>CAVNZL010000138.1:4950000-5300000 GCA_963693355.1 Pontia daplidice | reverse complement strand
TTTTTTTTTTTTTTTTTTTAATTTATTTATTTATTTGATTTATTTATTTATTTACTAACCCAAACAGCGTCATGAAACATATAGAATAGAATTTAATTGTTATAACTAAGGCCAAAATAGGGTTACAATATATATATAAAAAAGACTAAATAGTAATACAAAAAAAAAAAATTTTTTTTTTTTTTTTTTTTTTTTTTTTTTTTTTTTTTTTTTTTTTTTTTTTTTTTTTTTTTTTTTTTTTTTTTTTTTTTTTACATGAACAAAGATTACACGAGCTCGTTTTGACTTAGGCAAATTGGGGAACGAGTAAGCGTCATCTATTGAGCTTTACCAAAATTAAATAGCGACTACCACAACTACCACCATTTCTTTCTGTTGAACCTAGAAACATATAGATGGCATTTTTCGAAAATGAAAATATTGAGGGGGGTCGAATTACATGCAGTGGCCACATTTACAGGCAGGCAGGCAGTCTCCTCTAATAGAACACTTTGGGGATTAACCCACCATACTGTGTTAATTTTGTCCTGATACTTGTTTTAAATAATTTGATGCGTGCCTCAACAGTCCTTAATTGTTTATCCAGTATTTAACATAAATTTTGACTTGTTTTTGGTTGGAAGGTTAAAAAAAAATGCTTATCTGATATTTATTTATTGTTTCATTATAATAGCACATAAGATTTAACCCCCTAAAACAGAATGTAGTATATAGCAAAAATTTATCAAAAGTCAGACTTTATAAGACTTAATATTTGGTAGATAAATGCTTTATAATTCATAAGAATACATTTAAAATGACAAATTTATTTTGTCATTAATGTAAATTGCAAATTCTATATAGCCCAAAATAATGAAAATAGAAAAAAATGGTAAATTAGATAAATATTTGGTTTTGCATGAATGATAATGGAAATTAAAAAGATTACTTAATCTTTTTTCCATATTAAGGTCAAATTGTTAGCAGGCATCTCTACTGTATCAACTAGAGAAACATTATTATTTTCTGCTAATTTAATCAAATCATTTATATCTCTCAGGCCCCAAGCTGGATTTCTTACTTTTAGAGAAGTATTGAAGTCAACATTACTCTGTGGTGTTATTATACCATCTTTACTGTAAGGTCCATATGTAATCATAAGCGCCTCAGACTTTAAAAAATTTCCAGCATTTTGAAATAAGCCTACAGTACATTCATATGGACTTATATGTAAAAGATTTGCTGAATACATATAATCTAAGGATTCCTCTTTAAATCCATAATTGGATAAACTTTTCCTTATATCTACTAATATTGGTTGTAAAATATTTTTTGTTGGGCAAGCTGAAGCATAGTAAGCAATACTACCAAATAAATTAGTATCAACTTCACTTGGTTGAAATATGACATTAGGAAAATTTGGTGCAAAGTGTGCTAAATGTTGGCCAGAACCCGATGCTACTTCTAAAAATAACTGATTTTCATCTTCATTTTGATCAAGTTCAGAGACAATAAATCTCTTTAGAACTTGTAGTATTGGATCTTGATTTCGAGTTGCTGCTGGATAAACAAGCTTTTCCCCAGTATATCTGTAATATTTTTTTTAGTATAAAAACATGTAATACTTTAATTTTGCACTATTATGTACATACTCAATATGAAGAACCTTACTTACCCATCATTTTCGTGGAAATTAGACGAAAAATCTCTGGATTTAGACATAATGCTCAGTGTAGCCCTTAGACAGGGCTTAAGTTTGATAACTTGTAGGAGAAAAATTTTAAATCTATAGCAAACAGCTATGAGTAAGAAATCGTTTGTTCTAATATTTAATTTTTTGTCAGCAACTTAATTCTTATTCTATCATCTTGTGGAGTAAACTCTAGCTGCTTAGTGGAAGGCAATTATTCTTATGTGTTTCTCAAAATTTTAGAATAAAATGGTCTTCTTTCATAACACCTCACAGCACACTATTCAGCATTTATGAGATTGTTAAGCTGCTTAGCGCTAAGGTAATAATTAGGCTAGGGCAGTAAGAAAATAAGAAATTCCGGTACTTAAGGTAGTGCAGCAAAGATGTATGATTTGATTTGTATGAAAATTGAAAAGGCCATACCTTATAATGGCGGTATTTAGATGTCATATGTCACTCGCCATCGTTGATCGTATCATTTTATGATGTATCATTTAAGACAAATGAAAAACCATCCAAGCTATTTAAAAATTAAACTTATGTATTAATGTGTATATCCGATTATAATATAATATAAGGTGATACTTGGATCCAAACATGTGATGTGTATTCTTTTCGAAAACCGGATACATAAAAGTTGCATATACATTAATAATGCAACCTCTTTTAGTCAACAAAAAATTATACAATTTACACGTTCTATTTATCTTTATCAACAAACTCATGTCTGAAGAATGCCGTGTGATAACCTATGTCTGTAAGTACCCTAGCCCTACTCAGGACTAAAGTATCACAGCCCTACTTAGAAGTTAGACACACGTACGCAGATAGGGAAGTATAAAATATATTTATTTACCTCAAAATCTTTTAACGTAACAAAAATTTTCAATGGATTCTTTATAATCAGTTATAAAAAAATTTATTTTTGGTAGACAATTCGTCCAAAAAAGTTTCGATTTTTAAAATGCGCATTGCGTTACCTTCAAAGTGACGAATTTGAGGGACCGATAAGCTTAAAAAAGACCGAGAAATCTATTGACACCCCTCTTCTTTCTTTCGTGTGACCCAAGTCAGCGAAACTCTCCAGCAACATTTAAACGTATTATCATCAAAAAAGAACTCAAGAAGAGATATCTTAGGCACCCCGTCATTTGTCCCCTCTTTCCGTTAACCACGCTTTCGCCAAAACGCTCCCATATCCAGTTTAAGATATGGAAATTATTAAATTAGAGAATTAAGAACTAAGGTTTGGACTTCCCCAGTTGCTACCCTCAATAGTATATTCTTGACGTTTAATTTTTTTTTGCTCGTTCTTTTATCCGATAAGTTCTTGTAACATATTTATAAAATAAATAATAGAAATAAAATTGGCGCGAAGTAATTTATGCAATATGCAGGCTCATCAAATAATATTAATAACACTTCCTGGACTTTTTGAATGAGTAAAATAGAATGAATTCCAGAAGATGTATAAAGAATTAATATTAATAATGGTAGAATTTTCAATTCGAAGCAGTGGTTCTTGAACAACGAGTGGTTCAACCTTCGATCAAATTAACTCTAGATTTAAAAATAATAGTTGTAAGTAGGTATATAGTTATAGATACAATTTCGTATTGCGTCTACTGAGAAAGTTTCAAGCGCTTTTGAACGCAAAATCCTTTAAATAAAAATTCTAAGAAATCTAGGAATATACAGTAAAGGAAAATAGGAATATAAGTATCTCCTTTTAATAAAACTAACGCGCAAATGTCAGGAACTACTGGGTCGAATTGAAAAATTTAATTTCGTTGTACTTGAGTTATTTCCGAGGAGGGCTATGAAACATCTTGCCATCGAGCAGCGATTAAATTTTACGATTACAATTTGCAAGGGTATTTAATAAATGCTGGTAAAACTGCAAGGCAGCCATATTTATAGCCACTTTCTGCGCGCTCAATCTTTCTTAGTATCGCTCGCAGCTATATTTGCAATTTATATTCACCTTTGTTATAAGCGACTGTTTGTAATATTTATAATGTTAGTATCACATATAATTTTATTCATCCCCCTGATCCAGAAACCGTACGAGGTAGTAAAAGGATACAAAAAGAATTTGTTTTAGACATGTTTCTTTCTATTCTTAAATAATTTTATAAATAAATGAAAAACATCCACAGACGTTAATATTTTAGCTAATTGATTAATAAGTACAATAATCAATGTTAAAATTTGTACTATGACAAATTGTGATATGGATGTACCAATTTGTAGCCAGCTTCCAGTATTTGTTACACAATACAGCAATAGCAGTCCCATCACATTTGAGTATATCAGGACGATTATGTGTGTATATCCTATTGGGGCCTGAAATGTTCAATTCAAATGATTTTTATGTGTATTACATCAGTTCCCTTTCCGGTCTAATCGGATTGAAATACCTACCTTGGTTAAGTTTTGTATAGCTCTAAAACAACAAGCAACGCTTATTTGTGTCGACAATGTTTTCATGATTATTAAGCCTGTGATTAGGAATGGTTTGAATGATGTCGTAAAGCACAAAACCCATCTCACTTCATATGAATTCAACGAGTCTATATTCCCTGTGCCAAAATAGGACAGAACTATATATAATAACTGTATAGTATTAAGGAAATATATGCTTTCTTTAAAATTTTTAAATTAATATAAATTTGTATAATTATAATTTTTGCCGGTTTTCTACATTTTGGAGGAGAAGCATTAGCGTGCGTGCGCTTTTGTATATGTATTTACCCAGCAGTTAAGTTATCCAATTAGGAATTTGATGAAGCAGTTAAAGCATTTAAAACTGACTTGTGAGCATGTTGCAATAGCTCAATATCTTCGTCATCTACAAAAGTTTTCGTTGATAATAAAGTCATATACCGTACGCCAAAATTAAAAGTGCAGCTATCTTTGCCACTGTTCGACAACAGTCAGATTTCCCGAGCACCGTGAGACGATATCTATATAGAGTGGTAATGCACATATAATTCAGTAGATATATTTTGTGTGACATATTTTTTTTAATTTTAATAAATTTATCTGTAATGGGTTTATGATACTTATTTGTTGCTATAGTATTTATAAATAGTTTGGAATATATAGTAAAGGATACAAAGAAGAAAGCTCTTCTAAAATCCTCACTGCTTATACTTCTTTCAAACGATGTCAATTGTTTCTGCTTGCTATTTTCGTCTGAATCAAAATAACAATCTATTATCTGAAATAATATTAACATTAAAAAAAAAATATATCTATATAAAAATATATAAATGTACCTGTTTTTAGAATGAAATATTTACCTGTTTATTGCCGTTATCAAGTAATTTAAACTCAATATACATCCAGCAAGTGATATTAAAAATTAATGCGACGATAAAAAGCCCTTCGTGTGCTACAGACATGAGCAAATAAAATATTATGGTTGACGAATTAATTCCAAGTATACGGTTATTCATTTTTCTAGTATACATGAGAGGTAATACCGGCAAAAAAGCTGTAACAAAAATTTAAATATTGTTACTATTTTTTAAATTTTTATGGTAGACTTAGTAGAAAACAGGGGCGAAAGTGTTTGACGCGGCAAGGACTACGTTCGTGACAAGTTTCGTTGTACATCTACATACTGGACCAAATGTCAAGTTCAAAGATAGTACTCCTCAAAATCCTAATACTAACAGACAGGTGTTGGAAAAATTTTTTTTTTTGAGGGCACCCCATTTTTGAGAAACAATTTTTTTTTTTCCCCCCCCTTTTTTTTTCCCCCTTTTTTTTTTTTTTTTGCCCCAAAAAACAATAAAGGATATTTTATCCATAAAATAAATTTAAAGAAATTATTATGAAACAAAACACCAGGTCATATATAACTTACCAGCAATAAGCCAGCAGACTGTTTGCAAAAGCTGTGAAATAGAGGCACCACTATCAAACTTCCTCGATTGGATGAATATAATTTGAAGGGCTATAGTCAGTATGACCATATGAACAACACTGAGTATCACATCTCGTATACCATGTTCATTATCAGTGTGCGGACTAAATATAAACCATACGTGATATAAAAGTACCAGTAGCCAAATAAATCCTCCAGCAAATCTATAAATAAAGCAAATTACAGCATTATCACATACATTGCAAACTTTTGTAAAAAAATTCTCATTGGTCTAGTACTCAACTAGTAAAGGAAAATTGTAAGATTGCTTTACTATGTGTTGGTTTAGTTATTACTTACACTAATTCAATGAATACATCCTTTCCTACAACTGGACTAAATGAAAAAATGCTCAATAACAAGCATCCACTGGGCCATAACAGGTATAATATAGTGTTTATTTTATGTTTAAATCGGGAAAATGAAGGCCATAAACTCATTCCCAAAAGTGGTATACTAAGTACCCATCTGTAGGAAAATGAAAAACCCTAGAAATAAATAATATTTTTCATAAACGACTTTATCTAAACTCACAAATTGTGATTTTAGTTAAAGCACAAAGAATATGTAATAAAAATTGAACTTTCACGATTGAAAAATTCATGATTTTCAATTTATCAATATGGTGGATCATAATGAAGTAGGTAGCTGTTTAAAAAATATTTTGATTTACTCACAATTGCAATCGACCCTATTGTGTAGCATAACACACCAATAATCAAAGTTCTCAATTTCCGTCTTTGGGTTAACATATTAAATGTTAGTAACCACAATTCAATGGGTGATAATGAATAATACCATAGAAATATAGGAAGATTGAAATATATGTAATACTGCAGTGGTAGACTTTGTACTAAAACAGGAAGGGCTGACTTAAAACACAATTATGGCAACAAAATCCCTATCTCATGTTTACTTTTTTTCATATGACAAGGAATGTTAAATAAATATACTTTGTTTATGTATTCATACTTGTCTTCGGTTTACTCAAGTACAAAATATCCATTTCAAATATGTAAAACAACAAACTTACTCACCAAAAATTATTATACTAGTTACTATAGATAAAAATATTGATAATGCTAGAACACTCTTATTTACAGTCTTGTAAATATTGGCTTTAACTTGATATTTCTTATTTGAAACTTCTACATGTGAAAATACTGATTGTTCCATTAAAATCCTCAATAAATATGTTATCCACCCTAAAAAGGACAGTGTTATAGTAATCAGCAATGGCATTTGGTAGTAATTGTGATAATATATAAGTCCTGAAAGACTTAGGTTCATTATTTCTTCACTGAATACAATTAATTGCTCATAATCTTCATTTTTTAGCAGCATCTCAGTAAAATTTATTAATTCATCAACTTTTCGTCCATCTAGGGGTTTGTAAGGATGATATAAGATGGGTAAGACATATGTTTCCACATCAAGCCTCTTTTGATTATATTGTGAAAGGAGCTGTCTACTGTTACTATACACTGCTTTAGCTTTATTTGCTAATGTTAGATTCAACAGATTTGGTTTAAGTTGACCCTAAAAAAAATGTTTTAAAATTAATTTAATTAAAGCAATATTTTAATATTTAATTTTTAGTAATGGGGTAATAAGCTCCTATGCTAATAGTAGTACAAAAATGTGAATTCAGCTGAAAATTATACAGCAAAAGAGAACATCTTAACAGTGAATGCGAAAATATAATAATTAAGTTAATGTAATAACAGTAGGTCCATAACTTACAACTGAATTAACTGGAACTGGAATAGAGAGAAATGTAGCAATTAGTGGTGTGAGATCAGCTTGATTTAAATCAAATCTATGTTCATAAAACATTGAGTCAGTTTCTTGGTCAATATTCTTTTCACCCTGTATTTGCTGCACTCCTGATCCCCAGAGAACATAGGGTGTTTTGGTTTCATGCTCATATCCAGTGCCATGAGAACCTGAGGTAAAATATGTCTCCAGATATAAACATATACAAATTCATATCATGTGGGAGACATGATATGAATTTGTATATGTAATTTGTTTTTTGTAAAGTACCAGTTTACATATTGGATTTTTTTTACACATAATTATTTATTTAAATTTTCCACATTACTCAACATATTGTAGTTTGCAAAGTATAGTAGTATGTAAATACTTTCATGAATACTTAGTAATTGGTATGTATTATTTTCATGAAAAAACTATTACCCCAATCAGTCATTCCATGATCAGCAGTCATAAGAAATGTTGTTCTTCCATCATCATTATAGAAATCTTTAATTAACTTTTCCATATCTTTTATTCCTTCATCAACATATCTTAATGTTGTTAAGAAGTTTCTGTAAATGACAAATGTTAACAACACACAACACAATCAAAAAACAATAATTAATTGTTAATTATTTTTTAACAACTAGTAACTTATAAAGTTCATAATATCAAAATTTTTTTACTTGATTATTTGAATACACTCACTCAGTCTTTGGTTTATATGTGTGTCCAGCTGTATCTGTACCTAATAAATGCAAAAAAAAAATTATCTTATTACTATGCAGTTGTTCCATAAGTTTCTCATTGAGCTTTGCATCTGTAAAGAAGTCTTTCACGGAAACAAACACCCAGTCATCTAAAAGAGTTGTATTTTTATCTGAATTATAAGTTTGATCATAAGGATCAAACTTTTGAGCAAATATATGATCTTCAAACTTTGGGTCCTTTGTAAATATTTCCACAATATCATATGTGCCCCAACACCAGGTGTAAGAGCTTTGATTAAATACAGAATCAAAGTCTACTGGGTTTTCTTTCCAGCCTTTAGCTACTGCTGAGGGATCTTCATAGAACCCAGCAATAATTGCTACATGGCCTGGTCTACTTTCTGTTGGCACTCTAGTACTTGAAATTCCCCATCGACCATTATGATTAGCAATTGATCTGTAATAAATTTTTTTTTACTAAATCACCTTAAATATATGGATATCTTAGGTTTAGCTACTCAATGTATTTATATTAACTACTAAAAGTGTACCTACCTTAAATAAGGCATTGTCGTATAGTTAAGAAATGATTCCGCTCTTAATCCATCCACCACAAATAAGACTAATCTATCAGAAAGTGGTTCATGTCTTGGATGATAGGGGCTCACATTTTTAACAATAGGAGATTTAAAATAAATATCAAAAATTGAATAGAGAAAAATGACATGTATAAAAATACCCAGCAAAAACATTGTTTACAGATTTAGGAAAACATTAATTTCTTCTCACAAATATGGTAAGACTTTCCATTTTACCATCACAAATCACTCTTCAAAAATATTCAAAATTCGCAAAAGTCAGTCAACATTCATAATAAAATAATAATACATATTTTTAATACACTTGGTTTGAAATTTGAAAACTACAAATTGCTAATATATAACAATTGACACGCAGCCACAGAACTTATAGATTACTGTATTGCTATTGATAGATTATTTCGTAAGACATAAGACAGATCATATCACCTACTGGATATATATCACCACAGACAACGATAGCTCATACTTTAAACTTATGAAATCGAATCGATCTGAGTTGTAAGTTGAATGAAACCATTTATAGCAGAGGATGCTTATTTGTTAACGACGTTAAAGGATGGTCTAGATATTTAATATGAATGCGAAAAAATTTCAATTATTGGAACTTTCATCAGATTTAAAGTAATCACTACTGATGTCAGGCGCTGCGCCAGCAGACAGTAAATCGTATAATTCTTCTTCTTGGCAATTTTGTAACATCTCCAGCACTTCATCTGAAGACATTCTTTCTGGTAAAATTTCGGAAACTTGAAGTCCTAAAGTTGTATAAAGTCTTCGGATTTGTCCTGTGCTTAACCAACCTCGTTTGCATGGGTCAAAACTTTTAATTACTGCTTCGAGGTGTCTGAAAACGTTCAATACATTGTATTAAACATATACAGGATTCCGTTAGGGAGCTCCCTTAAATATATATTATATTCTGATTATTAGCATTTGTTGTTATAAGGGTAACATAACTACATCACTCGTGAAAGTAAATGTAGCAGTTTATGATCTAGCCTGGTAACAGACGGTAAGCAAAGTCTCAGTAATTGGATCCCGTTTTATCCCTTTGGGTCGGGAATCCTAAAATTAAATATTATATCATTTACCTGACTTCATACAATACTGGAGCTGAACCATGTCCTGATCGAAACAACATGCAGTCATCAATTAACTTCTCCAGAAAGACTACTGGTTTATTTGGAGCATGAGATATTAATTTAGTAAGTAAAAATCGTATAAGCTCTGGAATACGCCGTTCCCTTAAATATTTTTCTGTTCTTGATACTGTATTAAGAATATTTTCCTTACGAACTGAAATTGGCTCATTTTCAGAGGGAGTGGCGGGCTCAAGAAAACATTTGCAAAAAGGATATGATATAAATTCATTATATTTTTCATCTACAGATTCTTCCTCCATTGTCTTATAATATGCTTTATACTGTACGAATGACTAAATGTCAATAAAACCTTTTGAAATTTTATTTAGATTGATACAAAGAGTTTATAAATTCATCGAATGATATTGTTTGGCATATCATCAATGAGGTAATAAATTATAAACTCTGTCAATATACATTTTTCTTTTTATTGCCAGTGGTTATCGATTATATGCTTAAAGGTTTTTGTGTTCTATTAAAATTAAACAACAACAGTTCTAAAAAAATAAAGCTTAACCAAACAAACAAACATTTAGAAAATGCTCATATAATAAATAATGGTTTTTTTTATTTTTTTTCTCTACGTTATTGTCACAGATAAAAATGTTAACAGCAAATCGGTATCAAAAATATTTTCTTAGCTAAACAGATTATTTGGTACATTAGATTATTTGGTTTCAGTTCTAGTTGAAGTCCAAATAAAATATGAGAAATTATTTTTATATTTTTTATTCAGTCACATTTCTACGTAGCCTCACTTTCGAAGTAATATACGGGTAGCATGCTTTATCATATTTGCTATGAGCTTGTCCTTCTTTTTATTACATGGTTCAAATAAAAAGGTCTAGAGAAATAAAAACGAAATACGAGGAATATGAGAAAACAATGCCAACTGGGGTAAAAATATGAGTTTGGAGTTTTCTTGTTTTTACTTTATTAATTTTAAGTGGTTTCTTCTCTTCCATTCTAAGTTATAACAGATAAAAATGTTAACTGACTAGTCTGTGGTCAAAGATGTGTTCAACCTTAATTTTGTAACCGCTATTCACATTTCAATTTTCGTTAGTACCGTCTTCTTTTCTAACATTGTTGGTGAAATGATTGTTTACGAATAAAGTATATTATTATGTCTAGGACAGTTATTATGTGAAAAGAATTTATTTTTGAGTTTCTCCTACGTATTTTCTATAGCCTTGTATATTAAATGACTTTCACGATTTAGTATTTCTGGATTTTTAACTAATTCGTTTTAAATGTATGTTTGCTCGTAAAAATAATCATAAATTACTATATAGATAATGGGTAAAGATCTTAATGAGACCCTTATTGGAAAAATAGATGATGGTAAGCAATATTATCTTGATACATGCAAATATTATACTTCTTTTCACATAAAAATTTAAATGTTATAAGTACAAAGTAAACACTACAAATGATTGTTTAATTGTTATTTTAAGCTCTCGATAATGATGTTCGCAAAACCGCCCAAGAGATGGATATTATTCGGCAAAGAACAATTGCATATGAATATTTATGTCGTTTAGAAGAAGCTAAAACTTGGATGGAAGCATGTATTAAAGAAAATCTTCCTCCTGCCGTGGAATTTGAAGAATGTCTGAGAAATGGTGTATATTTGGCTAAATTAGGCCACTTTATTGCTCCTGATGTACTTCCATTAAACAAAATTTATGACATTGATCAACGAAGATACAAGGTAATAAATACATTTATTAATGCTTTTTACCTTACTTTTAATTATTAGTTCAAATTATGGATGAATTTGAATACTGAAGTAAAGAAAGCATAAATTATTTCAGGTGCTTGGGCTTCAGTTTAAACATACTGATAATATTAATAAATTTTTACAAGTATTGAAAATGACAGAACTGCCCGTGGTAAGATAAAGTGTTAATTATTAATTAAATAAACAACTAAACTTTGACTATTTTAATAAAAAAAATAAATATAATAATTTACAGACTTTTGAACCAGAAACAACTGATATTTATGATAACAAAAACATGCCTCGAGTTATCTATTGTCTTCATGCATTAAGTTCCCATTTATTTAAATTAGGCAAGGCACCACTTATAAATGATGTTTTTGGTAAAGCTGTCTTTACAGGTATGCAAATAACATAATACAGTCAATTTAGTTTAAGTTGCTTTTTCTATGGATTAATTTGATATATGATAATGATATTTTATTGGTTTACAGATGAACAACTGGATTCTGTTTCTAAGGACTTGCAAAAGTGTAAACACCCTCTGCCATCATTCCAAAAAATAAGTGGACTATTATCTGTCAACAATAATAATGATAGTAATACCTACAAAGCTCTGATTGAACTTAATGATATTTTGGACTCTGAAAAACCGATAACAGCAGCTTTGTTAAACCCACAACTTAAATTAAAATACATCCAAAATAAATTAGTTGATGAATATAAAAATGTATTGAAAATTGCTAAACACCAAAAATTACAAGTTGCCCTTAATCATTCTTTAAATGATAGCTATGTCCCTGATGAATATAGTGAGGTATTGACATTAGTTGAAATACAGGGATACATAACTGCAACTAATTTTAAATATGTGTGGAAATCAGTATGTAAAGCATGTGAAAATAATGATATTAACAGTTTACATAAAACATTTACTGAAGACTGGATTAAATTAAAAAATTATAGTCCTGATAATCTTGATTTTTATTGTGATGTCATTAAAGAGTTAATAGAAAACAGTAAGGATATTGATGTAGAAAGAGTAACAAATTGGCACAAAATATTCCAAAATATTATTAATGATGGTAACAGAAAATCTCTTGAACATGTTGCACATAAAACAGCCATTGCAGATGTAAACAATGCCCTCGATGAAGGAACACCAGATGATTTGTACAAATCATTGACAAATGCCAATTTGGGACTGAGATTTAAAATAAATAAGTTTGCCATGCCCCTTTTATATGAAGAGATGAGATTGGAGAAGTGTGAATTAGAAAAGAATCTAAATGAAAGTGAAATTGCAGCATCTGTATCTTATTTGACAACGATAGCATCAATATCTGAAGCTTTAGAAAGAGGTGATGAAAATGCAGTATGGAACACATTGAATTCAAATCAGATCCATCTAGAAATGTTGCGTCCCCATTGCCGGCGCAGATACTTTTCAGCTTTAGTTTCAGCCTTAGAAGTCAAATTTAGGGAGCAATGTGAATGTCCACTCTTAACTCTTGAAGATATCCGTGATACCATTGAAATGGTCAATGTTAAGGATGATGATAATGACGAACGTATGTATATTATTTTATTGTATATTTTATGTATATAAACACTGTAGTACTTTTTTAAATCTATGCATTTGCAAGTCTAGGACTGTAACATACTCATAGCACCGTATATACAACACATTTAAATGTGGATAACATAATAATTTTAAAAACTATCATTTTTTTTCAGTGGTCCAATTAGTAGATAGTATTAATAAGGCTGTTTCTGAAGAAAATGTCGATGTATTAATAAGTTTGTTGAAAAAGCCAGCCTTAAAACTTACACTACCCCTGCATAAAGAAGAATATCACCTCTATATGAGGACATTAAAGAAAAGACTTTTACTTAACGATTCTGAAAATCTGTGGTTAGATGATATCGTTAAAGCCATTGATGACGTAAATGACGAATCAATTAAAGTAAAAGAATTCACTGAAGCTATTGTTGAATTCAATTCTTCTATTTTAAGAAATGACGTCAACACATTTTGGGAGTTATTAACTTGTCCTCTACTATATGATTCAAGTTTGGTAGAGAATTCGTGTCGAGACATGTATTTCCAAATGTTCTCAAAAGCGTTGAAGAAAAAAGGCCACAATATTTGTCCATGGATTGTTTGCCATACAGATGCTGGGAATACTGTGTATATAGATATGGAATCATTTACATATAGCTGGACGACGCCGAAAGATTTCGTACCTTATGCACGTTATCTAACTAAAAAAGATATTCTACATGTTGTTGAGAAGACAAACAAACACCACATAAAGTCATATAAGCAAAATCATTTTGAGAAAACAGTAACAAATTTCCAAGCGCATTGTAGAGGATTTCTAATAAGGCAAAGAGTGAGAAGGCATCAGTACTTGAAAAAGAACGTACAAGCAATTATAAAGATACAGTCATGGTGGAGACAAATTTTAGCCCGTCGAAAGTATGGTACTCTTATTAAAATGAAGGCGATTGAAGCAAAACTAAAACAGGAAAGGAGGCTTAACCCCTTAGTGTGGTATAAAGTACAGGTAATTATGATGTTTAATGCGGCCTCTAACCTATAATCTATAGCACTAATAGGCATTAAATATTAAAATATTTAATAGGCATGAAACTAACAATACACTTGTAAATTTTTATTTATATATTTATTTCCATAACTGAGTTGTATCTTTTAGCAAATTACAATGAAATAGGTTCACCTGAACAACCCTTTTTAATACTTGCATAGCTCTTTTGTATTACTTGTATAGTTATTTTTTATATGGTAATATAATTATACTTTATACGAAAATAAATAGTATAGAAATCTCTTGCTTCTACAAGAATCAAGACTTCATATTTTCCTTCACTGCAGTAAATTTGAGTCTTGAAGATATAATGATTACTTGTGTGCTTACTGTTGTCAAGGTGTATGGTTAAACTGTAAGGTAATCAATATAAAACATTTTCAGGAGGACAAAATAGTTAAAATCCAAGCCTTATGGCGTGGCCGCCGTGCGAGACAGGCATTTACCTCATTATTCCACTCTGACAACCCTCCACTAAGGGTTGTCAAAAAATTCATACACATGCTCGATTTCACCACAGAAGATTATGACCGAGAAATCGAACTGCAGACCCTAAAGTCGGAAGTCGTACATTCCATACGAAAAAATCAAGAATTATCGAAACAAATCGACGATATGGATCTAAAAATTGGTTTACTCGTTCAAAATCGAATTGCCTTACAAGAAGTCGCTGCGCATGGGTTAAAACTCAATAATTTGGTGAAGCACACGTCTATGACAAAGCTGGCTGTAAATAAAGATTCAAAAGGGACTTTAATGACCATCTCCTCAGCGGTTAAAGGTTTAAAATCATTGACGAAGGAAAGCAAGCGACTGCTAGATGGCTACCAACATCTGTTTTATGAACTGCAGACCAATCCGACATATCTCTCCAAGCTTCTGTTTTGCATACCGCAGAATAAGACAAATTCCTTCCTCCAGAACGTTGTATTGAGTTTGTACAACTTTGGCGCGTATACCCGGGATGAATATTTACTGCTGAAGTTATTTAGGTTTACATTAGAAGAGGAAATCAGTTGTAAAGTAGCGAAACCCTTTGATATTATAGCGTCAACACCCTTAGTACTTAAGATGGCCGTTAGTTTGTCTCGGCAATTGTCGGGCCTGAATAGTCTGCAAACAATAATTGGGCCCTTAGTTGAGAAAATTATACGCGACAGAGAGTTAGATATCGAGACTGGACCAATTGAGATTTATAAAGCTTGGAGGAACGAGACAGAAATGAAAACTGGTCAGATATCGTAAGTAAGAAAATCATTTTAGTAAGTTAATTTAAAGAAAATCATTTTCAATTCTCGCTCACTTATGCTCGAATAACAAGTTTAATATTGATTCTTTAAGTTATGTATTTTTTTCAAAATCAATATTAATAATTTTAAGACTACCTGGAGCACGCGACCTGTAAAGTACACGAAACCGTTGGAAACATTTAAAATAGTGTAATATACTTAAATTAAAAAAATTTTTCTCAACTCAACAAAGTGTTTTTCTTTATATGTGTAATAGTTATGTTAATAAAAAACAATATTAACTAAATTAATTTTATTTCGAGTTAAATGACAGATTAATGTGTCTTTTAATAAATTATTCAATTGTTATTTGATTAAATTTCGCAATGATTTTCAATGCTCTAATTCGCACCATTATTGGTCTATGGATACTCTCAATTTTGATCTTTGATTGCGGAAAAAATATAAGATCGAGGATTGTAGTTCACTTCTGAAAAATAATCTGAAATAAAGCTTATGGTTACTTTACAGAAAACTTCCGTACACTGTTACACAGGAGGAAGCGTTAACATATCCAGAAGTCAAAACCCGTTTGGAAAAAGCTTTGACGCAATTAAAGAGTGTCGTAATAATGTTTCTGGATAAAATAACAGCGTCAACTGATATGTTACCATTCTGTATTACATATATGGCGAGAGTTTTACATCGATCGTTGACTACTAAGTTCCCTCATACACCCGAGAAGGATATTTTAAAGGTAAATTCATAAACCGGTAAAATGTGATGAATATGTATATCTCGGTGTCACGCCCGGAAAATTGAGCCCAGGTTCTTTTGACTGTATACAGTGTCTTATATTTGTTTATGTTTAGAATATTAAAGTTATTTACTTGGTGATCACCAATGGTTATTTAAATAACAATATTACATATCATTAGTATAATATTAATGATTATTATAGTAATAATTTTTATTTAATTTAAAAAGTTTAATTTTCGTCCTATTTGTATATTTGTATAATTATGATTATAATATATTATTTAATCAACCGTTATCCATGTTAGATATGACATAGGATTGCAAATTTGAAAAAGATAATTTCGTATATTAAATTCTTGTAATTAATTACTTTGATTATTTAAGATTAAAATCAATAAAACTGGTGAACATTTAATTATATTGTTTGTAAACAAAGAATGGTTATTAGGATGCATTATTAATTATAATTAAATACTAATTACTAAAATCAATATTTTAAAGCTAGAGAATTTGTTTGGCTAATCTCAGGAACTACTGGTACGAATTGAGAATTTTTGTATTGGATGGTTTATCGATATAATATCTCGCTATTATTTATTATAGAGGTTATAATGGCAATTGTGAAAAGTGGGAAATGATCCATCTTGCAAACGAGTTTTTATATTATGTATTTTAATTAATACGGGTGAGGGTATGGGAAAATCTAGTTATTTTAGTTTAACACATTTTTAAATTACAGGTTATAGGAAATTTAGTATATTATCAGTTCTTTAATGCTGCTATCGTTGCCCCTGATGCATTCCATATAATAAACATGTCGAATGGTAGCAGCCTTACGACGGATCAACGGAAAAATTTGGCTTCCATCGCCAAGATACTGCACTTTTCGGCAGCAAAAAAAGGAGTAAGCGTGACTTTCTTTATGAACTATGAATATTGATTTGTGTGTACAACTAAAAAAAATATTGAAATTCTCTCGTATTTTATTATTTTTGTTTTACTATTGTAATTCTTTTTCATACAACATAATTCGTCTTACAGTATTTTTAAATTTTACAATCCACTCAACTTTCTTAACAACCTTTTTAAAAAATTTGATCCTGACTATAATAGAACAAACTCAGAATTTTAAACTAAATTTGAAACATTGCCATTTTGCTTAGCACAATCCCCCTTGACTCCATTTGACCACGCATTTGGACGATGTTTCGTCTTTCAATTAAATGATGCAAAAAGCGAAAATTTCTAGTTTGGCGAAGAATCGAGTCACCTCCGTTGCCTTAATCCGTTTATAGTGGACTGTCACGAGAAGATGAAGGAGCTATTTAGGCGATGCTGCCGCGGCCCCACTCTGGAGGAATACTTTGCAGTTGACGAATATACCGAGGCCACGCTCATCCACCAACCACACATTTATATTACTGTACAAGTGAGTGAGTTTCGTGTAATGTCAGGGTTCTGGAATATGAAACTGTTAGTATCTTAACCAATAGCTATCCACTTAAGAGACAATTTATACAAAATGTATGGAGTATTTTGTTAGTTAAATTATTATTTTTCACGGTGCTGATAAGTATTTATATATAGCTTATTATTTTACAATTTAGGGCGCCTTCATACAGAAAACATGCATTTATAATATTATACAGATGCTCTGAAATGCCGGTCGCTATATAAGCGACCTTACATATGTAAAAGCAGACATCTAATTTTTCTTCTTGTAACTTGACATTCAATTCCATAAGCCAGATGTGGCGGATCCCTCATGGGAGACACGTTTATGCTTATCATATATTTTGCGCACATGCACACTTGTATTATTTTTATATTCGAATACTTATTATTAAAATGAACAGGAAATAGTGGACACTCACGCCCTTCTAATTGAATATCAAGATGTGATTGCCCCGGATCCTGATGATCGACTTAACATACTACTTGACGACTTGGGAGAAGTGCCAAGTGTAGCACACCTTGCTTCAAGAGATCTTAATTCGGTATGTATTTAACAAACTATAAAACGCAACGTCAAAATTATATAGTAAACGGGACATTAAATCAAACAAATCAAATGTAAATTATTTGAAAATGTAACTTGTATTTTCAAATAAATTGCAAAAGCAAATTTAAATGATTCTGAACAGTTGTCCGTGATAGTTAGACTTAATACTAAAAAACGGATTTTTCTTACAATTATGGTTCTGAACCCTTCTGCCACTCCAACTTGTCCGGTTCTTTTATCTAACCCGTTTCGATGAGAGTGAAGAAAACTTTTCAGCTTTATAATATTAATATGGATTGGGTAGTTAGTTTTTCAAAAACTTATTTCTGGTTAAATAATAAGATTAGATTAGGTACCATAACTTAAATTTGACTTTACGTGCCATCGTATAAGATAACTCTTATTATTTACTCACTTCAGTAGGCACTAGCAGTATGGGTTATAGACTATAGACAGTATGGTACAGTGAAGTCATTATTCGTTATATTTCAGACAGCAGACACTGAAGAGAACGCTCGACTCGAAGTATGTTTGGCTCTTGTTAATAAATTTCAAACGCCCGCTGACGATATGACGGATGTGAATAAGCTGTTTATAAAGTCCAAAGAGCTCTGCGTCGCCATAATACCCTTCCTCAATGGTAAGTATTAATAGTTAATATAATTTGTCCAAACCCTTTCACCGTTAAATCAATCGAAATCAAGCGGTTGTACAAATCCTGATGATCGTAAATATAAGTACCGTATTTTGTAAAATTATTAAAATATTTCCAGGTGAACACCTACTAGAGGCAATATGTATCGGAACAACAAAAGAACAACAAGAGAGATACAGCGAAAAAGTACAAAGGCGAATATATTCGGGCCAAGCACGTGCCGACGAAGCGATGTCCCTAAGAGAACACATCGCTAAGCTAAGACGCAATCTTC
The DNA here is from genome assembly GCA_963693355.1 of Pontia daplidice. Classification (NCBI taxonomy): domain Eukaryota; kingdom Metazoa; phylum Arthropoda; class Insecta; order Lepidoptera; family Pieridae; genus Pontia; species Pontia daplidice. The sequence goes on along the minus strand of CAVNZL010000138.1, from coordinate 5,280,928 downwards.
AAATGCTGGAAGATGAAGGTTACGTAACGAGGGAAGATGGTTATCAGGCCCTAATAACATCTATAGCTTTAGATCTTTGTAATAAAGGAAAGTACAGACAAGCGCAGAGGCGCGCCTTAGCCACCTTAACCCGTACTAAGCAAAGCCTTTCCGAGAAGACGAAGTACTATGAGGAGAAATGCAAGTCATATGACCAGTATATTAAGTCATGTCTTGCTAATCTTCATGCTGGGAAAAGGTATGATTTTTATTAGTAATACTTTTTTTTTATAAAATAGGGGGGCAAACGAGCTTGCGGGTGGCCCAAGCGGAAACAGCCGCAACCCATAAGCAAGGAGCGTTGCCGGCCCTTGAGGAAAGAGTACGCTCTCTTTTTGTAGAATTGTAGGTCGTATCCCGTGGGGAAGACCTCCGCTGGAAGACGATTCTAAAAAATAAATAAAATTCTATTAAATAATTTTCTATTAAATACTTTTAATGTTGTCGTTAGACGTCTGTAAGAATAGGATTTTAATGTATATAAAGATGGAAGAGAACAGTAAAAGATTCGCGCTCACGCTCCCAAGGAAGGTTATAAACATTTACATTTAGTTTTTATTACCAGCCAGACTAGATTAATAGTAAAAAAAACGCAAAATATTAACATCACTATTAATTTTTAGGAGCGTTCACGCATGCTTGAGGTCTGGGAAAGATGTTAAAAAGCTAAAGTCGAAACTGACAGTGAAGTATTCCGGTGCTAAATTGCTGGAACGAGGAATTCTTCTTGAAATAGACGGACTTTCTTCGTCTCAATTCAAAAATGTTCAATTTGAAATTACGCCTACTGACCATAATGGCGTATTTACAATCAAGGGAAAATTTATGGGCGTTGAAATGGAATCTGTTGATATTGATATCCAAGATCTGCTACAGAAACAATATGAGGGTAGCGCGATAATGGACATGTTTGGAAAAGCAAAAATCAATGTTAACCTACTAATATTTTTATTGAACAGTAAATTTTATAAATGACCTTAATTTGCAAAAAAAATTAAATATACTGTTTCGGTATTTGAGGGTAGTTGTAGTTATTCCTATAATGAAGATGACGAAAACGTAGACTCTACTACTACGTTGACAGGATAGTAGTTAGAAAGGAGTTTTCATACAACTAGTAAACTTTTTCTTATTCTCCGAAAACGACAATGACTTTTCTGTCTCATCAATAAAGTTCTAACGTACTTTCCTAGGAGATGAACTTTATTTTGACTAGGAAAATTTGCAGTTTACATTAACATTTTATTCATTTAAAGTCCCAATTGACTTAATTCTCAACACCTTGACTATTTAACACGGTATGTGTGTGGTACACTTCTGCCAAGAGATCCCTTTATGCAAAATCTTTGACTTAATACTGGCATATAAAATTTGCTTATGCCCACTGAATTTTGGCCTAAACCACTAATCTTCACTAATGAAATTTTTGATGTGATAATATTAATTAGATTTACAATGTATTTTTAGATGTAGTTTGTGTACCTTGTTTAACAAGCCTATATTTAGGTATTTTTTTTTAATATGTAATTTAGATCATAATTGTTTTAATAATTTTATTTCATTATTTTGATCGTGAACATAATTTGAACTATGTACCTTTTTACACCAAAATATTATAATGTAACTAAATTAGTCATTGTGTTTGTTTATATAATTAAATGAGTTTTTTTTTTGGAATAAACACCATTTAAACATGAAGCTTATACCGTGGTTATATTTCTGGTATCAAATATTTTATTACTTTCAATGTTTTTTAATACATTAATAATATTGTTTTACATTTGTATCAGTTTAATAATAACTGCACCTTCTTTATATATTTTTATAATAAATGAGGCTAATATTATATTGTTTTTTTTATCATAGTTTCTTATATACATATAGAATGTTTAATAATTAATAACTATTATAATAAAGAAATTCATTCAAAATTGACATACTAGGTATTTAGCTACAGTGGAATTTACATTGTGAAAGTAAAAGTTATTTTATCTAATCCCAACACGACGCAATTTCGTTTTAGAGGCCTGAGGCCAACAAAGGAATCGAAGCCCCTTGGCCGCGTTTTATTGTATTTTTAAATTCTGTGGACATTGTTAGTAAATAAATTTATAGTGAATTTTTATATACTATATTGAGTTTTTAAGTATTTTTTTTATTTGACAAACATAATATACAACATTCGAAAGAAGAATTATCATACAATTATCAGAAATTAAATTATACAATCATGTTTGTACTGTACTGTAAGGTAAAGTTGAAATGAAAAAATATATCATGGTAATTTTTTGTTAGGTTCGGTAATTAGTCTGAACTTGATTTTTTATCTAACGTATTTATTGTGGACAGGCTTTACAGCCCCGGGGCCTGTAAAGCCTGCCACATATGACATTCACGTGTCGGGACTCGTGTCGGTCACGAGGCTTGTCGCCGTGAGGAAGTCCTATTTATTTCTCAGCGTGACTCTGTAAGGCCTAATCCACATATACCCCGTGAACATAGGACCGTGGACCGTGTGCATGTGAATCGTTAGGATGCTCACGATATGTGTGATATGCAATGATCACTTATTTTCAGAAGTTTCTGTTCTTTAAACCCACACTCACCTGACCGCGTGGCGGGGTATATACATATAAATATAATTTAAAAAATATACGTGTATTCATATATAAAATTTATTCTAAAAATAAATGAGTAGGTTGAAAGCTCAAGACAAAGTAAAAGGAGGATATGACTAGTTGTACGCGAGATATCTGGATCTATCTGCTGTGCTAATATGAACTGCTTAAAACTTCTGCGGAAAGTTGTTACAATTCCACAGTTCCGAAGAGACGGTGGAAGATTATTCCAGTATTTTTCGCGCTATAACGGAAACTGCCCCTGAAGATGTGGATGTTATTACACCATTCTTTAGGCTTTATAGGGAGTCAGTCAGTTTTCTAAATTTAAAATTGCAACATCTGTCCAAACGTATTTGCTTATTTTTATAAACTATAAATATTTTTAGAATTAACTAATTTATTTAGTCTATACTAACACAATAACTATAAATATATTTCATTCGCGTGAAATCCTGACCTGAAGCCCGATATTGAAGTTCTCCACACCGTCGGAGTCCGAATACATAACAATGGTTGAAGATCCTATCGGCCCTTTAAAGCAGAAGGTTTAAGGAGAATTAAATTCCGAAGATCGCTTACTTCTTCAAATGAAGTTTGTAGCTCACAATATTGACCTTTATAAGTTTTTATTTTTTCTTTAATCTATAAGTTTCATTTTATGTTGCAATATCTTTAGTGAAATTTGACATAGTATAAATATCTCAGCGTCTTAACGAAGCCAAGACTTGGAAAAAACAGTTATTCACAAGTTCGTTTTGTAGAATACTAACTGCTTTACAATCTGTTATTCTACAAATGTAATCTTAAACCAAAATATAGCCATATTGTACCCAATTGTGGGGAACGTCTCCAGTTCAAACATCAAAATCTTATAAACATTTGTCTCGCAAAATCAAATTTGAAACACGTGTGGTTCATCAGCAAAAAATATAATTTTTATAGATATTTTTACACGCAAAATCTTGCGAAAATAATATTATTAATCCTAATTCAAAGTTGCACCACCTCCATTCGGGCATCCTGTCTACACAGTTATTGTAAGGGGATTCTGTAATTTCCTTGATAAAAAGGAAATCTTAAGGATTAAAGGGTAAAAGTACTTTTGTGCACAGATAAGTTTTTAGTATGTATCTGTGTTTAAAAAGTTTTTTTATGACATTTATATCCCTTATATTTTGATAATTTGAATTTATTATCACAGATAAGGCGTGATAACTGATTAAATTGATGTGGATATTTTCACAAAGTAAGGTAAAAATTCATTGATTCATCTAATAAGTATTCTTCTAAAATTACCGCCGTATTTTTAAACTTTATTTTTAAATCATTGGGTGGGTTATAGATTCGTTTAACAATATGTACTAGTGTTACATAGAAAAATGAAAAAAGTTACAAAGAAGTTGTTGTATTTTATAGTGGGCTTAGCATTGATTGGACTTTACTGCGAATATATTATTTATTATATAGTAATAGCTCAGGTACCACGTTTGATATAAATTCTTTATTAGCTTTTGTATTTTATAAGAAAGTTCGAAATTAATTATATAAATAATTGCAGTGTAGTTGGCCAACTTTAACAAATGCAACAAATAAGGAAATTCTAAAAGCATTCATATTAGCTGATACACATTTATTAGGACCTTTCAAGGGGCATTGGCTGGACAAGCTAAGACGGGAATGGCAAATGCACCAGGCTTTCCAAGCAATTATTCATATACACAGTCCTGAAGTTGTATTTGTATTAGGTTAGTTTAACAAATAGTGATAAAATATTGTAAATATTATAATGTAATTACAATATTTAATAATGATAGAATGTAATAATGTAATGCAATCATAAAATACACCAAAAGATAAGCAAACACACCCTTTATGTGGGGTTGGTCTGAAGTTTTTAAAACTTAATGCTGTGGAAATAACATCAGTAAAATTTTTTAATGTTGTCAGATTAGAAGTGATTGCAATCTCACTTAAGAAATAGTTACATAAAGCTGGATGATGTTCATTCTTGAACTTTTGCATTTGACAGCAATATCCTATTCCACAATTAATCAGAGAACTTAGTCTTTGCTTTAAGTCTGCATTTGATAAATATAAAAAGATAGAAATCCATCTTGATTAGATATTTTTTGGCATTTCTTATATTGAATAAATAAATAAAATTATAGGGGACCTGTTTGATGAAGGTGAATGGACTTCTGACTACCAATTCAAAGATTATGTAAATCGCTTTCACAATCTCTTTGCTTTGCCGAAAGACATCCAAATGTTTGTAACAGTTGGAAACCATGATATTGGTTTCCACAATAGGTTAGTATAATGCATTTGTCCCATCATAATTCATTTTAATAGAAACTGAGCATTGCAGGCTGTTAATTATGTAATTGGTCAGCCTGCCCATATATTAAATTTACAAAGAAGCTTTATAAAGTAGTGTAGACAAGATTGCATATCCTAAATCTACTTCTACTTAACCCAACTTACTCATTTAATATTTATTGGTAGCTAATGTTTGCTCAGCTTGATAGTGGCATACAACTATAAATATATAATTTAAATTGTGTTTTTAAAGTTTGCTATTTATATTCCAGGATAAGGAAAAATTCATTACAAAGGTTTATTAACCGTTTAAAATCTCCATTGGTACAACATGTTATATTGAAAAGTAATCACTTTGTTCTTATAAACTCTATGGCTATGGAGGGTGATTCCTGTAATATGTGCACTGAAGCTCGAAAACAGATATCAATTATATCAGGTAGTGTAAAGAAAATAGCTTTAATAAATATCATTTGGTTAAAAAATATTGCTGTATACAGTACTTTACCGTTAAGTGACCCTTGAATAAAGTACATATTAATGTCATTAATATAGTTGATTATTATTAGCTTAGAGCACAATACTGAAGGAAAAATGCTCATACTGTGAATGAAAACAGTCAAATACAACATGACCCCCAAAATTTATAGACATCAAAGTTAAATGTAAAAATTTACATAATAAAGTGGATGAGTTCTCGTACAGTGGTTGTGTCGAGTACACCCTATAGAATGTGAAATTCAACCACTTCAGTTTTATTATAATTATACATTATTAGAGACCCCCACCAAAATATAATCCTGCGACTTGCATATTAATAAAGAAATTATCATGAAACAAACAACTGAAATCTGAGGCCCAGATGGTTATTGAGCCAATGATTAAGATGAGAACTTTATAATGTTTCAGATAAACTGACAAAGTGTTCAGAAAATCTTAAAAATTGTGCTTTTAATTCCTCTCAGCCCATTCTTATGCAGGTAATATTATTTTTATGCCTTAGTTTATTGTAAGGAACAATTTAATTGGTAAAAAAATACTTTTTGTTTGTTTCTTAGCACTTTCCACTTTACCGCATATCTGATGCCATCTGTACAGAGCCAGATGCACCCCCTTTACTGGAAAGAAATAAATTATTTCGTTTAAAAATAGATGCCTTATCAAAAGAAGCTACAGAGTACCTTATTAGAAAAATCCAACCAAGAGCAGCATTTGGTGGTCATACACATCATGGATGTTTGGTGAAACATTCTAATAAAGATTATGAATTTTTGGAATATTCAGTACCTTCCTTCTCATGGAGGAATAGGCCTGACCCTAAATTTATGCTGGTAAGGTTTGTTTTATTTCTAATCTCATATTATTTGGTATCTCCTGTATCACCTACTCAGAACGGGAGAATGAAATCTATCAATTTCATTCTCCCTAGTACTTCTATCAGAACATCTAGTAAATACTTTATTAATTTCAATGTATGCATTATATTTTTATAACTCTTTTTTTTATAAATAAACATTTTTACTATTTTTATAGGTCTCTATAACCCCTACCGAATATGCTGTTAGTAAATGTGGTCTCCCAATGGAAGAAACTTTAATAGGCTCTGCTGTGATAATGTCATTACTTTTGTTCTTTTATATATTTACTTTAAGGAATATAGGTAAATAAGTTAAAGGCTGTTGTTAAATTCCATGTTATATTTTGGTAATAAATATGTTGACAAGATAAGCAATTTTTACACTGTACAATTTATATAATTGGGCACATTTTGCCTGCATATAGTCAAATTTTAAACTGATGTAGCACAGTGGCGTGCACTTAAGATAGGCGAAAATCCGAAAGCCGAATTTAGTAATTATTAGCCACCTATTGTCAATAATTCATTAACACTCGTATTATCTAAATGCCATTGTTAGAATTATTTGGCAATACAGTTAGAAATTTTGACTGTCTGAGTGCGAGATACTGCCTAAAAACGAATTAAGTCTTCGGAATTCATACCAATAATAGCGAGCACAAGTACAACGATTTTCGCAACTTTTAATAGTTGCATACCAATTATGAATTAGTTTTATAACATAAGAATTAAATCTTTATGCACATTTTAAAATCGGTATGTGTGTAATACCGCTGTGTTCAGTTAACATGAATGTGTATATAAACTTCTAATATTGTGTTCATAATCTTTTTGCGTACCCCATAAACTTCTGTGCATGCCACCGTCTTCTGGCACATGTATAACAATGCGCCTAATAAATTAGTCTAAATTCTACTAAATAAGAGGTAGATGAATGAAAAGTAGAAATGAGATTACTACATATTACAAGAATACTGATATCGGTAATAATATAAAATGTATCACTTCTATAAGTCATAGACATCAGAGAAGCGCATTTTTTAAGTACACAAATAATGTAATAGTTTTAACAAAAATATACACATTACAAAGCACCTAACACTTACTTACTAAGTCAGTCTCTAACTCTTAATGAGTCTTTACAAAATACATAAATCTAATGAGCATTCTCCAACAGTGCAATTATTATAGATAACTATAGTAAAGAAAGAGATGATTTTGAAACAAATAGTTAAGGCACTTTTGCTAAATGCTCTAAAAATAAATACTTGACTACACTACTTATGTAGCTTTCAATAATTATGTAATACTTAGTTACACATCATTTGTTACTTATAAGCTGTAATAAATACAGACAGATATTAAAGTCTATGGATAAAATAAATATTGATTTACGCACTAATAGTTATTATCTATGACATGTGGAATGCTGACTTATTCAAACATGCACGTATAGACTGTATATGCGCAGAGCGACTTGAAATTTTCCACCAACATTTGGTTTAAACTTACACATTACTTGGTAACGTTATTGTCCGATTAATAAAATTCAAAGGACAATTCCTTAATAGTTTGACCTTAAATGGATTCTATAAAAATATGATTTGAAGTACTCTTGGTTGATGCGTTGGCGATCCAAGGTCATGCGATCGTGATCGAGGATTCGGTTGATTGGATGCGCGACTATATCGTGGGCTGGCGTTTTGTTTCTGATGATAGCCAGTATGTGCATGTTTTGCTGAGGAGCATATAACAGCATGAAGATACCTATCATATCGACATAAGTTAGAATCGCCTCCACTAGCGAGATCCAAATAACCGTTTCCTGATTTCTCCGTTTTTACGTTGCAGTACAAATTAGGTTTCTCATTTATAGTGTGCGATCTATTTCGAATCCTATGATATTTATTCGAGATTTCTTCGTTGGCCACTGGACTGCTGGGCTTTCTGTAAAGGCATAATATTTTGGTTAGAACAAAAGAAATTAAAAGTAAACAGAAGATGAACATAATTCATTAAAGAAAAACGGGGATAAATTATTATTGAGTAACAGATAAGAGAGTTGTCTTAGATTTAAGAGAATCAGATAAATTAAAATATCGTTTAATTTCGATTAGGCTTAGATCTGATTAAATTGAGTTTATGAAAATGTAAATTCACAATTGTACTATTTATTCACAATTAAAACATAATTAACTTTAATCATATTTAGGAACTTTAAAAATTAATCTCAGACTCATATTTATTGCCCTCTACTAAGACGGCAATAATAGTAATACGTTTTTGATATCGCTAATTTGAAGATGACAGATGGTATCATGATATATATTACAGGTATAAATAGTGTTAGTAGTTGTATTTACAAAAAATATTATATCATAATTATACCTTGAAGTTTGAAAACTCAAATGATTTTTCTCCATATTAGCCTGTATTATCTCGAGCAATTCGCGTCTTTGTAGACTACCGGATCTCTTTTTAGCATATTTACGTTCCCGATGGTCCCTTCGCGTGTGACGATGTGGTTTCTGGCGTAAAATTGGTGGTGGTCTCTGTGGGGGCTTCCTATCTCCTGAACATGATGATTTAGATGACGCATCATCATCGTGAGATAATCTTTCATGTCGTTCATTATCACTTTCACCGTGAGCTGGAGTAGAATTTAACGATTCTTGTTCCTTTCTCCGCCTCCTTCTAGCTTTTTCCCTTTGACTGCGCGTCTGACCGTTTTCAGGCACAACAGTTAATCGTACTTGTATGGTTTTAGAACCATAATGCGGAACTGTGACCGACTTCCCTATAGATTCATATATTGTTGACACAATACCAGCTATATCCTGTAATAAATAATTTTATGTTCATTCAAATTTTTATTTTCACATAGTCGTTAGGCGTTTCACATATGTATTATAAATAAAGGTTGGTACTTACGTCTTTAGTCATTCGACCATGTCCATCAAGGTCGTATAAAGTAAATGAAAACTGCAGTGGTTGTTGTTTGGACGATTCGGGATGTTGCAGCTCCACGTCACATGTCAGCTCCTAGAAAAATAAATACAGATATTATTTCACAGTCATTTAAATCCTAGGTGGTCAATTATTTGGCTTAAAGTATGATCATTAGTAGGTCCGTTTAAAATGTAGATAACTACCGGCGCGGCGCCGAGAAACGACCGCATGTCGGCTGATGGGGACCGGCCGCCGGCGCCCTTATCTTCCACTTTTAAAGGAAACTAGTCGCGCCTTTACGATCTTTGATTGTAAAACAAAGCGAGCCGCCTGGACGTACTGATAGGACGTAAATAGATGATGCATCTTGCATGAATGCTTTATAATGAATAAAGATAGCAATTGTTATTAAACAAAAGCTAATTGCATAATGGCACATTATTTTAAGTTATGAATAAAAAAATTATATTTTACTATTAAGATGATAATAGTTACCTCAAAACGTAATCTAGGTTGTTTGTTGTCATTGTGGTCCGGATTTTGTGTTGGTGTAGTTGATCTTTTAGAGCAAGGTTCAGATGTTCGCTGAGGAATTGGTGGTGGGGTGGAAGGCTGAAGTAGGGCTCTTGCTTCACTTGGCAGCAAATCTGGTGGAGCTGAGCATTGAGAAGCCGCTCGCCCGACCAATTCTTCAGTGTCTGTGCGCTCGCTCTCAGTACCAACTGAAAGATAAATTCACAATTAGGGAATATGTCGCTAGATGATACAAGTCTCATATCCATTCCTATCAAATATTGTATATGGCGAATAGCGATTGTTGAAAAAAAAATTGTATAAATTTGTAGGTAAAAAATTTTTCAAAAAAAAACGGTCGGCGAAACACAAACATTTTACAAAGCGAGCGGGACGTGCTCGAAAGAGTGCGGGCTCACAGGGCGGGCTTAGTTATTTCCTGGAAGGCCTCGTGAGCTCGGATCGACGTCGGTCCAATGCCTTAATACCCGAGTTTGCCAACGAACATCTGCCACTGATTTTATTTTTCTAAAAATATGCGCATTTATTTCGCTTACAAAATGAAGAACGTCATGATACAATCAATTGTTGCTATTTATTGAAGGTAGTAGCTAATCGTGTTTACGATATCGACGTTTATACATTAGTATTTTAATAATACACTTAATAACGATAAAGATGTGTTTATCCAAATTACTGTGAAATGTTAAACCAAAAAATGTAAGGGATCGTAAGTACCAACGTAGGTAATAAAATTTTATAATTACGCTGTGAAGTGCTCCTATTTCATTGCTATGAATGACCGGCTTAAGTTTCTCTTGTACACAGATATACTCGTTATAGGTATATCGTAACCAGTAACTATTCACATAGGCACATATTCGGAATATATACCTATTTGCTAGACATTTGATCTCTACCTGGCCTGGCCCTGATTTCTTAATTAGTTTCGATATTAATGTGGTACTTCCATCTAAGTCTTATGCATTTAATGATTGAATGCAGCTTTAGATTTCAAACAATAAAAATTACGTAGATTTTAAAATCTTTAATACATTACATACTTAATTTTTACTAATTAAACTAATATAAAAACCTTACGAGTCTGTTTGGTCGTATTTACGCGTCAGGAACTGAAGAATGTTGCCTATTTATCGAGTAAGGGATTTCCGGTACTAGCAATACTAGCTAAGCATTAATGAATATTTTCCACATATTACGTAGATCGAAATTGTTCCTTTTCATGTTCTAAAATATCCCCAACACCATCTTGGTGCTGACTCAAGAAATTTTAAAAAGTAATTAGATGTTTCAAAACGATTCATGACTTGAACTACTACTACGCAATCTTTTATAAACACGATATTAATCCAGATGAATACGATATTCAACACTTGTATTTAATTTTGAATAAAATTGTTCTTGAAATAGGTATTACTGTAATTAAATAACTGATACTTCAGATATCTTACTTTTAAAATAGTAGTGCAACCGCGGGGAATGGTTGGTGACTAATAAAGACGACTAATGAATATCGCTTTAACCATATTCGTGCCCTCATTACGTCCATTACGAGAACAGAATGCTGAAGACTGAACCGGGTGTTTTAAACTAAGTACATAATGATATTTGTATGTTAAACGCATCAAGTTTCAGTTTAGGTATTTGATTAAAACGTTACCGAAACGTAAATAAACTACAGCTTTTATTAAATTTATAAATAGTATTTCTCATAATATAAAAAACGATTAAAAGATTTACGATTCTCCGTAGTAGTACAGCCTTCGTAAAGAGACAATAACCGCTTGCTAAGGGCAAGTTAAAATTATGCAACAAAAGCCCAACATCTTTGAAAAAGCTCTTTGTGTCTGCCGCTACTATAAATTGTAGCAGTCTATACATTTATACATAATATTCTAAAAGAACAGTTGAAGCGTGTGGCGGGGAATTCTTTGATGTCAAATAAAAGGTATCATTGTCTCCGTTTCGGCGAGTGCTTTTAACTTTCTTTGAAGTTAATCAGCTGAGCGCGGCTCGGTTAGAATTTGTAACTGTTACAAATTTTGAATGAGTTTGATGTAGGTAGTTACGTTACGAAATAAAAAGTATAGATATTCTTCTAGTTGAAATAGGAACAAGATCAAAAGGATATCTAATCACTTTGATGTATTAAGAAGATGTCTGTCGAAAGCGGAAATTTCATTATTCTCATATATTTCTACTTAGTAACTACCGTTAGGTTTGAAGAGGATTTTTATTATTAAAAAGATCAAAGCGACGAAAACGCTTACTTATATTTAATAATAATTCTCGATGAACCAATTTGAAACGTAGTGGAACTATATATAGTATTTTAATTTCACCACCACCTGGTAAAATAATATTAGGTAAGTATAAAAATCAATACAACTGTCATAATATTTTCATAATTATAACGAAGTAACGTAAGTACGTACAATGCGTCAGCTGATTTCGAACGGTACATAAATAATTTCATATTCTTATGATCTGATTTAAATAATTATTACTACTAAATATATATATATATATATATAAGGTGTATTTTCGAAACTTGAAAGTCACAACTTAATATGTTCTTCTTTATTTTTTTAGTATTTGTAACAAAAACGATGAATTTAACAAAAGGGGTAGTTGTTAATACAAGGTTATTATAATAGCATCTGTATTTATTAAGTAAAATGTTAATAAAATTATTAACAAAAACTTTTATCTAGACACGAAATATACGACGGTATTTCCGTTAAAGTAGATAAACAACCTTCAATGAACTTTTCAAGTTCAAATACTTGAGAATATATTGTTACTTACTGCTAAATTTCTTATATCCACTCCTAAACTTGTTGCGCCACCACTTGACGAAGTGGTGCGCCATGGGGGCGTCCGCCGCGGGTGCCGAAGCTCTCAACGTTTCGTAGCACGTCATGCGCTGCGCTCACGCACACATCACGTACACATCAAAACCGCCGATGTTTTTATATAACACTAAATCCACTACCACTACTATCATTCACAACACTAAGTAAATAGAATTGTCAACTTGTAAACAGACCTCGTGACCTAGTTATACGCGTGAATGTCGGGCACTGTAAGCGAGAGCACAACCGCCTCTCACAATGTTTATTAAGTGACTGACTGATGGATGGAAGGGAAGGGGCAACCACGGAACAGCGCGGGCAGGCGCGGTACGGTTCCGTAGTACGTACCCGTGATTGTTCCTATTGTGCTTGGATTTTATACCTAGTTCTGGCTAGTGGGCAAAAACCGTTTGCACTTTGTCGGCTGTGATTTTATCGAATCAATCAATGTTGCGATTTGTTCACTAAATGTAGACCTATTTTTAAGTGAAAATTATGTTTATTATATTAAAAATTATAATATATGATTCAATAAGTAGGTAGGTATATACTATTGATTGATTTGAATGTTTTCAAATACATACTTTAATTATATATGCTAGAGTTAACTCTAGATACCTTAAGGTAAATAAATAGGTAAATAGATAGGTTAAGTTATTTATAATCTCTCAAAATATATTTCTAGGTAATAAGTAACTAGGAACTCAAAGAACATTAAGTCTAACGCTCCTTTTAGATTGTTTAGATACGAAAATGATGTGCACCTTCAGCTCATAAGGGTTTTTAAAGCTTAAATTAGCTGTAGTTGTGTTCTCAAGTTATAGAAATTTTTTCTAGGGCAAAAGAAAGTATAAGTATGTATATACCTATAGGGCAGAATCAAGATAGAGGGGGCACACGAGCATAGCATAGGTCCGCTAGTTGCTGGCAGCCTCCGGTCGACGACCCAGGTACGGCCATTTTAAAAAAGTTTATAATGTACGGAGATAGATACAGAAACTAAGCTACGTCAATTGTAAATGAAAATATAGATGAAAGAAAAGCCTTAATGCAAATTTGACTGTAGAATCATTATTTACGGTAATTTTAATAAATTTCGTGCCTCTAACATACGTTTACCATGCTATTAATCGACAGCTAAAAATCACTAAATAAATATGAGGAACATTTTTTCAACAACGGATATAAGAAAGCAGAGATTCAGGTAGCAGTTGCCTTATTTACATCGGAGTGAGAAAACAGTAAACACATTTGCCTTAACAAATCTAAGTCGTCGGCTAATCGGTAAGGTAAACAACTCCATGCTATACGCATACAAGAACAGAAAGTTTAAAGAGCCTTAACTAATTTTTAGGAAGTACTTAATCTCATTAAGAGCTTTTCTTGATTATATCCGTTGTTATACCTGCAGGATGTTTAAACTGAGCACAGATATTCAAATGCTCCGGTATTAAGCTTATCTACTATTTACAGTTAAGTTTTGTTAATTCTCATAACTAGGTATGGCTGTAATAAGTGTTGATAGGCGCCGCACACGACAGTGCAGTCGAGGCGGGAAACGAAAAGACGCCACGCTCGCTTTCAAATTAGAATTTTACGATCTCTTCGTGTTAGGTTTATTGTCGAGGATTTATCTGCGACCGAGATGAGGTCGTATTCTAAAAATGACTCACAACAAACATAGTTTAATTATCATGATTATAGAACGGCTTTGCTGTGAATGAATATGTTTGTTGTTGGAAAAATATCAGTAAGTTATCAAACCCTTTCAAAATAATGTTCTAATACAGCTGGAAAAGATCTCGCTCAGTATATGTTTTACAACGTAGTAACATTCTGGCAACTTGATTACTACACTCATTTACATTAAATTCTACTAGTTCTTAGAACAGAGCGATATAATGAAACAAGGCATCAAAAGGAACTTCCTTTTAATGGTCATTTGTTTTACAATATAAATTTTAGTACGTAATGTATATATCAGTTTATTTAAATGAATGACATGAGGCTACGTTTGGCTAGGTAAGAAACGTTCTTTTTTTAAAATTCGGATCAACCTGGGTGGCATTTTGGAAGTTCGGCCGTTGAAGCTGCCAGGTTGCGTTTATTGATAAACATCCGTGAATACTTAGTGTTCAAAATATCATATTATACTTTAGATGCATATATAGTCTGTGAGGGTTGTAATCTTTGCTAAGTGACTGAAATATTAACGAATACATATTATACATATATCTACTGTTGACATTTGTAGAGGGTTGTTTATTAGTAGCTTACGAACTAATGTGTAATATTATGCTTTTTTTTGATCCTTAAAATATAAAAAATAATAATGTAAGAGTTCAAATTTTTATTAGAAGATATGATAACCATAGAGTGCTCGTAATATTAATAAGTCGTGCTTAATAATACCTACAACCGAAGATTTTATATCAATGAACTATTTTATATTGGTTTTGAAATCAAGTTAGTTTTTTCTATAAAATGTGTAAAATTTGAGTGGGCAATGCCCACGCAGCAGAAGTAGAGCGACCGCAGCATCTGGCCCACGGCCAACTGAATAGCAGAAATAAAACGCTAAACTATCAACATTCCAGGCCAATTCATACGATTATCTTTTTGTTTTGATAGTATTTGTTAAATATTATGAATATTTAAACCCACTCTCATAATTGGCACCTAATCAACATAACCAATAAACACGCACTTACCCTAAACACTCAAAACACATTCTCAATTCTTACATTTATACATTGTAGATTCATCGTAATTTATAAAGTTTATACAAAAGCCAGGATACTTCAACCATTCAGTATTTTTAAAGCTTATTCCACAATTATTATTAAATTCGTAAGGTGCGGTACTTCAAAGCTGTAATAATGTACGATTACGTTTCCCCTTAATCGTCTTACGTACCCGCTTCGCGGCGAGAATGTTTCGTTTTACATCAAAACCAGTTTCTTATGTATCGGTCTGTCTTAAAAGCGATTCCGCTTTAATAACTTCCAAGTGATTATCTCTTACGGTTTAATTCAAGATCGTGATGTATCTAGTTAAGTGAAAACGTCCTTGTGTTTCTGGAATTCTTACATTGTTATCATTACTTGAGCATTAAGATAAATATTGGAATATTGGAATCATAAAAGGTTTACTTTTATTATCGTGTCTATGATATTTTTAAGCTTAGTAACTTTGAAAGGAAATTTGAAGCAGTGTCTCACTTATATCACTGACAAATTGGTTTGACATAAGCATTAAGTATATCTTTTGAGGAAGATGGATACGGCCTTGATATAAACGAAGGCCATAATCACTTTTTATGACAAATTATAACAAATAAACTCAAAAGATGTGAAAAGGATGGAGTAGCGTCGGGCTTACGAGTATAGGCGTGGTTGGGCTTAGTAATGTACGACTCTCAAACCTGAGGCCGTGTGTTTGAATCACGGCTGTGCCCAACTTTGTTTACTCTGTGTGGCAATAATGGACACTCGTTCCATAGGTCAAGCGAACACTATGAAGAAATCGGCCATCTTAGAACCAAATATCTGGTTCAGGTTTAGTCGGCTGACCCAATTGTCTGAAAAACATATTATGTTTCTCTCTTAATGCTCAGCCCAATAAAGAGAAATTCGCTTTAACTGTTCACAAATCGTAAGTTTATGGTGCATTAAATTATACAGGGGTAGATTTTGTTTCAAAGCTTTTCACATAGGGTTGCATCGTGTCGGCGACTATCAAAGGGATTTAAACGATATCAATAGCTTTGTGCTACCGTGTCTCTTTGTCGGCATTAAATTTGGCTCATTTATGAGACTACTTACTAGTTACTACTGTGTCCATGGCAAATGACATGTTGCCGATTAGTATCAAAGCCCCTTTTGTATTGTTCAAAATATGTGCCAAGTCAAAAATTCATGCATTCATTCACTTTCGCATAATCTTAACGAAAATCCTGTTTGTGATAGCATTCGTTGGGACTTGGGACTAACGCGAAGGAAAGTACTTCGTTCGTACTGATTGTATTCATTATTTAATATTTTGTTTTATTCTTACCATAGATTATTTATATACTGTAAAACATTGAGTATAATTTAGTACAACTTTAACCTAAAAACAATATCTCGGCCTTAAAACAAGTTACATTTTAATTGCTTGATTTTCATTAAGAGGTAGAAATTTATTTTTTCTTAGCGGCAATAAAATTGCTTTAGGTACATCTATAAAACAGATAAGACTCAAACTGTTAAATGTATCCAAAAATAGGGGCGTGGGCTCTCCGCGGCTGCGCCGGAGCATTGATACTTATCTCAAGCCTTTGATCTGTCCGCTATTATGGCAGACCGCCTACATCACATTGTTTTGTATTTGAAAAACTCTTGACGTAAAACTTTATTTGCTACATTCTTTATATAGGATGGAATTAGGTTCGCAAAATATGTGACTAAATCAATCACGTCTTTATAGTATTACATAGAATATATGTAACTCAATTAACCTGTAAGCAAGTTTTACGTATTGATGAGGACGTACCTTTTGTTAAGTTTTTTATAACGTAGGACCTTCGTTATTTCAAAATTTTAACAGAAACTATTGATCTAGTTATAGCAACGCTATTTTTAGTTTATACGTACTGGTACATAGCGTTCCCATTTTTTTGGAAGACAGTTAATAAAAGGTAAACATTCAGTATTATATCTTTTGAATAGCCTGGTAGCAAGTACCTGTTTTATTTACATTTTGAAGGAAATATTATATAAACGTCAGAATTTTTACAATAGCTGCATTTTATTTTACCCACAAAGTCATCCAAAGCGTTGTTTCCGCCATAATAAAAAAGTTGTTCGTTGTATCGTTATTTATTACAATGAGTACTGAGGTCTGTCTACGTTTGTTGTTTAATTAAGTACCTCTTACAGGTAGGCTAACTTTATATATAAAAGAAACTGATCCATTCAAAAGTAATGTAACAAAATCTACAAAGTTCGGTTTGTAAGCTTTCTTCTGGAATGGGTGGTAAACTGGTAATTCAGCTTTATATTATAATAATGGGTACTGGGTAGGCATTAAATTACCCGAATGTGTGAAAATTTTGTAAAACAACGTGATACATAGCGTATTATGTATTAGATTTATTGATAGGTTTCTCTCTATTACTGCAAGAGTTTTATTATTTACACCTTGAGATACTCCCAAAAATTTTTGTATACAATGTTTTTAATCCGAATTAAAACATCTAATCAATGGAGAGGGACAGTAATTAATATAAGTGCGTAATCAAGTGAAGTACAACGGTGGTATGCTATACATCCGAATTCTTTTTTGGCCTATGGGCACGACTCGCAACTCCATTTCATCCGCGCGATTAAATTAATTGCCTCTATATTTTATCTCTTTGTCGGCTACCGCTTAAAAGTTATGTTTTCTACAATCTCCATTAGCTTCACCTTTGCTACATCAAGTATTTAAAAATCACCTACGGCAAATACTTAACGATATTGAATTCACAATTAGTTTTTTCAAGTATTATCAGAACTTAGTACTTTGCATTTAACTACAGTTCGCTTTACTAAGGTCCACGAATATCACGTATTAAAAAATAATCAAGGTTCAAATAAAACTTATGTATATACAAGCCAAGTTTCACCTCTATCTTTATCAATCGCTTTATATCTTAGTAGTCTAATTTTGGACAAGATTTTGAGTAAGCTTTCCGCTTTAATTTTATTCCGTTGGTGTATGGGTAATAAAATGAAATCATCACTCACACAATACGATAAAAATAAAGTTGGATACATTTAATTGCTAAAAGGAAAACGTATTTTTTTTTGATATACTAATTAACATGTTGATATATGAAAAATTCTGGAGTTTTTGCCTGGAAAGTTATCATATTAAAGATGTCAATGCCTTTCCAAAGACAAAACTTAGAGTATCATCATTACTACCACAAAATTAATCAGATCAAGGATAAGTTAAATGCACTTTATTTACACGTATGCAACGAGATATATATTCGCCTTTAAATAGTAACGTGATATTAACATCTTTTTTTGTGAGCTTATAAAAAGTGTCCAAATTGACTATTTTGAGGCGTGCCCTGCGGAGGCGGCGGCAGTCAAAGGCTACATCGTGATCAAAGCGCCGACACTGAATAGCCGCCGCTTTGATCTCGCCGCACGAAGTGCAAATTATGTTGTAAAGACAGTGAGTGGTGCGCCCGCCAACCGGTACCCTTGTAATTAATTCAATTCAATGTAGCATGCCCCTGGCTTATTCAATCTTCATCTCAGCCGCTATAAAATAGTTTACAAATTTTAGTGAGCATAAGAAATTAGCGCGCCTAATTAGTCAATTTTCGTAGCTTTAATACGTAGTTATCACTACCCCGCTGGCAAACAAGAAAAGCGCTGATCGATTTCTTACAAGTTACAAAGGACCGATATCACCAAGTGGAGACAGTTGCGCAATCGTTGTCATATTAAACGTGAATAAAAGGGAAGAAATAATACAGATCCATGACTTCCATGGAACGTGCAAGAGCAACAAAATTTCGTTGGGGCAATTTATGGCCATTATACACTGGTCGTTTGTAAACAATAACCGGTTCAAAGAGGTACGTTCTCTTTGAGTGTATTTTGCGCGGCGACGGACGAAGCACGGCTTACAAGTTGCCGTTCCGACCGGTGCACAGCCGGCCACACGGAACGAACCGAAGATATCTCGTGAAAGGGCGGACACGGCGCGGGCTGCGGGAGGATCGAGAATCAAGAGCCGCGTGCGTCGACCCTCGCTTCTTTGATGTTGCCGCGTAGGTACGTCGTCGATGCCGCAAAGGTCCGAGAACGCCGCTCAAATCTCCAGTTACCTACCACGCACACCTGCCTTTAGCGGCTTATGAACTTTAACGCACTTAATTTGTATTATGTATTACCTTAAAGATATTCAACTCATTTAAAATTAACAATTACCTCAATATATTAAGTGTATTGGGAATTTATGTACATATTTCTATAATATCTGATGGCGTCCATCAGATTAGTGCAGGTATAAATAAAGCCGAGACGAGCGACAAGAAATCAAGTCAAGAGTACTTAGAAATGCTATTTCTGCTATTCCAAGAAGATGCAACTTGTATTCAAAAGTGACAGACGAAAATACCAAACTAAAGTGTCTCAAATACCTAACAGCGACTTTGTTCTAGGAATAGTATAAGGCAATGATTCTTAGTTCCTGCGAATATATGTTTGCTTTCGTCAGTAGCATATTAGAATATAATTGTAAATGTTAAGTTACCCATTCGACCGTATTAGTGAACATATAAATACTAATATTAAGGTAATAAATTTATTTTCGCCCGAACACATGTCATGTAACTACTTACATGTTATTTAATGATATCGTAATAATTAATATTACGATAAAGGCTTTCAAAGAGACTTGATAACAATTTAGGACCAGAACCAAGATTAAAATAAATATGTACTTCATTAAACAAGACCATTGACTACTTGCTACTTAATTATGGTTTATCGTAGATATTATATATAAAAATAAGGTGCTTATAATAGTATTTATATTTGCATAAAATACCAAAACATTCTGTAATTCAGCCACAAACAACGTACACAGGCGTAAATCAATATCTCTCCAATATCCTCTAAATTGGAAATCGACAAATTTGGCGTTCACCGTCGAAATCTCATTTCTTGTGGGACAAATTCTATTAACGGTAAAACCTTTCTTATTTCTCTGAGGTATACTATGCTATGTTTACG
The DNA here is from genome assembly GCA_963693355.1 of Pontia daplidice. Classification (NCBI taxonomy): domain Eukaryota; kingdom Metazoa; phylum Arthropoda; class Insecta; order Lepidoptera; family Pieridae; genus Pontia; species Pontia daplidice. The sequence continues at coordinate 5,260,476 of CAVNZL010000138.1, read as the reverse complement.
TTAGGCTGTCATCAAGCATTCTCATTGATCGAGAAGCAGGAAATTGTATACATTGAACAAAATGATTCATAGACATCAAAAGGTTTCAAGCCTTCTAGTAGTTCTTTGAACTTGATACTTTTCTATAGGGGTAGGGGTATCTGATATTATATAACTAGAAATAATAGAAGCACAATTGGGTATGAATAACAGTTAAGTGACATAAGATATAATTAATATTATTTCTATCGTTTTAAATAGTGTTTCTTATAGTAATCTGGAATATTTTAGTTTAAAAACAAATAACATGCCTACGTTATGATATTCTTATTATAAGAGTGGTCTCACTGTTTACTTTATAAAAGCTACCCCCGGTGTTACACAGCCGAGGTAAGAACCCGAATCTCACTGTTTGTTCTATTTTTTATTTCTTGACAAGAGCGCCGCTTTGGTATCGCTCTTTATCTATCAACTTGTGTAAATAAAGCCGAGACTCATCGCTATAGCGTAAATAAAAATGAAAATAGAAAAAATCTAAAATTATCACCGCCACAAGTAAAATAATTAAATAAAATCGGTAATGACCAGGAGTCGTCTATTAAAAATAATTCTTAAAACTGAATGGTGTTTGACCGACTTCCAAAAAACACCAACGACCTCCTCCTTGTTGTGTGTGTATATTTTTTTTTCAATTCGGGTTTTTTTAACATCGATCCGATTTGCTAGAGTAATATGGTTAGGTACAAAGAAAGAAAGTCAGTTTTAAAATGAATGTTTTTCAGGATATACCTTGAAATTTTATACCAAAATTTGTAATTATTCGTTTGTATTGATTTATTCCTCCATATAGGCAAATTTTGATTGAGTATTAACGTGGACATGCATAACGATGATATTAATAGTTCTTACTAATGCTTACAGTTTATATTGAATCGTTTAGTATTACAAGAATTTAATATAAAAACAACATACCCTTGTATATAAAAAAATAACCACCACTGAATATATTAAATTCTGCCTATAACACTATTCATTAAAATGTGTAACATATTTTGGTTGCGGGCGCTTTTGCAGCCACATCTATTCTGTGTTAAAAATAAATTTACAAAGTTGTGTTTCAAATGATTGAAATAATATCATATCCTGATGCAGTTTTTCCCAAATATTTGATTATTTTTATGTAAATTTAACGTAAACAATTGAGCGTGAGGTAGGTATCTGACAATTATTTTGTTGCGAAGTTTGATATCTCCTAAGTTATTCCCTGAAATTACCTTTATAGAGAAACAATTGTATAAATCTGGCATATATAATTCTTGCTTCAAGATTCACTGCACCCGAAAAATATTCTCAATAAAACGTATATTTTTTAGATAATTTGCAGATTTTTTTTAAGTGTTTCGCTCCTATTGCTAGCAACGTGTTTCTTATACATAGTCTTCCTCTATGTTCGATCTTTTTTTTATCAAACCATTACTTAGGTTAAGTTACTACATATACAAAAGAGCAGTAATAAAGTAGAGATGACATATGACATTACAATCATACGTATATCATAATGAAATCAACGTTCAGCCTTTTTTATATCTATAGCATAAGTTTATAACTTTGGATGCCTTGTCCCTTGTTTTCTGCAAATTTGGTTTCAGAGGATTCACCACTAGCACTTGAAGGCGTCTTAATGGCGCCATAGGGGAATGGGCACGTGGAGAATAACAGTATTAAATTGTATTTACTTAACTTTTGCGTTAAGATGGAAACAGGAAAATGCTATATTAAGGAAAGAGAGTACGAATGTAAAACATAAACAAATAAAATCATACCTATATGACAAAGTATAATTGTTATTGCATTAAGGAAGTGTAGCTGATACCTATTCAATACGACATCTGAGCGCTATTCAACAAAACGTCTCGATCAAACAATACTATCGAATACACGTTAAAGGGGAAAAATCGCACTTTTTATTGCTATTTTGACAGCGGAACGCTGAGAACCGACGACTTAACATGATTCCGTCGAAAATCTCATCCTGCCTTACGTTTATTAGCACCAAGCAACGCAAGGGAGTGTATTCGCGTCCGGTCGAGCTTAATCAATTCTGTCTAAATATTGATGTTTTTTACATTTCCTCTTTATTATAGTCGTACAAAAGAGGCAGATTTCTATTGTTGAATAAATTGTTATCCAGACTGCTTTGAACCCGGTAATGCATGTTATCCGTTCAGGAGGGGTTTTTAATTCTTATTAGGTATTACGTAAAATACTTCTCCGACGAGTTTTAGATTATTTGTATATTTACAAGAATGCTACTATACTACACATACATTTAAGAAATTAAAAAAAGTTATTCAATTACCTTTTAAATGAATGGAATTATTAGATATGATAGAGCAACACTTTTTAATAAAGTATATGAAAAAATAGGAAATATACGATATTTTCAGAATTGCCGTTTTTATAAACGGTGCATTTTTAAAATTGTAAATTCAATTGATTAATATTAATAATAGCGATTAGAAACTTAAGATTTCACCTGCCGTAGCAGGTATAACATTCAACAATTAGCTTTCTTATAATTCAGTAGAACAATAAAATACTTATTCACGTTTTTTTTAATCTTGTTCTAGGATATTGAAGAAGTTTTAACGTTACAGTCGGTGCATTGTCAAATGAAACGAAGCGAACGATAATGGAATTTCTGAGAACAACCCTTGTGTTGGGGCTCGGCTTGCCGCTTGTGCGAGAGGGTGCAGTGTGCATAGGGTGGGGCTTCGGCCATCCATCACGCCACAGGGGTGCAATTAGACGAAGTATATGTGCTGACACGCCGCGCCGCCGACTTGCATACGCCAACTCACCATCTCTGATTATTCTTTAAATTAATGTGAAGAGTATATAATTATGCAGATGACCTAGGTAGTGAATTGCTATCATAGCGATGATTATTCTTATAAAACGTAGAAGCAGCGTTGAACTATACCGATATGATTTATTTGATACCGAATTTATAAGTTGAATATCATTTTAATGCAAGTACGTAACCACTTAAGACATAGGATAGTATACTTACGATGTTACCGTGGATACTCTAACACTAATGTTTCAAAGTTAGAACATATTATAAGGATTTTCACTGCCCTATGCATTTTATTTCGATATTTTTTAATTCGGTAACAAATCGAGCTTAAATAAAAGTTGACCAAGGCTGTTCTTTACATAATTATGTTATTAAAATATTAATATACCATTAAATATTCTCCTTACGGGCGTTTGTGTTTCCTTTAATTTATATGCATTATTCAGTCCTGTCCAATACTTATATATGTAAATTATATTTTGTAAAACCATAAATATATTATGTCATTCTCTATAAATGTTAGAGTAGAAAGATCGTGAAAAATTAAAATCAGTCAAGACAAGCCGCAGATGGATCCCCTACAGTTGCGGCTAACGCATACAGCTGATAATGGGTCGATACCGAATAAAAACTTGATTTACGTTAAATTGGCTACCGTCGCGTTAATGCGCCGTGAAAAACGGGCGATGAGGATCAGGATCGAGCAAAGTTTTATATTGTTGAGAGAGTGAAATATATCTTACGGGTGACAAACTAATAGGATACGTAAAAATTATGTTGCCGAGATTCACCAAATAATATTTAGTTGAGTAGTTCACAATCGATAAGTAAGTGACGTCACGCATGCGAGCATTGTTTGGCTATAGAATGTAGTTTGTTTATCTGACTGTCAATTGTTTTTATATTTTGAACAACGGGTTCAATGATTTTTGCCACCAGAAGAGGCTGTAAGTACAGAAACACGAATCGAAGGTCGCCACGGAGGAATGGCACACGTAATCAAAATTCGTTTAATCTTAATCGAATGAAAAAATACATTTACGCATAGGGAGTATATTTTGAGAAAATAAATTAATTCAGAAAAAGGGTTTAAGGTTTTTCACCTTTATCTATGAGTATTCTTTCTTATTCATTCCGGAAAAAAATTAATTCGCCCCTAGTGTTAATTCTTTAACGTAACACACCTGAAAATAATGAGGTGCATTGCAAAAGGAATTGAAATGTGTAACAATTTCAATTCAAACTATAATCAAAAATTGTACTTGTACGTGGTATCAGAACAATATTTACATTTATATGAGAATACGGCAAATAAAAATATTAAATTTAACAAGATTTTATGATACAAATGATATGTACTTATTTTCTATTATGACTGTTTTTTAGTATTTCTTCTTATTCAACCCCGAAACTATAAGTGCGCCGCAAAGATTTACTATTACATACTGTACATATTTTACAATATACACAGGTTTTATCTTGCTTTTATTATTTTATAAAGTCTACAATGAGAGACAGAAGCTACCTCTTCTGCTTTAGTATTTGGTTTAACTTCATGGTTTATTCTGTTTTTTTAAGATTACAACGAACGATTAAACGAACAATCATTTTTTATAGCATTTTGTGAAATCTCTATATTCGATGTCGATTCGATGTTTCCAAGCGCAAAGTGGATTTTGTCGCTATATAAAAATACCTTCCTACACTATTCTTAAATAAAATAGAATAAAAAAATTCTTCTATTTTTTATTATTTGTATCTTTTATTCTAAAAGAGTAAAAGATACAATTATTTTTTTGCTTCTACCTATTTCGAGGTTTTATAAAGAAGTCTTCTTTTATTATATGCTAGGAGTGCAAAATGTATTCCGCCCATATAAATTTAAATAAGTAGTATTTGCAAATAATGTATTAAAACTTAAATAGACGTGTAATCCATCAAAAATGTAAAGTTCGTAATTTTAATGTAATTTTTTTTAACAATTTTTATGTCAATATATATTATACAATATAATATTATAATTTTTTTCTTATATATTTTTGTTATTGCTAAAAATCTCTGACGGCATTTATTTAACTATATTGCGATATGACCGATTCACACTTTCTTTTAATAAACCTTTTTCAAAATAGTAACAGGTAATAAGGAAGTACTTGTAAATTAGGACTATAATAATATGTCAGTGGTATTGAAAGCTGAAAAGTCATATTGGCATAGATGGAACACAAGCAATTGTGACATTTCACATAGTAATCTGTGGGCTGTGTGTGTTTTATCCGGTATCCCTTCTAGTGACAAGTCTCTATAGATTACATACTCTATGCTAGTGTCTAGTCTGATAGTCTCTACTTAAATCTTTGAATTATCTCATCAAGTCTCAAGTCTGAAAGTTGAAACGTGTTATTTTTAGGTTAAGTTTCTAAAATGGGAAAAGTAAAAAAGCGCAGGTCTAATAAAAGTCAAGCTCCAGAAGTGGTTGAATCTATTGAAGAGGAAATTCCATTAGAGTCAAATGAAAATGCTATTCAGACAATTATAGATCAGTTGCAGGTTAGTAAGAATATAAACTTCCTTATTTTAACAGAATATGAATGGTTCTTCATAATATCTTAATCATTCCAGACTGTTAATGTAGAAGAAAAGTATTGTGGACTGCAGACATTTGCTATGTTAATCGAAAGTCCCGAGAATATTGAGAAAATTATTGAACAAAGTCTCATAAAAATAATTGCACCTCTTCTACTTGACCCTGCTGTTTCTGTAAGAAATGCAGCTGCTGGTGCACTGCGAAATTTATCAGTTTTACAACATGTTTGTGAAGCTTTAATGGAACAAGATGTTATGACGCCTCTTGTCTGCTATTTTCACCAGGTAAACTTCAATAATAAAAGTACTACAATGTAATTATCAACATAGCTTAACAAGTATGTTATGTTAGTTTACAGAGAAATGGACACCAGAAAAAAACTCAAAAACAAAAGATGAAGAAATAGATACATTTCTTCAGTGTGTCAATCTCTTACTGAATTTGTGTGAAAATTCAGGTAGATATTAAAAATTAAATTTGTATTAAGCTTATGTAGGTAATAATTGTAATTACCTAATTTAATTGTAAATTTACAGATCTGGCAGTCAAATATTTGATGGAATCCCGAATTCTAGATATTTTACCTAGATATTTAGACTTAGCTACATTTGGAAGTGATGTTGTCATAGCTGTTATGCAATGTCTATTTGTAGTAGTTGAAGATAATGAAATAGCAATGAAAAAGATACAATTAACAACAGAACAAAGTTTAAAGGGATTTTTGTTATTAGATAGTAATGAACCTGAAATGTTACTAATAAAAACTCTAGCAGCTGGAATAGTATTAAATATCTGCAATGGAAATATAGCATCTTTACCAATAGATGTAATTAGCCAAATAATGCAAATACTAGCAAAGACAATGTCAATTGATCACAGAATGGCATGTAACCAATTATCAAGCTCAGTTCCTTTACAAAATAGTGTAGGGAAAATAATTCAGCCAAAAGGAAAGGATGCTCTAGTATTACAAAATCAAATTAGAGCAGTCACACATATGCTAGATGCCCAACAGTGTGCTATTGAAATATTAGCCAATATTTGTTCATGTGAAGGTAAGATAATAATACAAAGACCAGATAGAGAACACAAATCACACTTAAAAAAAAAGAATTCAAAAATGGTTTCTTTATACCATAACTATCTTAAAAGATTGATACAGATTACTTGTTCCAGCTCTTCCAAATGCCTATGGTACATACATGGGTATATAGTGGATGAAATTAAATTAAATGTTGTTTATTATACAATGGGTCATAAAATTTTCCTATATTTATTTTGTGTCTTCAGTTGATCATATAGTGTATTTATAAGTGAATTATCAATTGTGCAAGTATTACTTTAAAACTTTTTAAATTTTTACTTTCTATAATTCTTTTTAATACACTTTTAAAATTTGTCACTGAAAATTTACATATCTGCCAAAATATTCTATTAATATTATTGGGCGCAACTGAAATCACAAAAAAAATATGTTTACTAACATATTTTTTATAAAATAATGATTCTATTATAAAAAAAAGTGGATAGACCACTTGCAGGAAATAGTTACAACAACAAATTTATCTACCTATAGTAAAATTGAAGTCTGTTTAATTGTCAGTTTGTATACTAAACACTTCATACTAAAGCAATTGTGTGTGGCAGGCGTCAATTTCATCTAAGGCTAGATTTGAGCAGTTACGGAATAATCCTCTAAATAAATCGATAGATGGCGCTGCAAGCATTTAACAGTATCAATTCAACAGTTACCTTATTAATCATTCAGGATATCGAAAACCGTTATAATATTAATAATTAGTTATGGATTTGATAAGCATAAAATACTTTTGTTGATTTTGGCACTCAATCAAGTTGCAGGCAAGACCAGCTAGTTTGAAAATTTTTTCTTCAGAAAATAGAGATTATTGAAACATAAACACTTAGTCAATTTTATGTTATTTTTATAATTAAAAGTAATTTTTGGGATTCCAGATGATGATGAAATGGATGGTGACGAGTCATCAGATAGTGAAGAAAATATTGAAGATGATATTGTTACTAATGGGGAAACAATTAACTCGGAAGATAAATTACCCAATGACGTCTTAGAAGCAATGATTTCTCTTGAATTGTTTGACAAAGTTTGGTCACGGACTCAGTTGCCAGCAGAAAATGTTTTATTAATTTTAAAGGAATATGAAGAGTCTTTGCTCATTTACAAAAAGTAAGTATTATTTTCTTTTTATATACTAGTATCCAATACTACAGATTTTTGAGATTAGTTGATTGTTTTGTTAAGATTTATTAATAATTATGTTACACATTTCAAATAATTCATAATTCTATCATCTTAAAAACAACTGTGATTAATTTTATAGAAAAGTTATTATTATTTTATTACAGGATTCACAACCTTCAAACTCGAGCATTATTATGTGTAAATAATATTGTCATGGCTTTACCAATAGATAAACTGGGTGGAGTTAATGGTGTATATAGGATATGGGTGGACGCTGGAAAATTAGTCTTCAAACAAAGCTCAGATAATCCTAATTTAGTTGAATCAGCTACAGCAGTAATGAGAGCTGCCCTAGATAAAATAAAGTTCAGAGAAAATGGCAATATTAATAATGACTGCAGTTTGTTTAATGATTTGGCTTTGTCTGACATTGAGGTAAAATTAAATTAGACTGCTTGTTTTTCTTTATGCATGTGGAAACAAAACATGTTACTCATGGAAACCCTTTGTTAGTGGAACAACATGTTCAAAACTTTTTCTTATCCTATTTATTTCTTATCAGCTTTCTGACAATTTATTTTTACTTTTTTATCCAATTTTAGTATTGATGAAATCTATTTACAAATATTCCATCTGATATTCCCTTCCAGATAATGTTAAATGGAATTAAAGACTGCCAAATTCCAGAAATTAGATCTAATCTTATTCGAATGATTGGTATATTGGCTCTACTGTTGGTCAATAATAGAAATGATACAACTACTACAGTTATATGTACGATAACTGAATTTCTATTGGACCAAGCACTTAAGGAGAATGAAGTATGGGTTCTGGCTGAAGCAATTGATACTCTTGTAGACTTATATTCGGAAGATGAGACAGATGAAATAGCAGCAAAAGTGAAACTTATTGAGAAATTGGCAATTTTAGCACCAATATTTAAAAATAAAGTAAGTAAATATGCATCTTATATCTTTCTTATACATATATACTTTTAAGCTAATTTTTGGTTCATATAAAGAGTTTTATGGGTTTCAACAATAGTTAATCTGATAATTAGGAATATATTTGTTATTGATAGCATTTCATTTTCGATATTCATAGGTGTCTTAATGAACACAGCTGAAAGTGCCAGAGTGCTTACTACTTAACAGAATGTTTTTAAAAAAAATATTTATTTATCTCTAATTATAATCTTGAAGATTCCTTACTAGGTGTTTTTTTATATTTTTCAGTCAAGGCAACAGCGAAAACTCCCAAAGGAATACAAAGTTTTGGTCTCTACTGTAAACTCCAACCTTCCCAGGTTTATTAAATATAAAAAAGCGAGGTTAAGTAGCTAATAGGAATTGCTTTGTAGCATATTGTTGATATTAATATGCCCATTTATACATTAAAATTATTTTATATACATATAAACATAGATTTTTATTTCAAAAATAATTATTTATTAAATAACAAACTATTAAAACCCAACATAATATAAATAGGAATCTAAGCATCACATTAGTAAAATATTACCAAAAACATATGTTTTTATAAATATAATATTTTCAAATTAATAAGTAATACATGCTTTGGATTTACAAATGGGATTTTGTCTCAAGCAGTAATTATCACATTGGTCTTAATCTATTTTGTATTACGTATTATAAACTTTTAATGTAGGTAACTTGATAAGAATTAGTTAAAAAAAACTTTATTTTATTCTGATTTGTTATTTGTTGTATTATTGTTTAGTTTGTTACGAAGTATATGACACAATTTTTTGACTAATACAAAATTGCGAAAAAAATAATAAATAATTATTCAAATATTATCTCTTTAGGCGATTTCTGTGAACCTAAAGCTTTCCTCTATATCTCAAACAATATTAGCGTATGTGATTAAAAGTCACACATGAGTAGGTAGACTTGATTAATTTTGGTAAATAAGAATTTATTTAATTTGGAATGAAATTGAAAAAAATGTAATAACCAGACAAAATTCTATTAAATATGTAAAAGGAAAAACATGTAACAATTATTTTTAATTTAATCCATATCTATAAAACGATACTTTCTATAAGTTTGAGAATATTTTCCTAATAAGGCTGTTATGACTTGTATTCATTATTCATAAGAAATATATTATTATCAGTTCAATTTAAAAGTCATTAGTTAAACGTCCAAATAGATTGGCTTAGTAATTGTAATTTTATTGACTTTAATTACGTTTGTCAAAAAACAAATGATGAGATCTAAACATGCTACAAAAATTAAGTTTTTCCATATACATTTTTTACTATATGGTAATTTACTACAAATCTATTTATGTTTCTGCATTATTATTTATTGGTGAACTAGATCCACCATAGTGACTTCTTCTGGGCTTTGGTATTGGATTCGGTGACGACATGTCACTGCGATCGAATTTACGTTTTATATCAGAAACGGAAAGACGGCCATCGTTGCTCGATAAGTCTTCGTCGTTTAATGCAGAATTTAATTTACTGATTTCCCTTTCCAGTTCCCTAGTAGCTTTATCTATTTCAATAAATTCCTTTTCAGTGCTTGATACGGAATTATCGACACTTTGTTTTCGATTATCATAAACTTTACAAATAACCCTCTGTGGTTCTTCGTTACTGTTCTCGTCAACATGGTTATCATTTAAATTGATGTCGTAGATGGCGTAACTTCCATCGATTGTATTTGTTAGACTCTTACTCCGTTTATTCGAAAGATTATAATCTTCCAAGTTACCTCTTCGCAATCTTATGTCGTCTTCATTTACGCTAGAGTTTCTTCTATATGTATTAATATTTATTTTTGGAAATGAAACTTTCTCGAGAATATCATCTTCGGAATCCGACTTTTTTACTATTTCTGTGATTTCTGTAGTTTGGCCTCTTTTGTCTTCTGTTATATTACTGTCGTTGTTTGGGCTCGGTTCAATGGAAGGTTCATTTTCGTTTCCATTTTCGAGGCTAACTTTGCTTTCTGTGCGTGTTTCTTCATCTTCAACTATTTTGAGCTCAATTTTAAGGTTTAACTCATCCAAATCATCAGTAACACCATATGCTTTCTTACTTTCAGTTTCCGTAATGCGCAGTACTGTATCAACCGGCGAGTTAATCTGTAATTGTTTTGTTATGTAAAAGTTATATTAAAAGTAGTATACTAACTAAAACTAGTATAGTAAACTCAGTAATGGTGATGTAACATTCTTCTCGAGAGTTTGAAAGATGTTAGGAAGTATAGAAATTAGGTTATAAGCTTAGTCAATTTACCGAATCGTCTGCAGCAAGACCGGTTGAAGGCGGTGGTGGCGGAGCACGGTTCTTCTTTCTCCTTGAAGCGCGAACTGGCGGTATCGGCGGCTCGTCGAAGGGGTTTGTGCTTACTACACTTAATCTGGAACCCATTATTTCACTGCGTGCCATTCGTGGTGTAGCACTAAAATAAAATTATGAATGGTATTTTAAATGTATGTTACCTGTTTTTGGCTAAATCTAAGCATATAAGTAGGGCTCGGCTACTGTATATTAAAATAAATTGGGATACCTAGGGGAAATATTAACTTCTTGCTGTGAACTTAGCAAGCGCTCTTGAAAACGAGACCGTGGCAAAGGCGTTATGGATCCACCATACACATAGCGGTCAGATCCTGGTGACGATATTGTACTTCTGGACATTGAAGAGTCTGGAAATAAGAAAGAAAATTGACAGGTTGGTTTCGTACGATTTAAACTGAAAATATATTATATCGTTTAGTCATTTGTGTAATGTACGTAATAATACATCATATTTGACAGATATGTATTCGATGCTGTTGACTATTTAGACACGCACTTAAGGTCTAAGATAGGTAAGGAGGTTTTCCTAATCGTCTAATAGCTATATACTTAGTTGATTTGCACAAAGATGCGTACAACTAGTTATGTCAGTATACTTATTTCGAATTCTGGACTGGACGGTTGTATAATGTGGATGTATTGTAGCAATTGAGTTTTCGGGTTCCAAATAGGAACCTGAGGCAGAGGTTGCAATTATCGAACGTACCACTCGCACACATCAATTTCATTCATCCAATCACGAGATACTATTTGAGTAGATATATAATAGATAGTATTTAATAGGGTTGGTTGACGTGTTGAGGTGTACCTATTTTGTCGTAGCATGATGGAGTTTACAATAGTGACTATGTGTATACTTAGTTATGTAAATGTATATTTTTAGCGTTAAGTGTAGAAAAGTTCTATCGTTTTAGTAATGCTGTAAAGATATATGATGTATGGAAAAATAAATAAAACTCCGTTTGTCTGAATTGGGTCACCGCTTGAACAACACGAGTACCGTCATTTACTGGGATACTTTCTCATCGTCTTTCCTAATAAGGGAGTTATGTAAATAGATGTAAGGTAATTTAAGGCTGCTGAACCCAATAGATATGATCGAAACTACGAATATTTATACACCCATATAGGTATAAATTAATGCAAACATCTTACATTGCATGGCTCTTCTAAAGACGATAGGACTGCTGTCTCCATTTAATTGGCTCGTAGGCTTGACTGGTGTAGACATGGGTGAGGCGAGTGTTGTGTGAGGAGTTTGCTCACTCTTTTTCCCTTTTTTCATAAAAGACCTCAGGGACCTGAAAAGTGAAAACATATTTCGAATTATAAAATAATATTCACTTATTCAATCAAATGCCTACAGAAGTATTCTATTTATTTTGTGGTTTTAAACCTTAATTACATTTTACACGCATTAATAAGTAATTTGAAAGTTCTTCAAATTACTCAAGCTTCATGGTCTCTTCCAACGAATCTTAATTAAATATGAGCAATGAAAAGGAAATTCGTGGAAGCAAATCCGGACCTTGCTTGGTAACAGCAGCAATAATTAATATGCCTTTCTGAGAAACATCTCAACGCAATTCAAACACAATGTGGTATTATAAAATGTTCAGCATTAAATGAAAAAATTGCGCTGTTATTTGTGCGTCCAATTTTCATTGTTGAGAAAGGAGATCCCACAGTCCGGTGAGCGGATGCCTGTAGGCGTAACTCTGACAAAAGTAATGGAACTTTAGTGCACTTGATTCCACTTGAGCGGTCACAATTGTGCCGTGACTACTGGCAGAGTAACGACCGAGAACCCGAAAGTAGCTCGGGTGCTCAACCGTAATTAATATTGACGTATGAAACAATTCTGTTTATATATGTGTATACCTATTCTTACCTAAGTACTATGGAATAACGGTGACGCCGCAGAAGGGGCTAAAAAAGTGCAATTTGTGTAAATTCTTATGGGTTTTTTTTTGTGCTAATATCGTATTGAAGAAATCTTCATATCTTCAGCAACTTTTAATCGCGCCTCTAAATGCCAATGCGTACCCTACCGGTCTCGTCTAGTATGTAGTTTATAGCTTTTCGAAGGTTTAGAATTGAAAGCGCTTAAAATGTAAATACGTAAGAATTATCCATTACGAAGTAGGTAAATAAGTTAGAATACAGAATCGAACATAAAATATTGAATGTTTAATCATTTATACGTGTTATACAGTAAGCAATTTCTAAGAGTCCATGACAAGACAGGACAAAAGATAACAAATAACAGTGTTTCGTAATAGAGTGAAACAATGAGAAATTAGGACATTCCGTTAAATTATTAATTGTTCGAATGCTCTCCGTTCGGTTGTGTCCGTGACCAAATTGATTGCGTGTATCAATGCATGATATTCTACAATCTATGAACGTGTTTTATTGACTAACCTTTTTAACTGATTTATTCTTGTTTAAAAATAAATGTTCTCGATTTTTTATTTATAAATGATCCATTTTAATGTAGACATAGTTATTGTTATTTATATTGATATAAAAATACTTATTACCAATTAAAATACCCATTGAATTTTGTAAACCTGTGTTTTGTTTATATTTTTTTCGTAGTTTTGGCACAACCTATTGGCTCATTTCGACATTGTTTTACGGCTAAATCATGTTTGTAAAGTGAATCCTTGTGAATCACCAAGTTACCTCTACTAACATACATAACATTGGATACATATGAATGTTGAAAATAATGTACCTATGTATCTATTGATATTTACTGCCAGGGAACTGACAATAAACTCTCCGCCAGTTACATAATCGCCATTAATAAAATGCTATGATCATAACCATGCCCTTGACAAAATCTTGCCAAACCTGGCATATACTTGCTTAAAAGAAGGAGAGATTATGCCATGGAAAGTATAGTTGCAAATAAACTTAGTTCAATTATGTCTGATGAAACTCACATATCTTGCTCGATATAGGTAATAAAGATCAGATAAGCAATCCTGCGCCTAAATAAACATACATCACATGCTTGCAACGCCGAGGATCTACTCCGATATGATGATGTAAGTAGAAAATAAAAGATAACGCGTTTGTTACAATACAATATATTTTATGGATAGTCCCGTGTCCATATAAGTATCGAGATTACTTAAGAATTCCATCTTTAAAATTTCTGCTGTTCAGACTCGACTTTAAATACTAATAATAGCTTTCCCTAACCACTGTCATAATAGCATACCGTTAAAATAATGATTTTAACACGTATAAATTGAATAACTCTGCGATAAGTTAACGTGAGAGTGACATTAAATCGAACAAGGTCGTTCGATAATACGTGATTTGACCTGTTATTGAAGCTGCTCTTTTATCCTTCAGTAACGATAACGGAATAATAATTACGATAATTATATGCAATTTACAGACTCGAATGTGACGTAAGTGAAGGCCTCAAACTCCTGACCCGAGTTCCGCTTTTAATACAAAGTTTAGCAAGTATAAGTCGGAATGAGATGTACCTATCTTAGATGCTCGTAGCGACATCTCCCAGTTTATAATTACTAGCGGTTATTGCAAGATTCGATTAAAGCACTAATTTCGCTAAGTTTGCTGTGTACATTATCACAGCACACAATTTGTTCATCTCATGTCCCGTTAACTAAGCACTGTTATACCTACCTGCATCGTATTCAATCTACATATTTAGTTAATACTAATATCATATAATTAAGTAAATCGGGTAGATAGTTTTTGCATGTATCTGGAAATACTAAACTCAAACATCTTTCACATGCATATAGCTCCCAAGGTAGGACCTTCCAAATGTAGGCAAATATAGTGATAATGAACAAATGAAGCAGCGCTAAGCAAACAGTGACCCACTTACCAGTACCTACTTAGGAATTTACAATGAATCATTAGGTAAATAATCACGGTAACGAAATACTAAAACAAATAAAATAGTTATTTAAACTTTTTATAGATTCTTGCCTGCTTTCTGAGTAGTAGGTAATCTTAACTTTAATTGAAGATGGAGCTGGGTACTAAATACGTTAACTATAAACATATAGGACTTGCTCGAAATTCAGTGAAAACCGCTAGAATAACGCAGTATGCATTTAGTTGTATGGTGTATTGTATTACAGTGCAGTTAATATCAATAAACTGCCATTTAATTTAGTAATAAGATATACTTGAATGAATATGAAGGCCATAACAGATTATTTATATTGTAATTTTAATTGAAACGCCTAATTGATGGACTTTTCCGTAAACTGAACCCATAAAATCAATGGAAAATGGTTGCAATCGTTACTGAGCATAATTTTTATGTTTGAAGTGTATCTCCTGTGGAATTATACCTTTATAAGGTAACATTGTGAGGAAGTTGGTATGTCTTAAGCCCTCAAAATACGACGGGGTATGTTGGGACAAAAGGCTGATCACCTGTTTAATAAGAAAATTCATTTCGTTTACCTGGAAGAGCACGCAAGGCCGCCAATTGCATAATTTAGTTTCTATTTGGGTTTCTTTTAAAGTTGTTCTGTAACATTTCATAACAGCTATATAAGAATGAGAAAGGTACGAATAGTTGCGAATTTATATTTATTTGATTTCTAACTTTAAACGTAAGGCATTTCACGGTAAATTGTTTGAAAAATATGAAGGATACAAAATATGAAGGCCGTAAAAATCATGACAGAATAACTTATTTATTCCATGATCATTATTTCGAGGTGACAGTTATAATTTTTAAATTGCATTCAGGCAACAAAGTTCAATATATTCAAATTGTAATTTAAATTATTTAAAAACTCATAATCTAATATAAAATTATTGTCTCACGTGATTCGAACTTGAACTCCTCCAAAAGGCCTGAACAGATTTTTAGGGGGGGTTTTAAAGCCCCGGTTTTCGGGGCCCCCCCGGGGGGCCCCCCCCCGGGTTTTTTTATTCGGGTATTAGTAGCGTTTCAAATTCCGCCTTGAGCAGCGCCTTCGTTGAACGCGTCCTATTCGCGCGGCGCGGTCGCGAAGCGCGCGCCGCTCGTGCGCTTTACGGCCGGTTCTTACGAAACGTTTTGTTGCCTTTGTTTCATAAAGAGTTAGCCAGTACTCTGACCGCATTGGCGTTCATTTTCTATTTTTGTACACGACTGTCTCCAGCAACGCGCCGTACTAATGTCGTTTATGGTAAACCCCAAAATTTTTATTTCTATTTTTTAATACAAAATTTTTAGTTTCTATTTTTTTATGATACAACATACAATCCTAAATTTACCCTTCTACGATAAACCTTTATTTTTTATTTATTAATTGAAATTTGTTTCCGATCCGCTAGTATTATATATTTAAAAATAGTATGTAATATAGATTTAATAATAGTATCGGGACATATTTTTATACACGGTGAGTAAGCCCCAAGGTAAGTTTGTATTATGGGTGCTAACACAACTTATAAACAAATATACATACGTACAATAGTACAAAACCCAGACCTCAGCCACAAATGTGCACAAATATTGGATGAATGTTTTTTTACTAAACAGATCTGAATCTTACTTTAATAAATAACGACACTCTTGTAACAGATATCTGGAAGACTTGTAGATAACAAGGATACAATTTTTTATTTTTAGTTAAAAATGCACCAGTGGTTCGGTAATAGAACTAATATTTAAGAGAGCCACTATTACTGTAGGTACTTACATTATTACTAATTAGTATTAGAAATTTTTAAAGTATCACTGCCACAATTTATGCATGATTTTCCACGGTAACAAATGACTACCTACACATTTGCTTAGATAACCATCATACTTTTATAGGTTTCGAACACTCACTGATGAGCAATTATAATGCACCATTAAGATTTTACAGTTATACTGCATAAATAGAAGGGGAAGAACGCGTCCGTAGCAACCCAATGGGGTTTATTTTGATAGGACAGGACATCATGATTTTTTATAAACGTTACACTTACTTCATGAATTTGTGTCGAACCCTCGATACGATTGTTTTGTTGGGAATCAGGACCTCGAGGTTAATTGTATTAAATGAGACTGTGTAATTGGTGTTATGAGAGTACATTTTTAAGCGCTCACTTGTGACGTATAAACATGAAGTACCCAATTAAACAAACAGATCCTGTAGCGAATAAACCTAATGAAATCTTTGGATATTTGCCAAGGCACGTTCAGGAAGAACCATATCCATTTATGTTTGATGCGTTGCTAAGTCAGTTTTTAACTCTTCATGGGATAGAAGGGGATTGTCAATATTCGAAATGTTTGCCTTTTTATGGATGATTAAATTTAAATATTGTATTACATGGAGTCATATGATACATACATATGTCATAATAAGGCACCTACTTAAAGTCCACCTCTACTGGATCATTGGACGTCAATTATTTATAATAAATAAACGATTTTATTGTATACAGGTCCTTAAGTAGGAGACAACCATAGCACTATTATTACATACTTACTACGTTTCGGGGTACAGAATTTACACTTGCATGCATCTGTAAGATTTAATATTGCTTGTGTGTTTTGTAAAAGGCACTAGGTCCGGTTGTGTAAGTATAATATTTGAAATGGTAATGATTGGGTCCTTAACCCTGCCCCCTCTTGAACGGTGACTTTGAAATACATTTATATGTTGAATATGTAATCTGCGATATCGGGGTACTCCTTTGTTTGCAGAAGCTAATAAAATGACATCAACTCTATAAATATCACAACAATTTCAGGACTGTGTGATGTGTATTTTAAAGCACATACTTCACTAAAATATCTTGTTTGTTATTCAATGTTGCATTATTTGAATTATTTAAATGAGCCTTGAAATTCGATATAAAAATTAAACATTATTTAGCCGAGATGTTCGATGAAAAATTTCAATTTTATCATGTAAGTAAAATAAATCGCTTCATTATTCATTTCTAAATATTAGGTAGATGTGTCCGTGGTACAGTGCACCTTATTCTATATTGATTTGTAGTGAGATTTATTAGAGTGTGACAAACAATGTCGCGATTCATCATTAATTTCTTATACCTTATTAGTCATTAAAAATTCGTACGGATCATTAATAAAAGCTTGATAGATTTTCTATCTTTCTATGATATAATAATTCGAATGTAAGAAAAGAACTAGTGCGCATAGCAAGTAATAAAACATGGATAATTTTAACATTTTTAACAACTAACGTCTCAAATTATTCATTATTCAAGGTTGACCATTAAACATTATTTAAGATGACGCATACTGCAGTTATTAATAGCCGGACACACATTATCGTGAAAACATTAAACCTTTGAACAATGCTTAGTTGACCAAAGTTATCCTCATGTGATCAAATGTAGAATTAACCGCAAAAAATTTCCTTTCCGACTTCTGATGAAATTGTTATTTAAACATTTGTATCACGTTACCTTCGAGTTATCATACCACAAACCGCAAGTACATTCCGAAATTGCTTATTTGTTAATAAAATTATCACGGAAACTTACCAAGAATTTTTCAACTCCTTAATCCCCGTGAAATTAATGCTATTAGACCTCTTTCGTCCTATCGTCCAGAACCTTATCTTATTGTGGTTATCCTCTTCACGGAACGGATTCAGGTGTTCTGGATAATCGTGGATAGAGATGGTCTTTCTCGAAGCCATGGTCGTCATTTTAGCACTTAAATTTTACATAATAGTACACAGAACAGGCGTCGACCAATTGGTTTTATCTTATATCACTGGTTAGTTATCACGCACTGATAGCAAGCTGTTATCACTTTGAGATAATTGCGTTTGTTTTCCGCGGCGGAAAATAAGTCCGCGCTCCTCGCACGTTAGGAGGCATACTACTTGTAGTTGGAACTTCGAGGTAGTTAGCACTAACTCTGAGCCGCGTAACTATCCTCAGTCACACTTTACAAGATTATCAACGTGTGCACTAGTACTACAATGCACTGAGAATAGATAAATAAGTACTCGTCATTCTGTATAAGACTAAAATTTATGGATGTTTGAACAATTTTAAACGATTCGCATTATAACCATTTACACTTGCACTCAATGATGATATTTTGTTGATTGATCATTAATTTATAACGATATAATTTACAAATTACTTTAGTTTATATGTTGTAGAACTACGAAATGTTCATGTATGGTGATATCATTAAGAACATGAAAATGTATGTGGCCTAGTGATTAGTTCTTGATTGTGTACGGGAGAAATTAGGTTAGACAGGTATTGTGTAAATTGTAAACACGATGTGTTTGCTGTTATCCACTGATGTTGTTAATTCAGGTTTCTTCTGACGTCATCGTCATTCGTCACCTTCTAAAGCCAAAGGTCACATTAGAATACCTACAAGTAACAATAGGTTATTTGTACAATGGCAATATTGGAAGTATAATTAGTTTTATTACCAATTACTGAAAAAAAGCTATGTTGTCCTTTTAAGGGACCCAAAGGGACTCTATTAATAAGACTTTTGTGTTCGTCTGTCTGTCGATCCGTCTAAATTTAGACAAATAAAATAAATTAATAATAAAATAAAAATTGCAGATGACAATCACACACGAAATGTGAGTTTTTCATAAATTAATGGTATAAAACCCTTCGTGTAGGAGTCCGACTCCTAAAAACTTATGGCACCTGTAGTTTTTGTATTCCTCAATAATCATTATTTTGTTCAAAATGCGTATCACATCCAGCACAGACACGTGTTTGTATGATGCCACTGAATGATGACACAAAATCTATTTAAAACAATCACACTATACCTACTGGATATTTCAATCTCGTATATCAAGGAAGTGAACGATCCATTGACTATATACTTATAATATGACTGCATAATCAAAGACTTCAAAATCGATTCTGCTAAATTCGTCTGTTAAGAAGACTAATTTTATTTTAACAGTAATCAAAATGTAGAGTCCGAGACGACACTATGTAATAATATAATTAATATAATTAGTTTAGATAATCTTAAAGGTTTGGGGACAGATCCGTAATGTGGAGACTAAAAAATGAATGTGTGAAAGTTATTATTATTGAGAGACTGATAAACATCTGAGTCAGTCTTTGTTTTTGTTCTGTTGTTCATTTAATTAGCGTCAAAGACATTGTTCTGCATTATGTCGATGCACACATTCATAATGGAATAATGCGCTATACAGTAACAAAATATTCGAGAAATCAATAAATAATAGGCTGGTCACTGAACTCCTGTCGATTCAACAAGGCGACAAATTATGCTTTTATATCACTAAACTCCTTGTGCTGTATACTTAATGTTTGCCTGTTCGTATCTATGTATGACCACGCTACTCAACTATCTATTTCTGCAGCATTCTAAAATTTGTTTTTCAAAAACTTTATTAGTTCTACTATTAGAGTACTGGCTTGGCTTGACGTTTATAGCACATGGAGTGTGCCGATTTCGATTCACGGAAAATCAATAATCATTTCAGGCTGAACTATACACCATTACGTGTACTAAAACTTTGCAATTGGAAAAAGTGAATTTTTATAATTTATTACACGACCAAAATCTGAAAAAATTTATAGCAAAAGTTTGTCTTAAGTTATATAAATGACGTATTTGAAAATGACATAGGCTTCAACTAATCTTTTTCTACTAGTTCATATAAAACCCATGAAAAAACGAATAATGCGATCTGTTTGTCTTGTTAATAAAATACAGTTTTCATATCAGCTCTTACGATGTACTGTTAATTGCTCTAGATATCGCAAATTCATTGGTTGGGTCATTCGGTTATTAATCTTTATCAATGTTAGAATATCTACGTAGGTATAATGATTGTAGACTATGCATTTATATAAAGTGTCTGCTATGAAAGTTTAACTGTACCTACATTGTATTTATATGTAGTTTTACTGAATATTGTAACGTTATTTTACCGAGTATTGAACTTACATGTTCTTTTTTCAAATAACATTAAATATATGTATAATAGTCTTATCTTAGTTTATTTTTAGTTTAGTTTTATTCGCTAATAATTATCCCTACTATAATTATATAAATTAATCCTATCTAACTATTTATAAATAAAAACAAACGAATTTTAACGTATTTTACATATAAAATTGAACCATTACCTAATTTAATACGTACCAATAAAATTATTAACTTTAATTTCCTGTCTTCATTAAATAAATAATAATCCTCGCAGTTCCTCTTTAATTTTACTCAGTAATTAAACATTAAATTTGTAATTACTCTAGGTTCTACTCGTTACTAACCTTGTCTTGTTCAATACTTTATTTATATACATTATTTAAATTTTGCTTGGTTAACCTTCTGCCACTAACGATGATTCGCAATACATTGTGAAAATAAAGTTAAATACTGTTTATTATGTGTAAGCAGGCGATGCAAATAAAAGTAATAATAAGTGAATCCGGATCATTGTACCGGTGTAAAGTCTAGATTCTACCATTTCAATTAGCAATCGATTAGCCGCATAACAAACTTCCATGACCTTAATTATTCCAACCTATAATATGTATTTTATGTAGAGTTTTTCTGTGTGCCATTAAAATGGCTGAAACTTATCGTTTTCTTGTTAATTAACTTGTATAGTTAATTCATAAAACCATAAAAAGGGAATAGCAAGATTTAACTGCTAAATTGCGTATATTATTTTTACATTTGAAAACTTCTAGGTCTTACAAGAGTATTATGATTACGGCGTGTGCGACGAAAGGAAACTGCGACTCGGAAATTGCAAATAGGATGCTCTACTACAGCTGACATTGAGCACCAATCATACAGCTCGAGACAAATGGCAAACATTGTGTAAAATCATGGATATTTTTCTTCGCACCTGTAATTTTTAAACCCTTACACATATTGTATTTAGGTTTAGGATGTCGGTTAATCATTTGTGACAGGAGTCTTACATTTTACATCATTCAGTCAATGCTAAAAACAGCATTTCTGACTACATACGAATAACGTAACGTATTATAAATTTATCGATCCAATATCTATACGTTCCATGTACTCATATTTTTTTTCGAATATTAACGTTAAAATTTGTATATCTAATTTAAAATAATAATAATAAGTGCTGTAAAGCCACTAGTTTGTTTAACAGATGTCTTTGATTTTTGGGATTAAGACATGCCAGTTTCCTCACAGTGTCTTATATCACCGTTTCAATGGATAAAGATAAATCCAATGGTACATAGCCCTGATTTGAACAGATAACCAGTCGGTTGTTAGTCGTACGCTGGAGCTACTAGGACAGCACTACTATAATGGTATACGTTTGCTTATATTACTTCCTTAACAAAAATAGGCGTGGTAATGTAAGTCGTCGTCGGTTTCAAGACAGATATTCAAAATGAAATGAAAAAGAATTCAAAAGCTTTAAAGCTGTGTTTATTACTTCAGTCGATAGTTGACCTACTTAGTAGCTCTGATATATCTTTTGACTCTAGAATCGAAGACACTTACGTTGTCATAGTTACGAAGGCAGCCTATAATGCCGATGTGTCAAGTTGCAAGGAAGCGTTAAAATATCTATATAAAACAGTTTAAATAACAGAATGGCGGTAAATACTCCGCCTCATCTATCAGCAAGGGTTTATTATGGATTACGCACAGATATTCAGTAAGTGTGATTCTATTTCTAAGAGTAAGCAAATGTTGTAACGCAAAGCGGATTAATATCACAGAGCTTAATACCTTAACAGCCGCTCAGAGTCATTTATTATTAGTGGACGGTTACTTACCGTTTGGAATAGATTTAAATAAATTTACATTATTATATTTACAGATACAATGCACACTATTTAACTGATTCGGAGATTATTTATCCTGCTGGCGGTGTAATTGTAATTCATAATCATCTTCAAAAGAAACAAAAGTTTATCAGATTGCAGGATAAACATAAACCGATTAAATCATTAGTATTAGCACCGAATAGGTAAGCTTTTCTACCCAATTCATAAATACTAAATATGTCTAATTATTACAATAAGAACTGTTTAAGTGAGTCTTTCTATAATATTGTCTTTTATATAGCAACTCCGGGGCAATAAATACAGATAACAACCTCACTGCAGATGTGACACTTATTTTGACAATTAACACCTACAGTCTACCGTGACCATGCACGCTGTAAAGTACGCGAAACGTCGGAAAAATTTAAAATAATGTAACTATTATTCATGACACCGGTCCAATTGCATCGTTTTAACTTGAGTACTCATCACACCATAAAAAGCTTTTTCCAGATAGAGACGAAGCAGTATAGAAATAAAAGTGCATTTAAACTAAGATAATCTTTACAAATAATACGCATTAAAACGGTTTACATGAGTCACTGGTTATATTTGTGGGTCAAAATATAAATTATTATTGCACCATAAATAAAAGAGAAAACTTAAAACTTACTTTTTTTTCAACTCTCTAACGACATCTTGTTAAAGCAGTTGAAATGATGAATCTAATTTTAGATATAGATTTTCAGATTACGGCTTCTTTTAATAAATGGCGGGCGGTAGTCTTCCTCGGTCAGATTTGCTCATTTTACCTTTCGTACATCGTACATACTCAGAACAGATCAATTAACAAATTATTATTTTATAATTTTTCCCATATTTTAGAGCGAAGCTAAGTCTTAAATAATTATTAATTGCGCCACTGGACCTTTTTGCTTCTTCAATAATAATATTTAATATTATTACAGACGTTGGCTGGCACTTAACGAAATAGCTGAAGAAGGCCAAAAGCCCTACATAACCATTTATGACCTAACAACTTATAAGCGGCGCAAAATTTTAACTGTGCCATTTGAAAACTCGACGGCCAGAGAGTTTGCCTGTGTTCAGTTTACTTTTGATTCTAAATACCTAGTCGCAATAACAGGAGAGCCAGATTGGTATTTGTATTATTATAACTGGGATAAAGGGAAAGTTGAGAGCCATGCTAAGGCGCAAAATCCTAGCGGGCAAGGTATTGTTGAAAGTGTAAGTATTTAATCGATTTAGATTTGCGTGATGTTCTTAAAGCCAATAACGAGGCAGATGATGATGAATAAGTATTTTAAATCAAAATTTCCAAACATGTGAGACTTTAAATAGAAGAAATGGTTTGACAGCTCTTGTTTTAAGTTTTATTGACGTTCTGGCCTAAATATCTTGAAAATTCTAAGAATCTTGGAAATTTTTGTGTATCTGTTAAGTTAATATATTAATGTTTATGTTAATTTTCATGAATTAGTATACCATAAATCAGGATGATGAAATTTGCTTCTATATACGGGTTTATTTTCATGATTGTATACAAATCTGTAATTAAAAGTATTTTCTTTTACCTTAAAATGTGTTTATTTGAAATTAGTGTTCGTAAAAGTAGAGGTTAACAATGTCAATATTTTTTAAGGTACAATGTAATCCAGCTGATGCTACTCTGGTGGTTATAACTGGACCCTACACATTTCGTATTATGAACGTATCTGAAACTGTTTGGCGCCAATGGGGTTGGTGTAAAGCAGAAAATGTAAGTATCGAAATATTATACTTATTTTCGTCATCAAATGTCCTGTGTTGTTGTCGTTGTTGTTCGCGCATATAATTTCTTTGTCTAAACCGATGCAATTTAATCAATGAGTGATATAAAATAGTTTCAATTGGAATTGCAGTCTAACAATATCATTTTTATTAATCATTATACACTGTATACATACATTTTCCTATGAAAACTGTTCTGTTTACGCTTAAATTTTTCTTGATTGAAATACAGACACATATGACAATATTGTGCTATAAATATGATCGTCGTCAGGTGATGTTTTTTATGAACAGATTGTTATAACGAGCTGTATGTGGTTGACTCCGGATCGTATAATGTTTGGGACAGACACAGGGACCATAATGGTAGTGGAGAATGGTGAATTACGACAAAATTGCATTTTCCGAGCAACGGAAGTTATGGAAATGTCGCTTAAAAAGGTGGAGGCTGAGTAAGTTTCAAATCTTCGGTAGAAAATTTAACATAGTGCTTTATTTTTATGTAATTCAAAGTTAGGTTTACGCGAGGTTATTTTCTTATATAAATGAAAGGGTCGACAAGGACTTTAGTAGAATGAACGATGACAGGAGAAACTTGTACTTACAGATACTCTTAAGGAAATATAGTGTATCACTGTTGCAAGATTATATTTTATAAGAATACATACATACGAATTAAATGGAATTCTTTTAAAAATTCATTTATTCTGTACTATTACATGTTAATGTAAAACAAAAGCATTTGTTGTAAAAATAAACACGCCCAGATTTTTAAACTTTATAGGATATTGTATGTATACAATGTATACTAATTGTTTGTGTGAAAAATTATATTATCAGTGTTGCTGAGTAAGCCTGACATTTAACATATATATTAAAAATACAGTGCCGAGGAAGGTGACAAGGCCAGTGTATCGAGCAAACAAGAGGCTAGCAGCGAACAGATCTCCACTGATGGTTCAAGCTATCCTGTCACTTGTTTTGTTAATTTTCCTAAAGGTTCAAAAATTATTAAAATTATTAACATCACTTATTTATACTGAACATCTCAATTCTTATGTTATTATTTGATTGCATCACGTTAACGTGTAAATATAATTTTTCATTAGATGTTGTCCGCGCATTTACTAAAAATATCTATTACGTAATATTATTGTCCTTTAAAGGAATGTCATTTTACAATGCTATATTACGTAAATGTGAATTTTACGTATTGCACTCAATGTAATGATAAAAAAAAATATTGAAGAATAAAACATTTAAAATCTCTTAGTCGTAATTTTAAGTTGTCCACTGGATATTACAGGGTTCGTTTACGCGTGTGGGCAGGGTTACGTGCATATGTTTGAGAAGGAAACTCCTCATCATTGGAGAAAGAGGAACCTTTACCGAATATCAAGGAACTCTTATAAGTAAGTTTTCAAAAATATAATATAGTTAAATAGTTATATAAAACTAAAAAAATAAATTTTATTGGTTTTACCGGTGTAATTAAAAGTTGGTATCGGTTTATCGACTATAAACCAGATAGACGTTAGGGATATATGCTTTATGATTTTTGTTGTTTAGATGCAAGCTATAATTACATATTTGAATTTAAAATTATTAATTTCTTTATCAATGGCGCATTTGTGTCTTTAATTTCGACCTTTAAAGAAATTTAAAAAGTTACACATAAGAAATAAGAAAAATATTATTCTAAAGTCACACGAGCATTCCACAATATATTTAAATATATTTTAATTTATCATTCTAGACACACTCGAGAGCATCCATTATGGTCGCCACTTGACGCGATTCAGCACATCGCAGTAGATCCTAATCAGGAAACGTTACTTATCACAACGCTGAGAACTCAACTATATTATGTCAAGTTGTTTGGACTACATATGTTACAGGTATCTAAAATTAAAAAAAAAAGAAAAATTTAACGCCTCATTTCGCGTGATATAATGCTTTTGATCTTGGACTGCAGTTGAATGGAGAGTGCGGTCGTTTCTCTGCACACATACTTATGGACTGTTACTAATTGGCTTAAGCTAAAAACTAAAGCTGCTGCAGCTGTGTCGGCCTAGAGAACTTTTACAAAAAATAAGCTCCTAAACGTTTTTTACTAGCAGAGGGAAGATTTATGTAAACTAAGCAATTGTAGTTAGTTGTTGTAGCGAAACTGGGTGTTTATGTTATTTTACAAAAGAGTTTTAAATTTGTTTGAGGTTTAGATATTATTAATATCTCTACATTAATACTTTGTTAAACACTCTAGCATCGAACGTAATAGATAAAAATAACGCCAACTTGGTATTCAATTTCTCACTTCTTAATTATTACATTTTTTAAATAACATACATTACATTTTCAGCACCCAGAGCTACCATTCATAGAGCTTGGACCAGCTATGCATTACGGACGAATTAATTCACTGTCAATGTGCGCATGGAAGCCAATTTTCATGACATCAGGGGAACAGGACAAAAGTATTCGCATCTGGAACTACATGACTGATGATGTAGAGTTGATAAAGTTGTATCAAGAAGAGATTCACTGTGTTTCTTTACATCCAACGGGTATACATTGCCTTTAATATAGCCATAATATACAATAGTACAAGTCTGTAATGACGACCATTTTGGTTGAATTGGACATTCAAATTTTTTTCCTTAAAAATTAACAATTATTTATTTATTAATAATAATTATTAAAAATAAACAATTACAGGTTTATTTGCAATAGTGGGATTTTCTGACAAACTCAGATATATGGTAGTTTTAATTGACGACTTCGAAGTGGTGCGAGAATTTCCGATACGAAATTGTAAGCGCGCTAAGTTCAGTACAAACGGCCACCTCTTTGCCGCTGTCAACGTTCAAGTTATCCAAGTATTTTCATCGGTTTCCTTTCAAAACGTGTACAATTTAAAAGGACACAACGGGAAAGTAAGTATATCATTTCGATAGTGTACTTATATGAAATTTGTATATGCAAACGGTTTAAATTAGATTAAAACATTAGAATTTGTCTTGCTGCATTATAGAAATGAATGTCTGTTCAAGGTTACAGGCCTTGCCTGGTCAGCAAATGATTTGACCCTGGTCTCATGTGGTTCGGAGGGCGCTGTCTATGAATGGAATATGTCAAATGGTCAACGAGTTGGGGAAGTTATACTAAAGACAAACCAATTCAGTGCATGTGCCGTAAACAAGTAAAACATGAAATTTTATTATTAATTTTGGTACAGAGTTCTAATTTAGGTAAACATGGTATAAATAACACTAGTCAAGCTTTTGATTATGCATTCAGGCTTTGAGAGAGAATTTTTTATATTCATTTCGTGCCTGGAAAATCAACGAAGGAATTACAAATAGTGCACGACCTAGTAACAATCCCACACCGAGCCGTAAAATGCTTAAAATTTTTTTTGTGGAACTAGGTGATATCGGTCTGGAGGCTTGACAGATGTTTACCACCGCCCATGGAAATGTCAGAGGGTGGGTGCCGGTCTTGAAAGGGTACACTTTTTGGTTTTATCTAAGAACTCTTAGTCGGTTTTGAGATGAATTTTGGATATATTTAATTTTTAAAAGTTATTGTAACGTTTAAGTAACGGAAAAACAACGTATGCGGTTGGAAGTGATGGAGAACTCAAAGAAATTGGAGCAAATACTATAAGACGAAACCTAACTCTCATAGGATGTGGTCTCGACACAATAATTCTGTCTCGCTCTGACTTGATGCTATTCATAACGGGGGGACTAGGAGGTGTGACTGCCGTTCAATTGCCACTTCTAGACAAAGCAATATTTAACGAATTTCACATGCATAATAAGAAAATAACAGAAGTAGCTTTGTCTTACGATGACCAGACATTGGTGTCAGTGGCTGAAGATTCATCAATATGCGTATGGAGGCTAACAAATGCAGACGGTAGAGCAATTGCGTTGGACAAAGATTTTGCCTACTCTAAGGAGATATTGATCAGCAAGAAGGATTTGCAAGAGAAGATTAATAGTATTAATGTGAGTTGCAGCTTTTTGGTACAGCGTCGTTATTTGATTTACCTGGGGAACACTACCTCCCTTGATTTTCTTTTTTGTTTTTTGCCATGTTATTTTTTCAGATTGTTAAGGACAGACACAACATAAACTTATTGTAATTTGTATACTTTTTGCAGTTGCTCAGTACTCGAATGAGTGAACTAGAAACTGAACACACATATCAATTGCGGCAAGCCGAAGCCACTCAAGCAGAAAAACTTAAAGAGGTTCACGAAGGCTACTGTGCGGCTATAGAGGAGTTAAAAGAGAAAAATGAGGTAACAGTTTTATTAACATTAAAGGTACATAGAACAAAGTTCCGCTAAATTTGGTTTAAAGTATCGGTATATCGGTTCTGTTGATATTGCGTTTAGTACTAATGAGTTTGACGTTATAGTGACGTTAAATCAGTGGGATTCTTAACTCTGGAGGTCTCTAGGGACTCTTATCAAAACCACGATAATTTTCTATCATGTTTCCAATGGTCACTCAAAATTGGTTACTTGTTGCCTATAAAACAATGAATTTAACAGAAACCTAAGACTGGGTTGTAAGGGCATTAATTATGTAATTGAATTTAAAACGTTTCAGCAAATGGAAAACGAACACACTCACGAAATCGGGATGATACAACAAGATATTGCCAAGCTGCGTTCAGGTCACGAGAGGACCTTGCAAGCCTTGGAAGCAGACTTTAACATCAGACTTATTAGCGAATATGATAGGTACCAGGTAAGTCATATGTTTTATAGAATATTTTATTTTAAACTTAAGAGTGGATATTATAAGTATATCGTATCGTTGCCTATGAACCGATAACAAAGGTTAGTTTTTAATAAAAGTTTAATAAAATGTAACTTTTAGAGCCTAGAGGACAAGACGGCAAGAATGCGAAAAGATTACGAAGACCGACTAGAACAGTTAGCTGAAAGTAAACGTCAGGCGCTAAGAGACCTTAATAACGCATTCGAAGCAAAGCTAGAAGAAAAGGACTTGCTCTTACAAGAGGTATTGTTTACGTAATTATTTGACAAAATGTATAAAAAATAAGGAATTCAGATAAAATGTTGTAGCCTGAATTAAGGAAATTATTTTATCTTTTACTTCCAAAAATTGTCTCCTGTTGTCTAAAATAATTATAAAAGTTAAATTTTTGGATTTAAATACATTTTTAAAACTTTTAAGCTCAAGACGAATGCAATTTACATTTTTGACAAGTTGCAGAAGATACATTGTCCGTCTAAGTATTGATAGGTACAGCACAACCTACAGACATAAAATAGTAATAAATATTAATAAAATATATATTCTCAGTTGCAAGAACAAGCGGATATGGAAAAAAAGGAGCACGAAACGATCAAAGGTTCGATAGAAGATGATGCTGATCGCGAGATAATTGAAATACGAACCGCATATGAAGTTCAACTTAAAGAGGAAAAAGACGCCAATGTACGTCTTAAAGGGGAGACGGGGCTAATGAAGAAAAAGTTAATCACGGCCCATAAAGAAATTGATGACTTTAAACACCAAGTGATGCAGCTAAAAGGTGAAAGATTTATAAATTTATAGGATTTAGAACAGATTATTAGTTTTTTAAAGTTCTAGTTAAAATAAATATTTTTATTTACAGCTGAGCATAAGCAGTTTCAAAAAGTGATATCGACGTTAGAAAGAGATGTTGCGGATTTGAAAAAAGAAATAGCAGAAAGAGACAGTACTATACAGGACAAGGAAAAGAGAATCTACGAATTAAAACGCAAAAAGCAGGAACTGGAAAAATACAAATTTGTATTGAATTTTAAGATTACGGAACTTAAAAATCAGGTTCGTGTTAATTTCTTTTGCCGTATCATTTCCAGAATGTTTTCTAGTCTCAGTCTAGACAATTCTTTTTCTATGAAGAAACCATTTTTCTTCATAGGAAGATACTTAGATTAGTGAAGATACTTAATACTTGAGATTACTTTTGAGTTGAAATGCAACTAACATTTGAGTTGAAAGGTTAAGGTTAAATACCGGCTGATATGAAGTATTTCCTTTATTGTATCACATTTTGATTTTTTTTAACTAACGATTTTAGATAGCGATGAGTCTCCGTGTGACTGTTATTCACTATCCAGGAAGGAACCAAAGTATTGAATTTTATTTTACGCAGAGCGTTTAAATAATTCATATATTTGTGTTTATCCAAAGACCACTAAAACTGCGCATCAAAACCCTAATGACGTAAAATTTGTCATTCACCAATTATTTTTGCTGACACTCTGTAGCTATACCTACCCGGTATAGTTCAATCCGTTTTTCATAACGCTCCTCGAACTAGTACCAAATAAATACCATTAAATTGAATAGTATTTTCTAAAATATCCAGATCGAACCAAAAGAGCGTGCAATACGCGAGTTAAGAGTTCAAATACAAGATATGGAGAACGAAGAATTAAAATTACTTAATGTTAAACACGACCTCGGTATGATATAATAAACGTAGAATAATAGTAAAAAAATTACAGCTGTAATTATTAAAACTTCTTTAGATTGCCCCACTAGAACGCGAGATCAAAGAGAAAAAGATGCGTATTCTTGATTTGGAGGTTTCGTTAGAAACACTTCTAAAGCAAAAGGCATTTCGCGGTAATTACATTTATATATTTCAGTTGTAATTTCTTTACTTTCTTTTTATTAATTTTACTTACGTAGATATATTTCGCTTATAACTAGTAAATTAACACGTATCCAATATTTGTAGTTGTTTTAAGTTATGGCTAGGTTTATTTTATTCACACAGCAAGTCGTAATAATTTGTTCGCTAGATTGGATAATATAATTTTAACATTGACATTTTATACTAGAAGTAGCCACTCATGCGATTTGACGCGATAGTAAAAGGAATGATTAATTAATTAGTTTAGAACAATTTTCTCAACTTTATTTGCTTCCGTTTACACTCCGTACACACTAGGAAGCCCTGAGAAACTGGTTTTTTTTTTTCAGAGCTACTAACAAACAATAACTAAAGAATATTGAAACTAACCTTTTTGTTATTGTCTTATTTCATACCATTTTAGAACTCAAGATCTCTCAACTAAACGAGAAGTTAACATCAGCTAAAAAAGATTTCGCTACTGAGGCTGAAAGAAATTTGACATTAAAAAATACCCTGAAAAAAATTAAAATCGACCTTCATAATATGACTGCAAATTTTCAAGATCCTATGAAGTTGAAACTAAGCGTGAAGGTTGGTAAAAATTATATCTTATTAAAGAAAATAATTACTCGTTAAAGATTTGCAATATTCGCCAATAATTTGCCTCTCATAACACTAACTAGCTTAACTAACCTACCAGTAAAAGTATCTAGTAAGCACTTCTTGTATTACAATATATATCTTTAGGATGACTCGTTTTATACCTTTATAGGAATTATTCCAAAAATATGTAGAGGACATAGACTTTGTGCGTAGTCGCATAGCTGAAGATGAAGCAATACGTGAATTCAACAGACAGCGAGATCATTTGGAAAAGCAAGTGGCAGCGCTTAAAATGCAACTTTCTAAGTCCTTGGATGGCTCCAAGAGTGATATTGGAAGGATTATGGACGTAAGACATCACACCTATATATAAGATAAAGGTGGTGTTATTTACTCAACAATGGCTCAAACGGAGGTGCACATAGGATCCTTTGGGTTTTGGGTTTTTACGATGTGCACGGGTATTTTTATTAATTCGAATGAAACCGTAGAGAACAACTAAGTAGTTCCTTATAAATATATCAGATTTTTCATAACAATATCTGTTGACAATTTCAAACCCATCCAAACCAAAACACTCATTTTGCATATACAGGAAAACTGTACACTTCTCACGGAAATAAATAACCTACGTACGGAACTGAAATCGACGCGGACTCGATGCTTTCAAATGGAATCTATATTGGGTTTATCAGCGCGGTACATTCCTCCTGCCACTGCTCGAGCTAAGTTGAAGCATGTCACTGAAGATAGGGAGAAACTGGATGACAAGTTCCAACAGAAAATCGAGGTAATTAATAATGAAACTTAAAATCTAAGTTACAGCAATTATTAACAACTAAGTATATTAATGAGATTTCATACGGATCTTTTTATAAATATATAATAAAAATGCCGCAACTATCACGGCAAACAGCTGGTACGTAAATATATTTTCTATTGTCTTGCCTTAAAATTTTTGTTCATTTAAGTCTACTTAATGCTCTCTTATTTTAATAAGAAGAGGAATGATAGCTCTCTTATTAGAATAAGGCGGCAATCATTCCTTCATTGTGTATACTATAATTATCGTATACGTAAGATTTTTTTCTCAGATCTATTTCTCTTGGGTGTTTTACTATGTGTGGGTTTGTGTACTGTTTTTTATAAACACAAATTACGAAAAAACGATTTAAAATAAAAGTCCAATAATAGGGGCAAACATTATCTGCCTTATTCATAAACAAACACATTGTTTCAATTACATGAAATTACATAAAAGTAAGAAAAAACGGTATAACTCTCAATAAGGTATACTTATTAAATTCACTTACTCATAATAGATCAATGAAAATACAGCTATATTCAACCTAGTTTTATAGTGTTCATTAAAGGAACGTACAATTCATTAAAGGCACGTTTTGCCGTCGTGATTTGTATGTATGTTTAAAAATCTTATGTTAATTTTTGAAACTGGAAATGTAAATTATAAAAACAACGTAATTCTAATTAGCATTATATTCTTCGTTAACTATTTTAATAGTTGAGGTAAAGTTTATACTGATACAAGTATATGTAAAATCACGTTTTAAGTAGTTTTAACGTCACCACGTGACGTCTATACGTATAATTAAGTAAATTATGAATGTAATGTAGCTGTGCCCAGCAAAAATGTTATACGATTTTAAAACAGTTGTTCTAGTTACTTTAGTAGCCTTTATTATATCTTGTTTATAAAAAGAGCTTGGCATTATTTTCATAAATGTGCCTCAGTTTCATTCAATACAATTATGTTTTTCTAGGAAAGAGAAGAAATTATTGTCGCTTTAAAGGAGGAAAACGAACGATTACTCGGAAAAATTCGATGCTTTGATGACGATACCCACAAAGATGCTGAAGCTGGTGCTCAAGGGGATTCAGTAAATTAATAATTAATTTTAATTGTTTTAATGAATTTTATTAAATAAAACATATCGTGTTCGCGCATTTTTTATTTAAATAAAATAAGTTGAAGAATATTAA
Organism: Pontia daplidice; assembly: GCA_963693355.1. Lineage (NCBI taxonomy): Eukaryota > Metazoa > Arthropoda > Insecta > Lepidoptera > Pieridae > Pontia > Pontia daplidice. The sequence goes on along the minus strand of CAVNZL010000138.1, from coordinate 5,226,665 downwards.
TTTCATATTTATATTTTTTATATAAATAATATTAAATACATAAATTATTTTTAATTCTTTAAGTCTGAGTTCGAAATAACTGTTTGACTTTAACGAAATTAAACATACCCATTTAAATAACAGTCTTACCTATAACCCTATTATCATATTATTAATATGCAAATATGTTCACCTTCAACGACTTATTGGAATACATTAATAAGAAATTTTAGCCAACCAGAAGCCTACAACTTACGTCACATTGTTTTAAGTAACCAAACTCGCAGTAAAACAACACTTGTCTGTTGTTGACATTGAAATGTGTTAAACTTGATCAGCACTTTCAAATTTTTACAGTATAAATGGCAAGATAGCTTTCCTTCCCTTGGGGTAGTCAGAAAATTCTTTCTTGTAATTGCGGTGTTTGCCAAGAGCCCATACTGACATTTGGTACAGACCGACTACGGCAAATATGCCGGCTGAAAAAAAAAACATACATATTAAAACATGTATAGGTATTCACTATTTATGTAACAGACACCAAAACACTATTTATTTGCTAAATACACGAATCTAATAAAAAAAGTTGAGCAAAATTCCGAAAACGACATCAAATACTGATTTGGTGATAAAGACACAAAGACGATTCCATTTTGTGTTTGTTATTGTCAGGACAGTTAGAAACCTTTTAAAGAATCTTATTGTCTCAAATTTTGCTATTATATTATTTAATATTGAAAGTAATGCCTCTATATTTTATATTTACAGAGAGATTTGCAATATAAATAAAACATTGACAGAATAACTCTTTTTTTGAGTTTGTTTTTACTTTTGTTAATTTTAGTATGCAGAAATAATTGTGCTACAACCAGTCTCATATATATGAGAAACCACTGAATTCAGATGAAACTGTTAGTTACAAGTAAATTTTAATTCATATCTGGTTTGGTTAGAGTACCAAAAATGTTTTAAATTATTTACCAAGAATATCTGTCTAACTTACAACACCATAGTACCATAGTTAAAAAAATATAGAAGTTGGTTATAGGTAAGCAACCAAGACCATACCTGGAGCACATTTTGTCAGAATTGTGAAGAAAATCCATGACCCAACTTCATATGTATAGTTAGGACATGACACATAGTTGAAGAGTTGAGAGAATGGGTTGCCATCTGGGACAGGAATGCGCCTGACCTTGGTGCCAGGTGGTCGAAGGTTTTTGAGTAAAATGTGGATGCTGAAGTTACCCAATTCACAAATCTAAAATAGATTTTATTTGAGATGATTTAATGAATGATATTTACAGAACCATACAATAAATCATAGGAGCATATAAAAACATATTCAATTCAATTTTACTTTACATAATAGCAAACCAGGCATAATTTTTACAAAATCCTGATTAAAAATACAGACAAACAGATAGAGAAACAAAAAATTTGCATATTTACAATTACTCTTTTTTTATTGCCCAACTCTGTTTTTAGAATTTTACAGAAATTCAACCTCTTCAAGTTTCAATAGATATGCTTACTTGAAAATATTGAAATTCTAAACAATATTATTATCAGCTCAAGGTAAAATTATACTCACAGTGAACCCAATTAATCCAACATAAACACAAGTGTTACATGGAGCTGTGTATAGGGGATGGTTAATGTGGTATGCAATGTATAATGCAAAGAGCCAATAATACGAACAATTTTTAAACAAATTCCTCAAGGGCATAGTCCCATGTGAGAAACGGTGAACAAACAATGTTTCAAGAAGTCTCTTAGCATAGTGCACTGACCAACAAATTGCTGCAATACTGAAAAAAAAGGTACATAGTTTTAAAAAAGGACATAAATAAAATTTATTATATAGTTAATAATTTTATGCTAACCTCGCTACAGTTCCAGGTGCTGAACTTTGCTCTCCATAGAGGAGCCACGGTCTTTGATATGCCCAAAGATAAACAAATAAGGGGCCTGCATATTCAGCCAAAAATACATTCTTCCAAGACACTTGAGGGCCAAGGTCTTGAAGGTAGAGCTTGGCACCATTTTCTATGTTTAAGGACTTTAATGTAGCCTCATCTTTTAATGATCTGCCTTTTAATTCAAGTTTAACTGACTGCCTTTCTGGATAAAGATTTTTCTTTAAATTTCTGTAGATTTTCTCTTTAACATCTTTCACAGTAGCAGTCTCGTTTACATTCACCTTCCCAATAGGTTTGGACCCAGAAACACTAAGGATCTCAAGCTTAAAAGAAAATATTATCGTTGATACTTGAATCTACATTTAAGAAATATTTAAACTGTAATGTTCTACATACCTCCATCTTAACAAAAAAAATTGCTTAAGTCTACGGCGTCCCTTATTTATTGCGTTAACTAGAACCGCTGGTCACTGGCTGTGTACTGCGAACAAATAAAGGCAAAGGTCACCGAGGAAATTGTAAAGTAGTTTATATTTTACACACAAAAATGTTAAACTTGATTTCAATTGAAAAAAAAATCTTAAATATTGACATTTTTGTACCACCAAAAAATTTATTGATTTATTTATGATATTTCTATAAAATATCAAATTTTTAGATAAATTGTGAAGTAAAAAACACCAAATCAACCCACACCGGTCATAAATGGCGATTCACCTCTTTACTAAAGACTAAAGAGTCTTTAGGCTCTAACTTGCTAACTCTTGACTCTTGATTAATATCAACTGTCAAGTGTATTCTGTGCGATTCGCAAACCACAAGGCACAATCCAACAGATTACTTATGCTTATGAATCAGATAATCAAATAAAAACTATTATTTTTAACACGATTATTTTATTTTATTCGTCAAGAAGTACCACGGCTTATAAAATTCACTATCAATAACAGTATATTATGTTGAATATCAACAATATATTATATACGACTCAAAAGACTACTAGAATTATCAAAGCTACTTTCTTGCCTATTAAAAAAATCCATCTAAGTTGTTATCAGTTATGGACGTTGTAAGACAAAAGTATCCTTAGATATCAGAAAAACATTAATTTACTATCTGTAAATAAATGAACTTTATACGTCAAAATTCTGCGTTTGATTTGTTTATACCCGACGTATGTATAATTTATTGTAAATAATATGCCAGTCAATAGGTTTGCTACTCTGTATTAGTTGAAGCCGCAACATCGATGCATCGCCCAAAAGTGCTATTCGATCTCTATATAGCATGTGTACCATATAAAGCAGCATTTTTTAAAAATGATTTCCATGAAAAATGGTCTTACCATATACCTAAAATCCTCGTTGCTATTAAAGTTGTTCATAGTTGTAGATATCCACTTACTCGTGGACATAGCCAAGACCGCGTATGTAACCATTATAGCGTACTAGGAGATGTTTTGTTGATATCTAAGGATACTATTCGCAATGGAATGAATTGTAATGAAATTAATGAGCATCAATACTAAGAATGGAATTGCAGGTTGTCGTGTTTCGATTTCGTCTCTTGCAACAAGTTCCGCTTCACATCCGATCCTAAAGCTGAGCTAAGGTATTTAGGATGCTATGCAAGTGTAACTGCACTGAGGTCTTCCGTGTTTAAGCTGTTTATGGCACATAAGGTAATTAAAATAGATAACAACATGCCATTTAATTCGCACCTCAATTCGTCTCATCGATGATTCTGGGATCCATACCATTGATCATCGTGATGCCCATATCACAGAATGGCTTTGTGCCATAGAGAAATACTTTGTACCCACACAGTATCAGCACCCTACAAGTTAAGACCACTCTTCTACTGTATTAAATGATTCCAGAAACGGAACACTTATATATTAAATAGATAGTTCTATTTATAATTTTAAATTACATACAACTTTATAGATTACAGTAATTTAATACTCAAAAATTGTAACACCACTCGTAAAATAAAGGCGACCTGCTAATAATTAAGGTCAATGCTATTGATTTTTTGGTCTCTTAAACTCAATCAAATAGTTTATGTGAATAAAGTTTGAAATAATCTCATTAGGATTAAATACTAAACTTTTTGCTTTCGTCTAAAATTTTATCTAATTTTTTGCCAATCTAATTTGAATTAAATAAAAGGACGTTCAGGCAAGTATCAAATCGACTAGTCTAATTTTGAGTGGATAATTATGAACATAATTTAGTGACGTTCTTGCTTTACGTCCATAGAATATCTCAGGCGTCCTATAGCTCTATTTTTGTTTTATGTCTATGTTAAGTAGGTACTGTGGTAGGAATAGACTACTACTGACTACTGAGTAGTGATAATATACCATTAAGACAGTCAAGTCTGTATTAAATGGCGAATTGTGGAAAGTTATGCGTATTTCACCAAAATAAATAATTTTCACTAAGAAATCTACTGTAATCCTTTGCTAAATACAGTTTAAAATGCGTTCAGTTGTGGAAATAGGAGCTACTGTCCCAGCTTTTTTGGGAAAACTGTGGAAACTGGTTAATGATTCGGAGACGAACCATCTGATATCATGGAGCCCTGTAAGTATATTATTGGTGTAAATTTACCATTTAATATTTTTTTAAAAAACATACTTAATGCCATGGAATGTTAAATCGTCTCAACAACAAAGATATTTGTAACAGTGGCATTAGAAAGTAGATACAACTTTTTGTATGAGACAAACGTCATTGAGAATGAAATAAATAAATAGTTTGAAGTCACGTTTTTTACCATGCTTGTAACCGGAAAAGTTTGGTATACAAGATATATCTAAAGAATACTGTTTCTTGACATTATCTAAAGATTAAAGCACTAAATAGACATATTATAATGAATATTAGTTTTTATGTTTTTGTGTTATGGCCTCTTTTAATATATTAATAATGTTTTCTTAAATAATCTCATAAATATAAAAAATAATGACCCTTTTAGAATAAAAATGTTATAAACGTAATAGTAATAATTGTATATATAAATGTTTGTGGATAAGTTTAGTTTTCTTCTAAAAATAATTTGTATTGCTTTAATATATAGTTATTTTCTAGGGGGGAAAAACCTTTGTTATAAAAAATCAAGCTGATTTTGCACGGGACTTATTACCTTTGTATTATAAACACAACAATATGGCAAGCTTCATCCGACAGTTAAATATGTATGGTTTTCATAAAATAACATCTGTTGAAAATGGGGGCCTAAGATATGAAAAAGATGAAATTGAATTTTCACACCCTTGCTTCATGAGAGGACATGCTTATTTACTTGAGCATATCAAAAGAAAGATAGCAAACCCTAAATCAATTGTTGCAAGTAGTGAAGGTGGAGAAAAAATTATCATAAAGCCAGAGCTTATGAATAAAGTGTTGGCTGATGTTAAACAAATGAAAGGAAAGCAAGAGAGTCTAGATGCAAAGTTTAGTGCAATGAAACAGGAGAATGAAGCTCTGTGGAGGGAGGTAGCAATTCTTAGGCAGAAGCATATAAAACAACAACAAATTGTAAACAATGTCAGTAAAATTAGAAATACATAATATGTTAGTTTGATTTGTTGCCTTAAAAACTATTTAATTGAAATATTTAATTCTTTGTTGCAGTTGATTCAATTCTTAATGTCACTTGTCCAGCCAGCTAGAGCACCTACCTCTAATGGTAACAATGTTGGTGTAAAGAGACCCTATCAATTAATGATAAATAGTGCAGCTCATAATGTGAATGATGCATACCCAGGAACAATTAAGAATATTAAACTAGATAAAGAAAACTTATTAGAAGAAATAAATGAGGATAATTTGGTTTGTTATTTTATGTATTATGTGTTATTATGTATGTTTTAAGTACATAAATTATACAATATACATAATTTTTATAACTAAGAATATCATTTTAAATTAATATTTTAGGAGGATGGACCAACAATTCATGAATTGGCACATGATGATATACTACATAATGATGTTTCACAAGATTCATTAGATGCCACTGGATTTGTAACTGTTAATTTGTCATCTGCACCTATCATCAATTCTGGAAATTCTGATGGCACATCTTTGCCAACTCAATACCATGTTACAATGGAGGATGGTGAAGATAATGAAACAGGTTATATTAATACATCATAGCATTTTTTTTTATAAATTTATCATTTTACATAATTAAGAATTGAAATGTTTTTCTTTAGTCAGAAAACAACAAAAAAACAAATATTTCAACATTTAATTTTACTTATTTTATTTTCAACATCTTTAGATGCAACAAGAAATAACTATACCATCAACAGTATGAGTGGCATGTTAAGAAGTCCAAATACTCAAACAATTGTTAGTTCACCATCACCTACAATTACTTCTGCATCTTCAATAGGTCAATCTTCATTGGAACATGTTATTGTTACTGTACCAAGCACTTCAAAACCAAAAACGAGGAGCAGCAAGAAAAATGTGCCCAGCACAAAGAACTTAACAGAGAACAATTTTAATATGATCAGTCCTTCTGCTGATTTTAAGCTTCCTGCAGAAATATTTGCAAGTGATGATTCTATAAGTGATGCCGGAGCTGCTGGATCTGATGATTTGAATAATTTCAATGAACATAATGGAAATGAGTCTGTTATGTCCACATTAAAAGACAAGCTGCTAGGAGGAGTTGATATTAAAGTTGAACAGATGTCAGAACCTGCTCCAAGTAGTAAGGAGAAGAAGTCTAAAAATTCCAAAGATAATACAAACAATTTTAATTTAGCTGATATAAAGACTGAACTTCAAGATGATTTTGATTGGAATAACATGACCTTGGCTATGGTTCATAACAATCCAAACTTGAATAAGTTACAAACAATGTTAGTATTTTTAGTTCTTTTTATGATTCATGTTTAACACCTCATTTTAGTAGTCTATTCACTATTATAATTATATTGAATAATAAACAAGGGCATATCTGCAGTACTAGATGTGATATGAATTGTGAGAAAAAATGTAATAAAGTAATTAATAGTAATTCAATATTCAGGTGTAGGAGGGATAACATCAAACAAAATCGGGAGGAATATTCTCTTATGGGATCAAATTCAAACAAGTATGTGAAATGAATGCTAATTATTGAAAAATATGTTACTGAAGTAGTCTATTTAATATTTATTAAGACTAGAAAGAATATTTAAAATTTGTTTTGGATTCATCTCCTTAAGTGTGTGTGTTTTATATTCAGAGTTTGATAGGAATGCGATAAATATTAATTTATGTATTGAGTTGTGGAAACATGAAAACTAACCATATCCACATTATTTTTTAGTTATTACATAAACCATGAACTAAATTTTATATATAATTATATTAACACTTTAAAACGTTAAGTTATATTTAGAAATTAAAGACTAAACTTATTATTTTAGGAATGACATTGATGACCATTTAGACTCAATGCAAACAGATCTGGATTCTTTGCGGGAACTCTTAAGAAGTGACTCTTATTCATTTGACACCAACACATTACTAGGGGTAAGTGTTATGAAGAAATAATCATATAATCAATGTATGTATAATTAAGTCTATTAATATGTTTAGGAGTATATACAAAGAAATATTCGGTAAGTTGTAGTGATAGAAATAAACGTTGTCTGGACTAGTTTATGAATTACATAACAAAAATTTCGATATCCCCCCTTTATTTAAGTCTGAAGCTTGAATGTGTTGTGTTGCCGAATATACATTACCAACACATACGCGCGCCGGTGTAAACATTGAACAATGACGTGTTACGTTTGAATGTTGGCGCCCCTGGCGCGAGTCACGTTGCACCTAACGTGTTTGGGCCGCGTGTAAAGCCTTGTGAGTTGGCCGCGTGCGACCTACTATCGCCGTCGTCACTCGTCACTCGTCACACTGCATGCCGCTCTCTCTAAATTGTCCCGCGACCGGCTTAATTAATTTAAATTACCGTTAAATACTATTTAGGTATGTCAACATTTAGGTGGACTTAGGTTGCGTCTAGATATTCTATCCAATGCGTAGTTGTTTCATGTATTAACGATAAGATACATATTAAAAAGAACACAAAAATTATAGAACAGGCACCCAGTTGGGTCTTAATTAATATAGAAAAGATTTATTTTCTTGAACCGGATTCTTTAATGTTTTTATTATTTATGTAAATATTATTCTCAGTACGTAAATCGGAGGAATATATAGGCAGTATTACATAGTTTTTGACTCTTAAGTGACATATGTACTATTGTCCGTAGACTCCTGATACAAGCTTGCAAACAACGATGTCTTTCAACCCATCTTTGCACCAACACATACAAAATGGACATGTAATAACAGATTTTGATCAATATTATTTATCCCCAACGATCTGTAATGTATTTGGTTGTGAAGATCGTAGAGGCCTAATTTCATCTATGAATGAATTAAATGTTTAATGTTTCAGCTATTTGGATCTGACGATCCTTTCTACGGCTTGTCTTACAATACATCTGATGAGCGTGCAAAACCTAACAATAATGGTAAGTTAGACGGTATGTGACCTAGATACTCCCTTAATTTTAATATTTATTACGTTAGTTCTCGTATTATCTATTCGTACCTAACATTATAAATGTAGATAGCTGGTATTTTTGATGCATGTTGGAAATCAAGTTCTATTAAAAATTCTTTAAAAAGAAGTAATTTTTTTAAACGCTAAGGTTTTGGTTCCAAACGTGTGGCCTATTTTGCATTAGCAGGTTTAGTATCATTTGTCCGGATCAACGATCTTGTTCTCGATGGCATATCTAAGTATTGTATATTCAGTTGTTTTTGTGTTAAATTATAGATTCATCCAAACAGTATCCGATGATTGATTTTGATTGGCTGATTGGTAACAGCGAAACATCACAACCGGCAAAGTAGCTACAACTCACAAGATTATCACCTGACGCCGCACGATCCTAAATCGGATGTTAATCTTTGGTGAACAGTATCTTACTGTAGACATTTAAGTTAGGTTTCATGATCGCGTGCAATTACCATATTGTATACATTTTTTCGTCATATATTAGGCTAGTAGTCCCATAAGACTAAGTACTTCGTTCAATTTACCTTAGTATAGGTGTAAGGGTAAATTTAGTGGTGTTAATTGTTTTTGTTGTTAATTAAAGCAAAGAAGATTAAAGGTGAGATTTCGAATGTAACCTGTGACGAGAATCGCGTCCAGAGCCCTTTCGATGCGGATGATGGTAGTACCATTATTATATAATTATTTGAACGCGTAGGTTTGTGGTTAATTCGCACGTAATTTAGTATTTAGCTTATGAAGCCCGAACGCATGTTATAGCTGCTGAAGCATGTCTTCAGTTAGCTTTTTCGCATGTGTAACGACGGTATGTCTGGGGATTATGTTATATGTGCATTGATCCTATTGTTATGGTGCTTTTATATATTATATAAGCACATCTATACATATAGTGTAAAGTAGTTTTTATAATACTTTTTTTTACAAATTCGATAAAATTAAAAGCAAATTGGTGTTTTATGGAGAATTTGAAAATATTTTTCTTAAGTTTTATTATTCATGTTTTTCTTAGCTTTATATATTGCAAATAAAGCTTGAGCCTGCTTTTCAGACATTTTTAGAGCTAATTAATATACTGTTGCTTGTTTTTAAGAATCATTTATAGGTAGCGTAGCAGCGTATAGCAACGGAATAAAGTTGTTGCTGAGTATCGTACTAGGTTAACGTATACTTTTGAAATAGTAGTGAGAAGAAATCGAACCAATAACATACTAATCCATTTCTTGGGCAACTTTCAGCTGAAGGGAATCAGTTAATCTCGTATACAGGGAATATTCCAGACTTTGAAGAAATTTCAATACCAGATTTGGACGCAGACAATACCATGTCACCGAGCCCGAGTAGTTCGACTCTAAATACACCGCAATTCGAGCTTCGGTCGCCCTCTTATGTTTCGAAGCACTGAGAATTAAATAAAAACGTTGCATTTAGTGTAGTACCTGAAAGTTATCTAGTGACCGTGGCTTGTCGACAAATTTTTGTATGTTTAAATGATTTACAAAGAAAAAGAGTTCCATCTCTGGCCATTGGCTTAGATAAGTTAAAGGTTCCTACGAGAACAATTTTTTTGTACACAAGTAATGTAATACCGCCAAAGGGTCCCCTAAACAATACTAGTATTTAACAAACATTTCATGCTTGTTATTGTATGAAAAGCACGTCATTTTTATTTATCATCATACGCCGTTTCGAGGTCGTTTGGGTGCTCTTCTAAAGTTCTGTAGTAATACCGTTGCAACTATTCTCAAGTGACCAATCTCAATTATTCCATAAAACCGAAACACTTGCTTTTATTGTCATTCTGAAATTATAGTATACAATAAATTTACACCAAAAATGCATTATTGAGAGTTTATAGACTGGGCATGCCATGTACAATTACGGAATACGAAAATTTATTGTATTATTAATCAATGCGAAAATTGACGGTTAAGTTACGTACCTATAGGTAAAATATCATTTTGAAGCAATTTATAATGTAGGTGATATCATATGCCGATAATTAGACATACAGTGTAATATGTTAATTTAACATAGGAATTTGTAGATATAGAAGCTAGGAATTTTAAAACTTTTGCTGGGGCCTTAAAATAATACATTTATTATTTTTATACCTACATGCCATTATGTAATGTCGTATTAATGCAGTGGTTTTTTATATAACTTTGTGTCTGTATTGTATATTTCTAAGAACCGGGTACAGACAGCGTTGTCACGAAACTGTGAAATCTGAGTTGTGGGTATAGATGGCATTATAAACATAAATTTTATGTCAATTGACAAGTTTGTTAAAGCGCCATCTCTATGCAACAGCTATTATTTCTGCACAAATTTCGTGGCCGAAATACCTACGAAAAATTGCTTGCCATGGGTAAAGAATTATGCGTACTAGATGATTTTATTGGCATACTAGAAATAACTGTTCCATTATGTGCCATTTTCACATTAAACGAATACAGAATAAAAAATACCATGTCCATATTACTTTATAATATGTACAAAACATTTGCTTTTGATTACATTATTCGCATTTATCTGCCGGATTGTTTTGTAACGGCAGTTGTTTGATACTTTATTTGACCTGTCTGGCAGTTAAACTGCTCATTTGTGCTGTATTCACAAAAAAAACTTTATGAGTACTATGGAAGAGAATTCTTTAATTCTCCTGTTGTTAAAATTATTAGAGTTTATTGGATGTTTTAATCCAAATTTATTTGGATAATGTTATCTATCATTTTCTTGTACATAATGATGTATCAAATTATATTTACGAGTATTATATATAAACTTTAGTAATCCTAGCTTAAGATGCCTTAAACCCAAGTAAATTGAAACTGCTCATAGATTTATTACAATTAAATTAAAACAGCAAAGAATTGTGTATAACTTAAGTTCATAGAAAGCGTCATATCGTTTTTAATTTGATAAGTTATCATTTTCAAATTATAAAACACGTTTTTAGCTTTTGTGTGTATATGTATTAATTTAAAAAATTTAGTTGTATCTCATGATAAGATAATTTTTATAGTTACGAACAAAATAAGCTGTTGGTATAATATACATAATATGTATAGGCATAAATTAAATAAGTTATTTTTAAATATAATGTAATAATGAAACAAGTTTTGGGTTTTAATTTTACCATGATGTATTTGAAACATTATATATTAGTAGACAAATTAATCTAAAACCAAGCATCCCATAAATAGAATGGATAAGGAATTTAACAGGTGCCTTTATCATATATACTTGTACTTGACATGTCTAGATCAGATTAAAATTATAATCTCTTTATGAAAGTCTTCATATAAATATATACTTTATTCATTTCATAAATTTTTTTATAAAACTTCTAAGGAGGTTTTTTATAAAATTTACTCATTTATTTCTTAGTAACTTTCTTGAAACATAAAATAGGTTAGCCAAATATGATCATGACTCATGACAATTTATGCAATTCAAAATATAAAAATAAATAATAAAGTAAAAATAATATAAATGTATCACTCATGAAATAAAGCGAAATGGTTTTAAGCCACATGAACGTTATGTTACAAATATGCATATTATGATTATAATACAATTAATTTTTAAACTAATGAATACGTAATTTACGCATAAGTGTAGGTAAAAATGTTGGTGCTGGAGATCGGTTTTTAACTCCATCATTAATATAGGGGCCTGGTTTAGAGAAAAGTACTGTATGTAAGGTTGGCAATTCTATCCCCAATGTACATACTAGCTCTGGAGACATATTCCGACAACCCTGTACATCGAGAAATTTCAACTTCTTACAATTGCTGATAACTCCCTCAACAGTTGAGTCGGTTAACTGATTGCAACCCTGTAAGTAATTGGTACTTTTAATTAAGTTTGAACCTAAAATAATACACATTACTGCAACTGTAATATGGTTCTGAAGATTGTTACTCTCATTACATATAACATACCCTCAATTCCAAGTGTATCAATCTCTTAAGCCCTCCTGCAATTTCAATTACAGCATCATCTTTTAAGTTATAGCAGTCAGTCAGATTAAAATATTCAATACTAGGGCAGTTTTTGACTAGATGCATTATGCCTTCATGAGTTATTTGTTGGCATCGGCTAAGGTTCAGCGATACAAGTTCTTTAAATGAAAAGGCATATGTTAGGCTAACATCTGTAATTCTATTACATCCACATATATTTAACTCTCTGAGACTTTTCAAGCGCGCCAATGAATATCCACTGTATGAGTCCATGGATAACTTTTCACACATACGCATGACTTCATGTTTACGTTTGGCGTCACGAACAATTTCTTCTTCAGCCCTCGAGCCAAGATAAATTTTATTGTTTGTTACAGAATCATCATAATTGGACATTATAGGGCCTTCTTGCCCTTCTGTTTCCACTTTCCCCATACCTGTGAGACCAGCATCAGATACTTTATCACAATGACTTAATTTTAAAGTATGTAAATATATTTGATTCTTGAAAATAACTTGGACTGAAGTGTCTGTCACTGCATTGAAACAATAGCTGATATCTAGCATACGGAGATTGGGTAAATTTTCAGAAATCATGATCAAACCACTCTGTTCCAAATTAAGAGAGTTTATGTCTAATTCTTCCAGAATGTTATTTACATTAGAGCAGATACCTTTTTCAATACCTTCTTTTGTGATAAGTTCACATTGGGATATATTTAGTTGTTTAAGTTTTTTCAGTTTCTGTAATTCAGCTATTCCTAAATCTGTAACAGCCCTACATCTTTGGATGTTTAGGCATTCTAGATTGATTAAATTTTTACAAATATACACTAAAGATTGATCAGTTACTCTAGTGCAAAGTCCAATGTCCAGCTCTCTTAAACATGTCTGATAGTTTGATAGCGAGGATATGCCAACATTTGTGAGTTGATCACAAGAGTGCACTTGAAAATATTGCAGTTTTAGGTGCTCTGTTTCTGCTAGTGATTTCAGAGCTACACCATCTATTAGAGTCTTAGAAAACAACAACCTTTTTATATTTTTAGCTCTTGCTGACAAAAATTGCTGTACAAAATAAAAAGTTAAAACACTCTCTGATGGGTTATCAAATATAGTAGATCCTGGTGGATAGAATTTTTTTACAAGACCTAAATGGAATTGCAGTGAGCATCCTGATAAATTGAGTTCTTCTAATTCTGGAGCTGTTTGTACAAATCTGCTGAATAAAGCATCTGTAAGATATTGGTTCCCTGATAAACTCAAACATTTCAAATTCTTGAGACTAATTGTAAGTAGCCCATCAGTTTTTCCTTCCAAAAGGCATCCTGACATAAACAAGTCTTTACAGTTTTGTATGTTAAGGATCTCTAAACCTGTACATTTCTGTAAAATATAAACAAAATCTTTTTCTCTAACATCACAGTTTTGTAGTGTTAAACATCTTATGTTTTCTCCATTTCTATCCCAAAAGTTATTTAGTTTATTAGACAATTCAACCTCACTAAATAGAAAGTTGTCATAAGAAATATCAGAATCTTCAAATATTTTAAGTGGAGACGTTTCATCATTTAAATCTGCTTTATATAGTAAAACAACTTTATTTTTTAAGAAAGTAAAATCATTTGCTGCTAAATACCAAGAGCGACATGTTTCACTTGCTGATTTTCTATCAGATTTTGGTAAATACTTAAATATATACACTAGTACCTGTAAAAAAAACATTTATGACTATTCAGATATATATATTGATTAATCAAGGAACTAGATAAACAAAAACTAGTCTCGTTTTCTTAAATTTTCTCTCATTATCTTAAGCCGGAAGATCTTGATCATGACACGTCAATAGGCATCAAGGTGATATAGGATCACGTGAAAATAATATAGGCAAACAAAGAAAAAATCTTCAGCAATGCGGAAGAAAACACTTCTAACAAGTAGATACTCACTTCGTATGGTAAATCCATCCATCCATCCATTTTTATTTTTTCATGGAAAGTTATAACTTGCATTTAACATCTTATTACTTATACTATGGTTATATGTTTACCTTAAATATTTACAACTGTACACAATAATTTTTCATTTCAAAAGTAAAAACCAAAACATCAAAAGAATTGAAGTCAGAACAGCCGAACAGCAAACTTCACTTTAATGAAAATTTGTTATATTGTGACAGGCCGCTATGACAAGAATCAGCTGATATTATTTGCACAGACTATAGTGATAATATAGTCCACCATTATAAGTGTCCGAGCATCAATTTTAAAAATGTTTCATTGAATTATTTTTTCCTATGCGGCTATGCCAGAAATTTTAAATGAAATGTACTTTATTTCGTATAAAAATATTTTTTTAAAACAAAATTCTTTTTTTTTTTCGTTGGTCGAATAGGTTAATCTACTCTACTAAAATCAATTTTTTTTAAACTTGATTAAATATCTGAAAGTGTATTTAATATCGCAAAGAATTATTTGAAATAGAAATAAATAGAACGACACAACTTAAGCCCCTATGTTATACCAAAATTTTGGTAAGTTCCATTGAATTTAAGTCGATTTAAAAAATGGTTAATTCAAGCAATAACGAGTTTTAAATTTATTGCTCTAGTATGATTTTAATGCAGGCTTCCAATCGGTTATAAAGTACGGATACGTATGAATAATTTGAACATTTTAAACAAAAAATTTTCTCAAGTAGTATTTGTAAGCATGTAAAATTTTTTCCAGAAGCTAGAGAAGTTTATTGAAAAACCCTCGACGTGTTTTTAAATGCAAATCTCTAAGATACAGGCCTGTAAAGCATTTTATGAATACCTATTTGATTATTTTTAGGTTACAGAAATGTCACCGCTCATGTACACCCAATTAATTTTAAGATGATTAAATCGACCTACAATTTATCCTTCAAGTGCTTAGGTTATTCGTCAGTGCACTGCTTCGCACAAGAAAAGGCGCCGTAACGCAAAGTGGAACGTTTTCGGCCATTAATATGGTATGGTATTTACTTACGTAACTATTTTATTGAAAATGTAAATTAAATAAGATGTAACTAGAAAAGATTAGATGTTAGATACGTATGACTTAGATTTTTGAATGAGATAATTTTTTAGTTAAACATTTTTAATTCGAATTACATAAGTTTACAAT
The DNA here is from genome assembly GCA_963693355.1 of Pontia daplidice. Classification (NCBI taxonomy): domain Eukaryota; kingdom Metazoa; phylum Arthropoda; class Insecta; order Lepidoptera; family Pieridae; genus Pontia; species Pontia daplidice. Next base: position 5,211,050 of record CAVNZL010000138.1, on the reverse strand, counting down.
TGGCTGCTGATTATATAGGATAATTGCGTACTTATCTACATTATAAAGGTTGTTTTGAATAATTTAAGTGCTAAATCTGCAACAACGGTCCTAAAATACACCCTAACACTCGCAATGGGTGCAAGAAACATACGGATATCTCCGACTAATGTGAGTTTGCGCGGCAGGAAACAATATTGTTATTGCCACTTGTTGGGCGCCAGTAAGCTCGGAGTAGGCGGGTATGAAAGCTGTGTTTTCCAGCGAAATTTTCACGTATAAAGCATGCGTACTTATTCCGAAAAACTTTCTTATCTTTTTAAAGTTGCGTAACAGTTTGAATATCAATCTAAATATACTGAAGTGAGGTTTAAGTGTTAAATGCAACGTCGCTGGAAAACACTGACAGTGACTTAAAAGAAAACAATGTCCAGACGAAAGCAAGCGAAACCTAGATCTCTTAAACGTAAGTACTTAATTTTCTATTATACTTAAAATTCTCCGCATTTTTTATTAGCTATAATAAATAAGTACAGGATTAAGAAATAAGAATAATATATATAAGAATACAGTTATCCTAAATAAAGTAAAACTAAAGAGCTAAACCAACTCTTATAACAGCATTTGTAAATATGTAATAATATTCCTGAATTCGACCTCCTGCGACGTGCGTTGTAAAGGTAATTAAACGACGCAGCTCAAAGAAGTGTTGAAATACGTCATTGTCATGCAGGCTGCAGCGCTTACCAACACTAACTGGCTAAAAATTAACGAGCCCGTCACCGGTAGGTCTAAAGTGGCGGGTGATGGACAGGCTGTGCTGCGGCTGTAGCGCCCTAATATGAACGTTTTATCAGCGACGCAACTGGCGTGAGCCGCGGTTTGGCTCACACACATCGGCAATTTGTTTAATTATACTATACATATTATATCGCCCTTTAAAATGTATACTGAAGTCGTAAATAATTTAAAATACATTTTTAGCGCAATAAACGTTTTTTTTTATTATGTACCAACTATAAAAATCTTTTTGAAATATACAATGACACATTAGACGCACGTGTATGGATTGATGCAGCTGAATTATCTAAAGGCTTTTAGGAATTCGGAGCGCATATTCCTTGTTAAATTATAATATAAAGTGTTTTAAGTAATACACTGGGGTAATAATGGTAAAGTTATAGGAGAAACAACAATATACGTGGTTGAACGATATAATGTTGTTAACTTAAGGTATTGATCTAGTGGAGTCTAGTACTTTCGTAATGTGTCCCACGGGTGGCGCGGGATGCTGCGACTACTGTTGGCTCTAGGGATACTGGATACCTAATGCTGTACCTCTCGGTCACTCATCTATGCTTAACTGAAACATATAAATATTTTATACATTGTGTTTTAATTCTGTAAATTTATTGCTGTGTGTCCAAAGAATTTAATAGCTTTTGGAGAATACGGGCCATAATTTTACTAACAATTCCAATTAATGTATCTTATAATCTGTAATTATTAAAATTCAGCTTATCTACCTTCTTGCGTCTCTGTAGAATAGTGTAGGCATACTTTTATTAATTTTATTTTATTTCCCCATAAACCCAAAAAAACATAGGAAGGGCTGAATAAATTGGTCAGCTTTATCGCCTACACCAGATCTCTTCCAGGCAACCCGGCAAACGTTTTGAGTTTACTCAGGCTTATTGTATCGAAATATAAGTAGTATCCTGGGACTAATATTACGCTAATTACAGAGATGTCCACGATTTAAAATTTTACATGAAAACAATAAAAATAAAGTTTTACATAAACAATCGCTGTCGCTGCTGACTATCAAAACAAATTGGTCGATCTTGATTTGTTTATTTTTAGGACAATGGCAAAAGTTTATTACATCTAATTTTAAGGTTATATACCTCTAAGTACCTACACGAAGCCGGCCTACATTAGCATTAAATTATACTTACCACACTACGATATAATTACAATACTATTTAATTTATAAGAATATATGAATCTCGTTATAGGTACTATTTGTATTATTACGAAACGAGAAATAACGAATACGAGATAATTAAATAAAACTACCCAATTACAAATGAATATTCTAAATTGGTACTTTTTGTAGAATGGTAAAAAAGTATTTACCGATCCCGCTGCTTTTTTCCATTTCTTATTATTCTTAGAATTATAAGATGTGTTCGAAAGTTGAAAAGTCATGCTAAGATGGAGTTTTTCATTAATTATTAAAAAAGATTTTTGCAAGACGCTAAGCTTGCGGGATGGGGTTGCGCGTTCATAAAACTTGCTCAGGCTCCGCTGAGGACTCCCGCGAAATTTCCCTTGGGTGGCGCGCACCTCCCGCCTTTGGGAAATACTGTGAGGCCATATCATAACAGTTTTATGTAGATTCCGACCTAGCCTATTGCTATGCACTAATCGTTATATTTTTAATTATCTACATAATACTAATTTTCCGCCCTGCAATAGCAAACATACATTGTTTTTCTCTTTTTTTATTTTATTCATTTGAGTTTCACTGAACGGCATTTAACTTACCTATAAGCACATACTATTATAACGAGATACAAGAATAATCAATTTCAAAAGAAAATTAAATTTCAGCTATGGTCACTGTAAGTTGGTGACTGACATAATAATTTTCATTGTACTTTTCTGTTCTTCTTCAATGAAATCGATCGTAAAAATCGCAATTCTTTCATAACTCAGTTATAGTCGTTATCTATTTTAAAATTAATTGTGAATTTGGAACTCTAAATTTCTCTGTCTTATTTATCATTATAATATGTTCAGTTCTGCACGAGTAATGGACGAAATGAAATAAAAATATATTAATGCAATCTGTAACACCAGTCAAGTATTCTTTTTTTCCATTCCCAAGCGACCACAATAAATCACTCACGTGTTTTCATGGAAAAATCCATAAAGGTACCGCAACTGTGAGGTCTGAAATATTAAAAATTTTTTAAAAAACTTCATAAAGAAAGCTTTAAAATAATTAAGTTCGTAGCGTATTTTTGGTACAATAACCTAGTTTTAAACAATTTCTACGCCTGTAGCTTGTTATTAATCTCGCTAAAAAGCAGGTACTAATAAAATTTGGGTTGTATATCCGTCTTGCGAGTAGAATAATATGAATCGTAGAATTGCCTGTAGAAAAGACCGGCGTCGACTGCAAGTATAACGTCGGATTATTGTATAATTTACGTCGCTACCTTCAGAAGTTATATGATGCGTTGTATTGTGACTTTTTATGAGTTTGTGATAGCATATGTCTTAAACTAATTCACTCACATAAAGATGAGAGAAAAAATGAGCACAACTGTTTCTTTACCGTCACTTTATGGAGATAAAAACGCGTGTTTTTAACACTCATTGTAATTAATAATTCACGTAATCGCCAAAAACTGTATTGAAATATATAAAAGCTGGATTAAGGAGTGAGAGATATTGTTTAAAATATCACGATCTCCCCCAGCGTGGTGGGGTCCCAGTGGATGCGAAGTTGCCGCCCGCCCGCGCCTCGTCCTTTGGGACGTGGCCCGTCGAGTCCCAAGAGACCCCACTCCCTACACCCCATCCCAGAATCCAGGCAAAACAACCTTCATTTTCCATTTTTAATTGAGAATTACTCTTTCAGAAGAACCTTTAAACCTTATATTGAATATTATGTCCAAAAAATTCATCTCTCGACTTGTTAACATGTGTTGTTAGTTCTGCGATGTTCGTAGAATAAATCGTACATTTAAATACCTATGATATTCCTGAGTAACAATCAAAAAATTATTCAGGAATTTAAGGGAAAACTATTGAGCACATAATCGATTTCGAAATAATCTTCATTATGTTTAACTCGAAAATTTGTTACACTTGTTGGAATTGGCCAATTTCATAAAGGTATTACAATGATTTTGAAATTTTGCTTATATAAATGGAATAAATAAATCATTTTTATTCCTAGGGTTTTTTTTTTGTAATTTAATTAATAATGGATCCCTTGTTACACTAGATTTTTTTTTGGAATTGCAAAGAACCGAATTGAGAATAAGAAATTAATAAATAAAAACATATGACGTTCGCTGTTGCCATAGCTCATAAGAAAATTGAAGCTTCTTACTCAACATCTTATTTTGCTTCAGTAGAGATCTAGAGTGATTTATTTATGTCGACGTTCCAGATGCTTTTCAGCAACCGTGGTTAAGTAGGACTGAAAGGGGTCTTATTTGAGACGGCATTATACAGCATTTATATATTTGGCTGCCAGAAAATTTCGTTAAACTCACCTGTTGAAAAACTCACTAGGCTAAAATCCAGTATGATTTAGAGAGTCTCTGAATAGAAATGTGAACGTAAGTGATGGCTTTTGTTTGGGACTTCGCTCTGCGTCGTGACTATGAATCTTTAGCCACAGGGGTCGCTCTTCAACGTAAGGCGCCAAGCGATACGACTGACCAGAGACTTACTGAGCGCTATAATGTCTTCCGACGCCGACAAGGACACGGTTATTTCAGACTTACTATTCTTTAACTTAATAGTGTCTTTTCTATGAAAATACCCTAGCAATTTCGCCGTATCTATGTAAATATTCAAAATATGTGCTACTTAAATATTGTTGAAGGTAACACGCCAAGCACCACACTTAATATTCTTTTTTGAATTGGTACTTTTGTAAATTCTATAAATTTGTGACGTTATTATAATTTTAAGACGGCCGATCGCCATATCATATCTGATAGTATTTTTGTCTTATTGCTTTTACTTAGATATTCTAACTTATGTACTTATATTTATATGAATTGGTCTAATAGAATTTTATGTTATGGACTTTCACAAAGTAAAGCCTGATTATATTAAGTACAACATAATCGTATTTTGTTACTGTAACTGTAACTGAAAATACATAGAGATAAGCATTCTATGTTGTGGCTTTTCTTAGTAGGTAACCTTAAAAATCCTTGATAATCGTATATTTATTATTCCTTTTCACATTTGCAAGCTATTTCAAATTTAAATATGACACACATCTTGATATCAATACAGAACTTTAATTATTGGTATGGCAGGACTTTAATTACCTTCTTTTGCAAATTATATTAGTACCTTTATTATTTTGGATTGTGCAGGCCAACACATGTTACATTTCTTTATAAAAATCAAAGTTATTTGTAGTGAGGTTTCTTTTATCGTAAGAAGTTGTATTTTTACAATCCTAACCTAACCAGTCGATGTAGCCAGTTAGTGGTCACATAACAGTTTCAAGTGATCCAAGATAATTCAAAGGCCCCCAAGGATGCCCGACGACATTAAAATTACAGTTTCCAAGGTATTAAAGGAAATGAGCCGGGCTTGGGCGTTATTATTCCTTTGTGTTCCTTCAGTGTGCATACTTAATCATAGTTATTAGTATTACATACATCTGAACGGGTGTCTGTGTAATAGGCTGCTTTTATGATTTGATTTAGCACTTATGTTCTTCTTACAGTATAATTGAAATAACCTAGTAACCTATGCACTGATACCTTAAATCTAGTAGAGAATTAGGTGCGTTGTGAGTATTTACTGAAATTTTGGCACGTTTCGTGTTATAATTAAATTAAAACTTAGTAATGTTTAGTTCTGTAAACATATATCAGTTTACTATACGTCATACTTGTACATCATGTCTTTTTATTAATATAATATAGTGTGTACTTTCACTTGTACATTTTCGTGTGATCTTTATGTATCGTTTCATAATCAGCCATCTATCGTTCGTATAAATAGTGGTAGAGATTTTGCTTTAAAAAATGTTCCAAATATGTTTCACTATATATATTTCAACCAATATGTGGTCAAAATTCAATTGGCAATAGCGTTGCTTGTGTTTTGGTGCAATTCATCCCTTGTGGCATATTTCAATTCGTGTTAGTACTTATGTCGTAAACTCGGGGGCCCTGCATGTTATATCACACCACTTTTTTGCAAGTGCTATATTACTAGAGGCTTTATTTATTTACGAAATTTAATACGTTTTTTATTTTTCTTAATTGATTGTTAAATAAAAATTTTAAGACGAAAAATTTGATGCGTTATTTTCAAATTACAGTATTGAATTTATTTCATGGTTTGAGAAGATTTTAGTATTTTTAAAAGCCTGTTTATCGGTTGTAAATTCATTTTTTGGTGCCATATTACTACCATACAGTGGAAAACATGTTCGAATAACGACCTTAGCAACGTTAAAGGGATTTGTTCCCTCACTTCCCGAGCTATTTCTGTTATTGTTCAATGCAATGTTCAAATTTCTGGAAAACCCTCTTCTTAATAAACCCAATGGCACGACTTGAGCAAAAATAAAATTATCTTTTATTCGTTTTAAACCAAGGGTTATGGACGCAATTCACGCCGTTGAATAAACCTTTATAAGCTGTCTTGAAATATTCTATTTTCTTTCTTACTACCTTTTATATCTAGTAAATATCACAACATTTCACAGATGGTCGATTATCCCGGTAAGCTATTTATACCTTGTACTATGGGTACCGTCACAAACAGTAAACATATATAATATATGTAGTACACTATAAATATATATTTATAGTATACACCAAGCTCACCGCACAAATCTTCGGCGTACTTGCCGGAAACCGAATAAGGGACTCTTAATTCAGCGAATATATAATTCAAAAGAGAATACGTGCTACTTGTAAGTTTTGATTTGCTAATAAATTCTTTTTTCAGCTGACGAAGAAGACTGGCCTGAAGGGAGATTGGCTGGAGTTGATACTGATATCGCAGACAGAACAAAGGCGAAAGCAAGTTGCAGGGGCGACCTAGAAATATCTAATGAAAGTGAAGTGGCGGGAAACTCAGACCAGGATGAAGAAATATTTGATGGTGTGTATTTATTATTAAATGTATATTTCCCACGGTTTAACGCGCATTAATATAAGACGCGTAAAGATAACCCCATTTTTGAGCCGCTCAAGGTAAAAGTAGCCTACTTGTTAAGGTGATGCATAAATGTAAATGTTACTTGAAAGATTCATTAAAATCGATCCTTTTATTTTGTGATGAAATAACCGATGTTCATACAAAATTTTGCGTCTATTATATTAGAAGGATGGAAGCACTTCAATTACGCACAATTTCACTGCAAGATTTATCTTATAAGTATGCGTAAGTACGTAAATGATGTCTGATTTCGAAAATGTTTTTTTTTTTGTCTTTATAATCGCCATAATTATGAAAAATGGAAATTTGCTTAGCTGCATAGTTTGAATAGAGGCCTAAAGGAGTGGCTGACAGTTGACACTGACGAATGGCCACGGATAAGAGATGACATACGAGTCGCTCAACTGCAGTGGGTGCGAACATAGCTAACTCACATGCTAGAAATGCTTCATGTTTCATGTCCGGTTTTTGTTGTTGTTGTGTTTGAGCTATACGATTGTAAATAAAATCTTTTTTCATCTATATTTTTATAAAATAATTAAATTTTAGAATTTTGAATTTATTACAAATATGTTACAAAAGAGCTTTATTTTATACACAAAAATCGCTGTCCAATAGTCTCCAATAGGTCCTATTAAATACCTAGCGGTATACAAAAGCCAGAACTACATCCAGTAGTATTTATGATCTGTGGTTATAATCTACTGACAGATTCCCGCTCTATTATTTCGAGAATGTGCTGCAGTGGTCAGTAAACTGACTGAGCAGTGATATTATTGTAGTATTCCAAACTTACAAAAGTACATAACTATATAAATGAACCACTATTGTAATGTATATAGCTGCTGCAGTAATGTAGTAAATAGCAAATAGACTGATTTAATGTCTTAGTTATTGTATAAATTGTTGAAATCAGTAATTATGTTATGTACAATAAATCTTTATATTTTATTGTGTTATAGCCAAACATTTATAATGTTGGAAGATGTTAAATCTATTAATGAAACATAATAACAAATTTGCATTTAAAAAATGGTTTAGGTATTCCCAATACTTAACAGCAGTAATAATTTAGTGGGGATTGATTGAGTTGCTGTTGGGGCATCGTCTGCACCCAGCACTTAGTCAACTGTCAGTTACAAGCGCACTTTCAGTCACGGTCACCAGAGGTCATTTATCGTCAGATTAGTGTATTGACGAGGCGAATGAATGACTTATGTCTATCATAGGTTCTCAATCACTATCTTTGAACTTATTCGAAATATTTATGCTGCGTGATATTGCCAGCAACTTTAGGCACGTAGTAATGAGGATATAAAGTAATTATGTGAGTACTCTTATTTCAATGAGCAGAACATACGAATCACACAAGGTAGCAAGCTTTTTTAAGACGCTCATTAAAATAAAAAAATAGCTTGAATAAATTATTCTTGCAATCTATACTAGTACTCTAAATATGCGAGAGTGCTTAGACCTCATTATTCGTCCTGTTGCAGAAATCATCTGTTAAAATTCACTTTTGTACGTCAGATGTTTTTCAATATTCCCCTTACATAAATATATTAATAATAGCATAAAAATATAACAATCTAATAAGTTACTGCCAATATATACAGTTATGCAATTACCGTAATGGTTTATTGGTTATTTAAGTTAATCCTCTAATAAATAAAGAATATGACATAAAGAGAGCTTTCTTTGTCTCATATTCTTATTCATTTATATCTCATATTCTGGGAATCAAACACAAACGTGCTTTATATGTAGAAAATGTATCGAATATAATTTGTGCTGGCAAGTGTATATTATTATCTTCATTTGTTACAGACATAGAAGACGATTGTCCAAGGAAATCTTCCGAAGCTCGCGACCTAGAAGATGTAGCAGGTAATTAAGACCGCAACTTTTTATATGCTTAAAATATTGACCGCAAAAATGAATTAAGATTAACATTACGCCTGAGGCCAAGGTGATTATATTTCCCATTTTAGTATCCCTATAAGAGACTAAAAGTGCGTCATTTCATCCACGAGTTCGTTGAAATTCATAAGGCTACTAAAATAAAGAGCAGTTTTTCCGTGCTCTCCTTAGAGCGTCGCTATGCGTTTTTACTGCGGTTTAACGCTCTTTTTACAACTTCGTCAAAGGGTGTGTTTCCTCGCCGCCCGCCCGGTGCTTTACGACTCTGTCTTCGCTTATCTCGACACCATTTGCGATAAATCTCCACAATTCCTTGGACTTCAAATATTTACATGCTAATTCATAGTTGATGTAGCCGAGATTATAAATAAATTGGCCGCAAAGGTCCATCATAGACCTCCGTGTACTTATCTTCTACAATTTGAACTTTTAAACAGCCCCCGAGGCATTTTATTACAAGCTCTTTCTTCATTACGACGTTTTTGTGCCAACGTATAGTGCCTTCTATCTTTGTGAAACGTCAGAAGTGCGTATTTTATAGGCACCTAACAATCGGATATTTACGGAGCTGAACTTTAAACAAACGAACCTTCCGATTCAGCACCCTCAGAATTGTAAGTACATATTGTTCATTCTTGTCTAGTGATGAGACTTATGTTTGAAAATGTCCTTTGTTTTGCGTAAGTTGTAAATTTATTTGGATGGATCTGAAAATGAGTAATTTTTACTAGTGAAGGATTTACGTTGTCGCAGTACTGTTGTTAGGCCAACACGAGCGGTGCGCAAATGTATTCTCTGCGGGGGTGATGGGAGGCGTGAGCGGGGAGAAGGGAGCAGCCGGCGCCGCTGAGCCCGAAGTTGGGCGCGTGGGCTTATTCCCCTGAGATCCAGGTCGGGTCCGCACTCGATGGCGATCATGTTTTAAAAAAGGATCTGGGGAAAAAATAATATCAAAGGAAAAACCATATTTGTGAAGCAATTAAAGTTTTGTGCTACTAGTTTACATGGATCTAAGAGGCAAAGAGATTTTATTTAAATAAGGTACACAAGTTTGTTTACCTAAGTTACAATGCAATGGTATTTAGATGTAAACTAAGATGAGCAATCCAAATTATTTTGGTCGGGCGATGGCCGCCTCAGTAGGAACGTGGCTAATTAAATACCGACCGGTATTGGGCCGGGTGTTTCAGAATTCCGTCCGGTGCTAAACCGTGGCGACAACACCGCACCACATGCCTGTTAACTCCACAATCCTAAATTCTTCGCAAACTTGTCTCAAATTTGTCAACAATTGAAATATGTTTCATAACAGTAACGTTATTGTAAATGCTTTGCCATTCCATGCAATATCATCATTTTATTATGAAGACATCAAAGCTTTTATGTATATTTTCTAAATATCATGATAACCAATATCAGAGTCAAATATTAAATAATGATTTAAGGAATATAATTAAGATGTTTTTAATATATAAAAAATAAGTGTCGCGCTGTGCCCTTATAACCCAACATACTCGATAATCATTTGTGTTATTTTATAATTTGGCACAATTGTAGTTCGGCCCTGTGAGATCCCAGGTGGCGCGGCCGCAGCGTTTGGAATTATCACATAGTGGAGAAGCGAGCGGGCGGCGCGCGGAGGGTGGACCCAATACATTCGTCACAGGCCCACCATTAGGCATTTAGATATTATCAGCAGCCGCCAGGGATGACCCGCGATGCCATCATTGTTCCAATGCTTAATTACTAAAAGTGGTTAACTTTAGGCAAAAAGTCAATTGTACGCTTAATATCCAGTCACTTCGTGTATCCCACCCCAGATCCCAGGTGACGGCACGGGCACACTTTCTTCCGTCTCAGGGGAATACCCGCACACACTCGCAAGTGTAGTTCTATCTGTAGCTAGGTGGTTTCTTGTGGAGAATGGAACCTACTCCCAAGACATTTTCACTTAATGATATTGTCTAGTACATACCTAGTTTACGGAGTATCGTTTAAGGTTATTAAACTGCTCTTCACTGATACTCAAGTGAAGTATAGAAATAGGTATAAGTATAAACAAATTAATGTGTTTGTATAAATCTATATCTATTTTATCCATTTGGGTTTTTATTACCATATAAATGAAATATGTTTTGATACTTTGAAGATAAAATTGTATACTTGCAAAAAAATATAATAAACGATTTAACTTTAAAATTTTTGGAAATTATAAAAAAAAACACTTCGTCGTAGTTTCTTATTCGATCTCCTGTGCATTTACATCCAGTAAGGACGGAGGAGGTAATTGGTTTTTATGTCGAGAAATTTCTCACAACCTGAACGAATTTATTTGTTGAATCTAGCAAATATTATTCAATTTAAAATTCGTGGTTTAAATAAAATCAACTTATCTGTAAGAGAATTTTATGAAAAAATATTTTAAGCAAAGCTTATTTTTATTAATAATGCTTTTGATAGTAAATTTAGGTACAGTATTATCTGGTATATACAACTTGTGATTAATACAGACGCAGGGGAATCCCGGCTGATTGCTGAGCCTCCCAGGACTACTGGGAACTGGGAAGACTCCACTTTCATATCAATTAATTAATATTTAGGCGAAGTATTTTCAGAAAAATACATGTCATCTTATAACACTCTGTAATATTTGTTTCTTTCAAGCCCAATTATTTGTTTTTTGAGAAAACTGTGTGGTTGGAATACTATGAGATGCATATATTCAATACCGCTACAACTTGTTGGGCTCTACATGCTCCCTCCAAAAATCCAGTGCCGGACGGTCGAACGAGAATGAAAATCGCACGCTTTATCCCTGTACTAACATAGTTACGAGATATGGTGAACATACTACCATCGTGTATATTTGCTTACATAATATGAATAAAAGTATCTATTATGCAATAAAAAACATCCGAAAATATATTGAAATCCCAAAAAAGTGTGATAAAAGGTCTGTACTGCGAAATGTTGTTTAGTTAAATTAAATTTTAATTTTTATTTGCCTTATTCTCATATAAATGCAAATATCGTTCTGATACCACGTAGAAGTACAACTTTTGATTATATTTGTAAACAGTTTGAATTGTTATTGTTACACGTGTATTTTTTATTGCAATGCGCCTTACTAGTTTCAGGTGTGTTGCGTTAAAGAGTTAATACGTGGGGCGTACTAAAATAATTCGGAATGAATAAGAACAAAATACTATTAAAGGTCAACAATAAATTTATTGATTCTCAAAATATTTACTTTTTTATTCGATTAAATCAATTTTGAAAACTTTCGTGCCTCACTTCCGTGATGACCCCAAAAATGTTTCTCGTACTCTTCGATAGCCTCTTCTGGTGAACGAAATCGTTGATTGCGTATTTGATTCATAGTTGTTGAGAAAAAAATCACACTTTATGCTGAATGCCTCACAAGTTCTTCGTTTTTCGCCTTCAACAATTCCTTTGTCAGTCTGGCCGTATGGGAACTAATATTATCGTGGTGGAGATGATTCCATTACGTTTATTTTACGGAGTTACTATTCTTGTTGTAGTTTTATTAAAAAAGAAGGACACTGCTTTAAACTTTTCACGTGCGCCGCTTTTAATTGGCTTTCGGCTCATCTTGAAAGACCCATACGCTCGATTGCTGCTTTGCTTTGAGTTCGTAGCAATATATTCAAGTTTTGTGTAACGAGATTTGACGCACTTTCGTTAATCTGGTACGCATGCAACTGCACCCTGTGAGGCGGTCTGGTTTTTGGCCTCGGTTAAATTGTCTGGGATCCACCGCGAGCGCAGCTAACTTACATCCAAACGCTTGTATTAAGATATTTAACACATGGTTTAGGATGAGCGAACTTTATGGTAGGTCACAAATAGTTGTCTTACATGATGCTTCATCGACAAAAGCAGATTGGAGCCGAGCGACGCTCAGCACATTATATCATATCATACTCATGTGACAAACTATAAACTAATTATATACAAAAATAGTCATATATCAATCTTATTAAATTGTGCATAATGATGTAAATATATTTATTTTACTTTCGGCATAAAATGTTAAATACCCCGCAGTTCACTATGAAAGGTAGTGTGCCTGTAGGAATAACACCTTCAGTCTGAATGGCTACGCGAAAGGTATATTCCCCTGGGGGCACTATGCTCAAGGCGGCAGAAAATTAACGGTCTCCCCTGGGAAATCTAGCGGAAGCCAGAGAGCCTCAAACCGACCGCGCCCACTCTTCTGGGATTTATTTAATATCCTATATTACAGTGCACCTGAACATAAATTTTAATACACTTAAAACAATTGGCTCATTGGTTGACGGTTTACGTATCGCGTTTAAACATCTTGAATTAATTTATTAACAAAGCAGTGGTTCAACGAAATGACCAAACAATGGTCGAATATGATTTATTATTAAAATATAACATCAAGTAACAGTATTTGTTACAACTCAGCGAAAGTCTCCTTCCCCAATTAGATTTTTAGCTATTTAAGTGCAAAGCAGAGTCGACAATTGGACTAGGTTAAACTTAAAAAAGGATTGGCTATTTGGATTTTAAGAAGGCAAATTGACAGTGACGGTGCGACCTGCCAACAATTGGATTAGAGCAGACCATGAGGGGCTTAAAATTTTTATACGTGTGTGTGAGTGCTCCATTACTTACGAGCGCCAAAAATGTCAAGTTCCATTTGTCAGCATTGAAAGGATTGGACTACAGTTATGTATTTTTGATAGACCAGTATATTTCAAAGATGAAAGGGTTTTGGTGATTTATTTGCATAAGTTAAAAATATAGAATTCGAATTTGAAAAAAAAGTATCATCTTAAATTTCAATTGGAACAATCCGCGCGCGGACTGAAATTTGACAGCAAAGTTTATGCAATATTCGTAATCGTTGACACCTCGTTAAGATTCAAACATTTCTTTAAAGGGCAAAAGGTTAATTAATAGAAGATAATTGTGAAAAATCCTCTCATTAACCTATCGCTGTTAACTCTTATTAGTGGAGGTATTTGTGTTCTATGGAATTTATAGAATCTTCAAAAAATAATAATAAGCGCAAAATAACAAACATATATTACTTCTACGCCGTATTGTGTCGATGCTCCATTCTGGGTATACTGAAATTCTTGTTTATTCATAAAAATACTAAACTGCTCACTGCTACTTTTTTGTTTCTTTCTATTACTGTTTAATAATCTTTTGCGGTGCGATGCAAGGAGACAGATCGGTACAATTAGACTGATTTGGTAAATAAGTTTATTAGGTTTTAGTGCGTATTTTACATAGTCAATTCGTAATGTTGTTTCATAAAAATATAATATAACCACCACCTTTGTCAGTGGTTACCTAGTGGTGGCCTATTACAGGACCGCGGATTATCTGAATAACTTGGGACTAAATTGCTCCTGTTCTAAAAATTATAAGTTGTAAGCATGATCAAAAAAAAAAAACCGACTGAGTTTCTTGCTTGTTCTTCTCGACTCGGGCGCGTTAGTGAACAAGCCTATAAATTTAGTTTTAAGTGACGTGCAAATGTGATCATGTAACTATCCTACTTGAATAAATAAATTTGACTTTGACTTTACCACGTTCGTTAGTGGTTATCACATGGCATAAAAACTGAAGCTTCAGGGATCGATGTCCCGCGAAATAATAATTGGATTGGTAGAAATCGAAAGTTAACCACCTATTTGAAATTATTAGATGTAATCTGGTCCTGGGTTCGACTTCCGGAAATAATAAGTGCTATGACAGGTCGTAGATTACTATACCTAATTAGTAAAACTGGAATAGAAAATTATGCCTCATGTGCCATTCTAATCATTTATGTAAATACGTAATAAATGTGAATTAATTCTAAACTTAAATTTTACTTAGTTTGTAAAAAATTTTGTTATATTTCTAAATAAATTTCTCTCTTCCAGATGAAGATCTCAAATCAGAAAGCCGTGACAGCTTCGAATCTGGTGAGTTTTGTGATCCACTCTTATTGTACCTAAACACGAATACAAAGGCTGTAAACGAGAAAATAACTGTACATTATTTAAGTTTATTATCTATTGCGAGGTTTAATTATAAACATTGTTTTTTCTCCTATTTCATTGCTATACGAAACACATTAGTCGTTAGGTGTAAACTTACCTCTTGACGGTTCCGTCGCAATACAGCCGAAACGATAAAATGAACATAAAGTTGAGGAACAGATATACACGCTCTGAGGAATCGTAGTTTCTCTCCGGGCGACACTAAACCGTGTCTATAACTTAAAATACGCCGGCCGTTGTGAAACCAGCTTATGTTAGCGCATAACGATTCATTGGAATCGTTTGGTACGAGTACAACAACTATAAGTGGCAAAACTTGAGATTAGGAACATATTTTAGTCCTAGGCCTGAGCTCTCGTCTTGTTAGTTACAAAGTATATCTACTCGCGAGTGGGTATTTGAGGTATAGATTACAGATATAAATCCCAATAATTACAATGATTATAGAAATTCATTTAGTGTTTAACGAGTCTTTAAACAGAGAAAATAGTTCTGCTGCATGGGACATAGGAATTATATAAAGTCATATAATGGAATTGAATTGCTAAAACTGCAAAAGGGCGCAGCGGCTGGCGGCCGGGAAGTTAGAATTAAAACGGACGCTCGAAATTGTGTACAACGTTCGTCACTTAGCGATAGCCTTTTAGTCACACCTTTATATTTAGTAACTTTTTAATAAGATCAGTAATCAGAATCTAATATAGCATGCAAACGCATATTTTCTAAGAAACAAAAAAAACATTTAAAAACATTTAGAAAAACACTGTTTTGTACATACGTAAGTTAGGTATTATTTTTGATTAATGGCTCAATATGGACTGAGCAAAATACGATGTACCTACTAAAAATCATCGACTCCATTTATTTAATTAACGATGTGACTAAGTATGGTTCACGAATGAATTTAGAAAGCTTAGGTTTAGAATGCCGAATATAGGTAGCAATTGTGATAGTTTTACACAATTTACATTTGCACCAAATGGTCCTTAGAAATGAAACCTACATTGGTCAGTCATCACATACTAAGCTGTATTACATTACATATACTTATCATTACATATAAAATGACTTTTGCTATATAGAATAGTGACATGATTCCGCAATCAAGTGGAGTTTAAAATGTGCATTTGCGATGTGGCATGGTGCTTCGGGAGCAGGGCGCGGACAGAAATGCATTTTCAATAATTGAGGGTCAGACGGGGTGGTGGGAGTGCATTAAAATGTTCACGGTTAACTTTCCAATCGTCAGTGAGCTTGTTGTCAGTGATCTGCACCACAATTTCGGCTATTTTCAGATAGCCCGTTCTAATTGGAAATGAGTCTTGTCATCTTGCATAGTCACTGAAAATATTTCTTATATTCTTTCTATGAACTGTAAATAATCAACGGGAAAGAGGCAGACATACTTCTGTAATTAGAAAACCTTTTATCTTAAACCACTCCAACTCACTATCGTTCATTACAAGCAAACCTGGGAGTGAAAATAAATCATATCTAAAGATTCAAATAGATCGACGAAAACAATTTTATTCATCTATAAAGAGTCAACCCAGATAATTAATTATATTCTTCACAATTATTTGTATTACTGTGGTTTCTTCTCACTGTACTATCAGAATAAAATAGGTATATTTACGTGTTGGGTACTCAAACGCTCTAAAATGTGTTGTTTTGATAATCTCTCCAAAAATGAACGTTATGCTATTGTTTAGGTTAACCTATTCTATACCGAAGATATCCTAAACTCATTCTTTTGTTTTGCAAGATTGTTGAGACGATCACGTTAGCTACGTAGTTACATTACTAAATTAGTATAGCTCCCTATAGATTCACAATATTGTAATTTTCTTGGTGAGGCATGGCTGTGTAAGGTAATTTAAACGCGTAAGCATTCTCCTAGGACCTAAGCTGAATGGATATTATTTAAGTAATAAAAGTTTTGGTTATAGTAACTTATGTGTTTGACCCATAAAATCAAAACTTCTTCAATCTGTATTTTATATAATTCAGATTTTTTCCTTATTTTAATTTACATTATTGAAATGCATAAAATATTTATAATCGTCCATGAAATTGTGTTGAAACATTTTTTTCAATGTTAGTTGTTGTAATCTTCCAATTATTTTTGTGGTTTTTGATATACCTCTACTTGTAATAATAATTGATATATTGAATAGGAGTAGCAACAACTGCAGTCAAATATTGTGAAATCTAAGTATTTCTATTTCGTAAAAACAAGATTAAAGTTTTCCTGGTTATAGTCTTAGGGAGCACGAGGCACCTCAGCTGTGTCGCTCCCTGTTCGACTATAAAAATTTAAAATTCAAGGCCACGTTAACGAACCGGCCTCGCGAAGAAATAGATATTCAAATGTGAGATCCCATATTAACATTTATGGCAACTTTGCGGGAATGAGACAAAGGCTGCTTTGCCCCCACGGACACTTTGTACCTTGACACTCCGTCGAGTCGCGATCATTCGCACGTTCGCTGTAATATGCATGTAAGTACTAAAGGAACCCTTAGTACATTCAAAATTTCACGCTCAATTACACAACTTATTAATGCCAAAACTTTCGATTTGGATAATTATCATAACCACTGGATATCAACAAAGGCGTCGTATTGTTTTGCGCCATTCATAACAAATAAAAGTTTTGAAGAAAACAAATCAAAATCCCAATTTCAGTGGCTGCATTATTTATGTGATAGCTCCTTGACTGTCAACTCCCCTTTCTATGAAGTTGTGGCAATGTTTTGTTTTTATAACTTGTTTAAATCTGATCCAAAACTATCCTCTATAAAAATATAAGAGTTAATGATATTGTAGAGGTTTAAGAATTTCGTTATGTTTGCTGTTCACGTTTCTTATTAATATCGGTCGGTTGGAATGGCCAGAGTCGTCCCAAGTGCCAGTTCTCTCCCAAATAAAATTGCTGCTATCTAAACAAAGAGCCCTAATTATTCGGCCGTGGCGGGCGGGGTCGCTCTCTTATGGGTGTTCTGGGGCCCATTTCGTATCTCGTATAGGGCCCTTGGGAACGGCGGGCGCCGCCTAGCCAATCGGTGGATGGTAGAGCAAGCGATTCGCAGCATTTTTATAAATTACTTGTTCCTAGAGCTTACTTTCATGTTTATCTTTAAGCACTAGAATTCTTTGTGAACATTAGAGTGATGTACACCGTAACTTACGAGTAGTAAGTAGAGCCGGTACGTTGTAGCTGGTAAAAAAATCCATCGTATTCATCGATTATGGTCTATAGAATTTATTTTAATTTGCACCCGATATTATTTAAAGACAAAAGTCTGCCATAAAGGGTTTCCGAGCGGTTTTGCCTCCGGGCGCATTGTCTTCACCCTACGCCTTTCAAAGATTTTATTGTGTTGAAATTATGAAATAAAAAGGCGATATCGTGTGTCGGGAGCGGTGCCGTGTGGGCGACGACACCCGACACCGGCCCGCGCTCGCTCGAGGCTCAGCCAGCATTGTGCTTGTCCGTTTGCCCGCCCGCTATACACCCGCCACCACAAACTCATATTCGATTGCAGTGTTTAAGCATTCGATTGCCTTCGCCGGCATTAAAGGGTTCCCAAGAAGCACAAATAATAGCCATCCTTTTTCTTTTTTTAGTATTTTACTGGAGCGAAGGGAACGCGTATTGTTTATATCTTGAATTGCAAAGAGTGAATGGGTCCTGAGCATTCATGGCTTTGGCACTTGGAGATCGTAAGGAGATAATAATGAGCGGGCGGACAAGGGCGGTACAGGGTCACCCGAGGTGGCAAAACAAACCACCCACCCTTTTGTGGTCTACGTCTTCAACATAATTATTTATACTTATTTTGGCAAAGTAGTGCCATTAACAATTTGGTATTTAAAACTTCTTGTACTGCTCTAAGTACTTTTTCCAATTTCCACAAATATTGTTAGTAGGTATTTCTTAAAATGGGTAAACATTTCATAAACTTTTCACTTTTAGAATCCTGTGTAAACAAGTTTCTCTCGTTCAGTTTGGATACTATTAACTATAATAAAAATCAATATTAGCTTAATATGTTATCTATAGGTATTCGTAAATGCGTTTTGTCGGTCAAGATAACCTTGATTTAAACCCTGGTGAAGTTTTCGTATTGTGTCGACAGTAGACTCAGACACGAATAACTTTGCATGGTTTTATATCGTGACTCCAGAGATAAATTATGATCAGAGTAACAGAATTAAAGTTGCCCCAAGATTTTTAAGTTTGCGATTAGATTCTTCAACTGCAGCTGACTTTTTATGTAATGATTTCTTTGAAAATGATTGTCCTAGGTAGGTACTTCCTTAAATGAAGCTATAATGGTATCAGTGGCATGGCGTGAAATTACAATCTACATCGATTTTCACCTTGAACGAACATTACTTTGCGTGCGGTGTATTGTTTGATCAAAAGCGGAACTTGTCGGTAGTTTTCAAGATTGCGCGGTGACTGCTCCACTGATCACCGCAGTGGTCGCAGCGGGCACTGAGCTAAATAAATGATTCAGCATGTCGACAATACTTCGCGAGAAATGGCAGGGTCGCCGAGTGCGTGGGAATCATGACCGTATCGTGTATAACTGTAAAGTTAGTTCGATTTTTAAACTTTGTTACAGATTTGCGTACAGATGAAATACGAGACGAGCTGTGTGTTTTATCACCGATTAGATGCAAGGCTCTAGGCCGCGGCGGCGAGGTGTCGCAAAGCGGCGTTGATTGTATCGCTCTCCTTCATCTCGCCGCCAAGCCACCGCTGCCAGCCACTGATATTCGAATACATATACAAATCTCGCCTATTTTAATCTCGTTCATGACAGCAATTGTAATTTACGTTGACTACGTAATCTTGGAATACCTGTGAGCCTTCTATGTTGTCAATTTTTGTTATTTTCTGAACAGCGCACTCTATCGAGAACGAAGCATATTGTATTTGGGGCGGGACTATATCAAGGGTGTAACTTTAGTTTGCACCCTGAAGTATTTACCGACATCTATTGGAGAGACCTGGAATTATCTGTATAATTATTTTTATTTTTACTTTTATTGTTGTGATATATTTTGTTCTTATAAGACACTACTTATACATACCAAGTAAATATTTGAATTTACTGTGGATATGAATTTATAAATGATAAATGTTTTGTAAAAGTAAGAACTAGTAAGAACTAGAACTATAATTACTTTTTATTATTTTATTACTTTATATTATAGTGGGTAGACCTTATAAATGAATAAACTTATTAATTCTATAATTTCGTTATGTAACTTCGAACTTAGATTATTTACCGAAATTATTGAATTACTTGACTGATTCTTGATTTGATATTGATATTGTAAAAATTATCTAAAAACTTTTGTGTATATGTAATATAATATAGTATAGTAGAATAAATTTAGTAATAAAATTATAATTACAATCTTACCTCCAAAGTGAAACATGTTTTATACGTTCATACTAAAACAGAAACTTTCAAAATAGACTTCAATTTACTAAAATAATCCCGCCAACCAAGTGTCACTGTGAAGGTTTTTGGTTGAAATTGCAATGTGAAAAACCGAAAATAGTACGTGGTATAGTGCAGTGCAGTGCAGTAAGTGAGTTGGGCGTGTTACTAGGGCGGGAAGGTGGGCGGCCTAGCTCCGCCCTCGTTCGCACCCACGTGGGCACCCAAGCCTTAAGTCATTTTGGTATAAGAACTAAGTAGTAATTAGTGAAACTAAATCGGTATTTTTTGTTAACTGAAGTACTCATCAGTTTCTATTCATCACAGCCTAAACTCAATTTGACAGCGAAACTAAGGAGCGCCTAAGAATAAGATTGCAATTTTGATTTAGTCTTTAAGAACAAAGAGGTTGTAGTTATAGGTTAATTAGACGTCATTTTGGGCCTACTGGGCTTCATAGAAGGAAAATACACGTAAAAATCTAAGTTTTCCCACATTTCACGTTACTGTTTCATTATGATTATTTAACGCGTTTAAATTCGATTTTAATAATGCAAGCATTTTATGTGCAATGAAAAGTGAATAACTAATATACTCATGATTTAAAATCAAAGAATAACTAGCACATAGAGAGGACACTTTCTATCAAGGAACTCTTTAAGCAGGTGATTACCAAAGCCAAGGCTAAAATGCGTAAAATTAGTCAATGATAAAATATCGACCACCCACACAATGCGTAGACGATAGACTTTTTCAACATCAATAAGCTTCTATTAATGAATCAAGACTGTGTTAGTTTTATGTTCTTCTAACATATTTTATATTCTTCTAACATATAAACAAGAAACGTTTTCTTTCAATGTTGAGTACTAATCCGTATGGGTACTTATCCTAACTTTTGGTAAAAAGACAAGGTAAAGGCGTGAAAAAATGTTTTCAGCAATTTTATAGTATGGTAATCAAATCACACTGTCTCAGACTGACTATAAAACTATAAAACTAAATAGTCTGTCTGAATTATTTTTTATTGAATTAAAATAATGTATGTCGCGTTTTTTAATATAAAATACATTCTGACAATAACTAATTATGTTTGAATAAAAATCTGTTAAGATTCGAATTAATTTTGTATAACACTATAACAAGCAATTGAATAAATTGCCGGGTGTAATAGTGAACCCCAGAAGCAGGTGAATGTTTAACAAGATGTCTTCATTGACGCGTGCGCATCTAATTTCGTAATTCCGGTTAATGCCTAAAATTATCAATCATTTTGGACGTTTTTATATAACCACTATTTTATCTATGATTCTCGAATAACTATATTAAGAATCTGTAGCAAAAAAATAATTTCACCCATTGTTACAATTTACGCCAAATGCCTTGTCTGACAATAAAAGGCACAAAACATCAACTCATATATTCTTTTATGCATACAAGGATATCTAACAAAATTTTTGTTTTCGCTTTTATTACTGTCATCATGCACAACTATTTTTATAATCTAATATCGCAAGTCTGATTACATCAATATTGAGTATATTATTTGTTTCCTTGATACAAGCAATCGAATGACGTGCATTTATTATGTTATTCTATTGTACGAGATTGTTTACTCTGCTTCTCGGCTTCCTCGGCATTTCCTCTCCGCGTCTATTGTATTTACTGAAATACGTCGGTTTCGGTTTAGTTTATAGTTTAACATTCTCTTGTACCGTAATTCGTAAGTAAACCTTGGTTTATGTAGAAACAAGAACACTACTTATGGTATATTTAATATGACATAATATGATTTTACTACGCATTCAATGGCTTTGTATTTTTTGCACTAAATGATTTAATATGTTAGCTGGAGTTAATTTTATTACACGGGAGGAAGTTACAAACAATCCGTTAACACTGTCTTATCCATATGCCAGAGTATCATAGAATATGCAAAATATTCTAACTTAGATTTGACACTAAAGACTAAGCTCTGATTATGTAAGCACAACAATTCACAGCCCTTCACGGCAGTATTAACGTGGTAACTCTTGTAGAAGCAGTTAAGGGGCGGAAATCCATCTAAGTCACTGTTGTTAGTGGTGGCCGGATGTGCGCGCCACTACCGGACTTTAAGGGGCTTGACTTCCTGTCCGAGCCCTCACTTTTCACAAATCCCATATCTATTAAATGCAAATAAATCTTTCAGATAAATGTTTGAAAGGAAGTGTTTTAAAGATAATAGACAAGAGAATCTTTAATTTCGGTTTTGTGATGAAGAAATTGAAATATTTTGTAATTATAGTGGCTACTGGTTCTAAACTGTTATTATATTAGCCCTTCTATTGGCTGGTTATTCATGGGGCAGGTGATGTCGATGCTCAACCGCAGCATCAGATCACCTGCAGAGGGCAGACGCCGGAACTACGTGCCGATTCGCCTTGCGCGCGCGTCTACAATCCCCCTATAGTTAGAATCGATAAACTGCAATGAAAAATATAAATTATTTATTTATATACACCAACTGAATTTCCCATAAAATTATAGACCAATATCTTATTTCAGTGACCCTTATTGCAGACCATTGCACCATTTAACATAACAACGCACTACAAATAATATATCGCTAATCATGGTATTCTTTGAATTTCGTTTAATTGTATAATGTATTTACATAATACGATCTATGAAAGTTTAATGATAGAAGACGAACACAGCAATAGCCAAATATTAATTACATTTGAATATAAAGTACTTGAATAGCTTGTGTAGGCAATTAAAAATCAATTTTCGAGCATTGATTGGCGACCGTGATGAGTTTCTCCAGGGTCGTGGTGACTAATTCAGCATAACCCACCTAGAGGTGATAAAAAGCTGCATGACGCGCCGTGGCAATCGTTGGTCACGAGCGACCGTGGGCCGTGCGCTACGATCGCCGATTTCTCAACATTGACCATGAGTTTTGGTTTCTTACGAATTACTAAGTTAAGTTATTGAAATTAGTAACGAAATATTCAACAAATACATGTCTTCACAAACCGTACTTTTTCAATTGCACTTTCTTTCTGGATTATAATAAAAATCAAACAAGATACTATTTACTATCCTTTATCAGGCACACCAGAGGTGGAATTTACGCCGGTTAGCAATATAACATTTCGAGCTAAAATGGTTCCAATATTTATTGAATCTTAGTTCCTGAGTTCAAAACAAAATTTTAACACATTTAGATATTACAATAACTTTAGAGTACGAAAACTTGAAACAGTTATTTATTATTCTATAACATAAAAAGAATGGTCACATGCCCGAGTATCGGATAACCTCTGCGAAGTAGGCGCTAAGTCGCGGAACTATCACCAAACTGGGCATGTCTCCCGCTTCGATACACCAGGGGAGATGTCAGTCATGCTTGGACATAACGCACAGTTATTGATGGAACATTCTCACGGGGCTCGATCACTGAACTTTTGGGAATTTTGTAGGTCGCATAAATTGAATACCTCAGCTGTGTAATAAGTAGATGTTACACTTATTCATTTATAATTGATAACAGATTATTTTAAAGGGTATTTTAAAACAACAAATCTACATTGACAAATTACATATCTTGTAATATATAATTGTATAGATTTGTAGTTTGAATAATGTAGACAAAGTTTATTGAAGTTTTGATTTAGGGAATGCTTACTTGGCTTAACTACTACTATCCCACTGTTTTCACGAACTTTAGTTCGTATTACAAGTAGCACAAATGAGTTTTTACGAGGTATAATCACGGTCCAACATGGAGATAAATAAAGGCGTCAAACACCGCTATCTGGTAAGATCAGGCGTTACGGTCACGTATCCTTCACTCCCACGTCTTAATTGACCTATTTCGTCTCAACGTACGTAAAGCCCGCCGCCTCTAGGATACCATCGCGCCGCGCGACGTGACTTACAGTATCACAACTCTATTCTTGTCACATATTTGACAGGCCATGTTTACTACATTATTACGAATTTCGCCTCAGGAGGGAATGTTTATAAGAAGCTCGGTTTTTTTATTTTGGTGTGAAGGGTGCATGGATTGTTACCATCGTTTGTTGGTAGTGACATTATAGGTGTTTTAATTACATTAATGAACAATGTGTTTGGGAACATACAAAGATAAACTCTGATAATCATTATTTGTTATTGCTCAACAATCTTCAATATAACATATGTTATTGCTTATATTTTCAATAATCAAATTAAAAAAAGTCTTTAAATGTTAAATATATTTTTGCTTCTTTCAACAATATTATTTTTTGTACTGGTGTTCAAAAGAAGTTTCTTTCTGAAATAGCGACATAAAAAGGTGTTGGTGCTTATTGCTAACCAAGTCGTTATAGTGATGATATCAAGAGCCACATTTGTTGAGTGTTTATTACGATCGTGTAGGAATCTCACACGTTTGTGGTTAAAAGTGTTAAAGTTTGTCACGATTAAATAATCTGTTTTTAGATTAGACCCTAATAGAGATTCTCCTTTTATAAGATAGATTATATCAAGGCTGCGCTATGTCAAGACTTACTTTATTTACATGAAGACTTTTGTCTGAAAGAGTTAAGTTGAACAAACTGCAAACATCAATAATATTACGTAAAATATTTGTTATTATATTATTTAAAACACTTCAGCAGTCGATACTGTTTTAGATTTATATCCTAAAAATGTTAATTTTAAGTTTATGATTAACAAATCAAATAATTAATTATTTTTTTATTTTTAAATTCAATTAATAAATTTTTGCCTTTAATTTTAATTGTAGAATATCTCCATTTTTAATCAAAGCAAATCTACATTACTATTATTAGTACTTTATTCATATCTAAAGACAAGGCCTAGATCATTCTTTGGAAAATTATAATAATTCTGATATTCCGCAACAATGTGATACGGCGAAACAAATAATGCAAATACCTTGTGACATTGCGTCAAGGACCACCCTGCAGTCACAATCTCATGCTGCGATCTTCATAGATAAACGCCCTAATCAATTTGTTTATCTTGTGTGGCCTTCATTATACGCCTATTGAGACGAGATTGCTTTAAATCTCACCTTCCGAAAGTTACGTGATTTAATATTTTTTAATGTGAGAACTTCACTGAATACTTGATGATTTTAATATAATGATATTTTAGAAAGATTAATAGTATTGTTTCAATAAATTGGATTATTATTGAGGTTGTGTTATGGTACCTGGGTATTGATTGTTCTCTTGAATCCCTAAGGACGACCAAAAAAACTCCTTGGGTTTCTGTTCCCTCTTGCAGACTTAATTCACCACGCGAGACCATAATAACGGATTCAAGATATCCTTTTGATTAAATAAGGGCATTTTTTAAAATAGTTATATAAAATGACAATTTTTCAAAGAACTTACTTTAGAATCCTAATTTTGTAGTAATAATGAAGAGAAAGGGAAAGTGTTTCATGCCCATAAAAAAAAAACAGAAAGAAACTTGACATTCCTAAGTTTATTTCGCTGATTTTTTTATTAATTCTAAAGTGGAAGAATTCTCTGCCATAATCAAAAACAATTATTATTTGTTTGGGAAATCAACTTCCAAATTAATCATTGAATTAACCCTGGCTATGGTTCGACCAACTGCAATTTAAACCACAATAAAAATATCAGTACAGTAACAAAAAGTTTAGGATGGGTCTGAATTATATATTATGTATACATACAGACAGAAGTTTCACAAGGGGTAACCAGTGCAAATGTAGCTTAGACCCTCATCATTAGTGGCAGTTGGCTTTCGAAGATAAGAAATGCTCGCTTTTTCATAATACTTTATTCAAGACCAGAGATTCAGTTCAGTGACAGACTAATCGGTGGTATCAGAGAGGTGCGGGACACTTAAGTATTAATGTTTAACCCTTCCGTACCCCACGCCTGTCAATCCTATATTCAGTGTAACGTCGTCTGAATATTTTATGTTCATTAATTTGGCAGATTTTACGTCCGTTTAGTTAACAATGCGTAACATTGTTTAGTAGGATGTTGTGAGCAATATCATAATTCAAACTTACTTAGCTGCAAAGCGTTCTTCAATTTCCAAATATTTAATAGTTTTTATCCAAAAATAGGTGCGTTTTAAAAATAATCACTATGAATGCTCCAATAATTGTTTAGATAAGTCGTATAAGTAACATTTTATGGCACATTTTATTTAACGGTTTATCAAATCGCTAGAGAGTCTTAAAATGCAGATGTTTCTAAAGTTGATCCAGAAAATGACCGCGGTTGGTGTCGCCAGTAATCTCTGTAATATATTCACAACTAAAAGGTACAAAGTCCAGTACTGTATTACTCCCTGTAGCCCAATCGGTAGCCATTGGTGGGAGAAATTTGATAAAATAATATATTCTATGGTATTATCAAATTTGACCGTTATTTGGCCTAGCCTTATTTGGAAATTAAATACTACATTTTAGTTCTGCACACCTCGCTCTTTAGAGTAGACGTATAAAAAGAAACGCTATGATATTGATAAATTCTGTTGTGGGAGGCATAATCGCACATTGGTCGTGCCACTCATAACAAAAGTGGAACGGAAAAGCTCGGGAAAACAGTATTCAAAAAGCTTTTAGCGTCATCCTGTTGTCACATTTCACATTTGTAAAAAACAACTCTCTCATTTGAAATAAAATCAATGCGTCAAATTACCAACGATTGATTACGTGTGGGATTTTACGAAGTTCCATTAAGATTTGCTCTTTCCATTATTCTTTATTCCGAATGTGTTTTTCTAGTATCGATTTTGAAAACTGTTATGGACGAATCTTAATGCTATGTTATTCCCATATAAAAAAATGGTAACCATGTTAACAAACACTATTCAACGGCTTCTTGTTTTATCTATACTAATTAATTAACGAGTGGATATAGTTGGTTTGGATAAACGTTAATATCTCATGAACTACTGTAATTTCTTTGTCTTGGATAGTCCACTTATTATTGCAAGCGGGAAGCTTCCGATGCTGAGTGAAAGTTAATTTTAAATGATGTTATTAAAACTAAAAAAGGCTACTATAACATATTGCATTATTATGCATTTTACATCCCATTAGTTCTAAAATAATAAATTAGGTACTCGCCAAGCCTCGCTTTTACTATTGATATTAAATCATTATTCAAATAAATCCATTATTCAACTCTTAATTTTAAAACCAAATAGAATTTAGCAACATTGATTTTCTGAGGTATTGAAGTTTTAAATAGTTTCGCAATAAAATAATGGTGTTACCACTTTATTAACAAAGCTGAAAGCGGGGGAACACCTAGTTAAAATATAGTCATGAGTTGAAGTCGAAGTCGAATGCTGTGTGGTCGAAAGTGTAGTAGTGGGTGCCAGGGGGGCAAGGCGGAAGCAGAAGGCGGGGCGTGTACTAGGCCTAGGCGGGGCGATCGGGTGCTGAGGTGCGAAGGCCCGGGCGCACTGCCTCCGACGCCCATTACAACCTCACAGTCGCATCGCAAAGCTCAACGCCGTCGCGCGCGTTGCACAACTGCATTAAATTCTCGCTCACCTGACATTAAGGACTCGAATCTAAAGGTGCGCTCCGATTACATCTAATTACCCGGTCAATAACAGTCACCTAAATAATTGGCGGAAAGGAACCATATTTAGCAGAACGGGCACCCCTTCAATTAGTGGCACCTGTCGGACCCGCGTTGCGCATTAATTTGCACTGGCGATAAGTTTGCCCTCAAAAAAACATCAAAATTTTGACGTCAATGCACCTGCGGGAGCTGGCAAAACAAACACCAGGGAACCGATGTAGCCCCGCTGTGAGGGTGCTTACGATATGATCATGTTATTTAAAGGCAATAGCAGTAGATTAGAACATTTGATAGAGAAAATTCAAGCTAATAAAGAAAATCACGACGTGTCGCCCGACGATATCAAAGGTTAGTTTTTGCTATGAAAATTTGTTACTTAATTAAGAGCTATAAAATCCTTTCATATAACTTACAGTTTATTTTGTTATATATATCAGTTAAAATAATGTTGAATGTAAAATAGCTAGTTATAAATATATAATACATACAAAAAAAAGTCTTTAAAGAAAAACAAATATGTATAAATTATAAAGTTATATATAAACCCTATTAACTCATTACTTTCCTATAAACTCTATATTATTTATATATAGAGTAATATGTATAAACAATGCATTAGTAAATATACAAGGTTATATATAAAAATGATATTATATACTGTATAGTCGTCCCAGGGTATGTATTGTGATCTAAAAAACGTATATTGGGTATGTCATACATATTTCTTTATCAGCATAAGGCAACGGTTCCTTTTTAATTTTAATCTTAGAATAAATTATCTAAACCAGCCCTTTTTCGTTGTGGTAATAGGTATATGTCCGTGAAGATGAACTGAAGGCAATGGGTATAACTTTTTCATTTCATTGAAGTATATTTGATTTTATACAATGCATCGAACCTGAACGTTGTTAACACGTTACTTACAGTGTCAAATAGTGTTAACCCTGTTGTTAACAATGAAAAGAGATGTGTACTAGAGATTAAATATAATAAATATTAAAACTGTCCTAGTAGATCGATTTACTTTTAATATGTTCCACATCATACGCGTTGACAATAGTGTGTTGTAGATGCTTTAGTTTATGAATAGTTCAAATTAGTATAACAATAAGTAATTGTTATAAGTAACAAGGCGTAAATAAATAAATAATTACAAATTTGTAGATATCCTTCAAATTATTCACAGTGATCTTAAAGTAGTTACAAAACGATGATTGTACTCATTTAAATTCTCAATGGGCTGGAAAATTAATTTACTAATTAATTCGCAAATCAGGCTTAGAGCGGAATAATTAGTGTGTTAAAGAGTTTATTATATTATTACTACTTAAAAATATCAATAATTTATATGGCTAAGGATCAGCTTAACAATTTTTTATTATCTAAGTTTTGGTTTAAAAAAATATTTTCCACATTAAAGTACTCTAAATTATTGTTCAATAATTTTTCATTAAAATTTAATTAATTAATAAGAATTATGATTTAACAACAATGGTGTATAAAGTTACCATTCATTTATTGGTCATAATTAAAGGATGACAGATATTTAATTTAATATTTATGTTGTGAAATAATCTTTATTATTACTTTATTTTATAAGTTCATTACATAGGTTTTTATTTTTATGTATGTATTGCATATTGCTACGTGTATGGTAGATGGTAAATAGAAGTCATAGGCTCCTGAAATTGAATTCTCACTACATCATTGGTATGAAGGAAAATATATCATTTTAAAGCAATAAAATCACTTTGTGACACTAATTTGTCGCACTACTTCATATTTATTTGCGGCCATACCAACCAGTCTGTAGGAAAATGTCATTGTTGGCTATGGTTTTCACACCAGCGTTTGGCGATTGGCGCTGATTGTCGAGGCGCCGGTTGAGGTGTCTCAGACGACGCAATTAGGAAGTCAACTTCCGCCGCCCACCACGGCGCTAAGTCACCCGAAGAATTGCCAGCAATCATTGTTAATTACATATATCCTAATTCCTACACACAAGACATAACATATATAATCTTGTATATTTGTACATTACACATTTTGTAGAACATAATTCATTATCTTCATAGTCGTCTTGGTAAAACGTATTTCAGAAATAAATAAAATTAGCCTAAAATTATTATAAAATGCTTGGACATTTAATTAATTTATAACGAATCGTTTTATTATAATGCACTATCTACTTAATTAAGACGTCTTACATCATAGCAGAATTCAATTGTCGTTATATTCTCCATTACGGTCGTTACCCGTATCCGGGGCGTGAAGGAAGACAGATTGATATAAATAGTTTCCCTTATTACACGCGATATAAAATAGGAAAATAGCTGGTTACGTCGTAAAGGGAAAATAATGCGAGAGATGGGCGGTAACTGTTTTACAATTCTGCTACTTGTCGAAGAAGAAAAATTGTTAAATTAAAAACCTTTAACAAGGATTGAAAAGTATAGTTTAAATCATGATTTTTTTGTACGAAATAATCCTAAACTATTAACTAACTAATAACTAAATTCACGGTGGTATTCTTGAGCAACATCTTAAATACTTAAGTCGAAAAATAAAAGAGTCCAAAAAATTGTTCGGCATAGTGTCTTTTAGTACAAAAAAGTTGTGTGGCGTGAATTAACAAAATAAGAAAAAAAAATACGATGTAAATTGTTAGAAGATGTTTAATTTGATGTGTATAATTTTGTAAGAGTCCTTAACTCACAGCTAAGCCAAAAAAAGTATGCGAAAATTGTATTTTATAATCATAAAGTACTTAATGTAACAACTACTTATAATATAAATTTTATTTATCCTACCTGAAAATCAAACCACCATTATATTATTATTTATTAACATTAATGCCACCGCCTATAAAATAAATAATTTTTAATATGACTAGAATTTGATTGGTGTATTAAAAACTTCCTTATACCGGATTTTGGGGGAAAACTGTAAAATAATTTAAAATTTGTTTCAATAACACTCGTCGGGGTGAGTTTCGCCACCGTCATAGATCCTTATCTCCTCTCGCATTACTCATCATTTACGTGCTCTTCATAGCGGCACATTCAATTTGTTTATATTTCGAAAAACTGCTACCATATAACGTAAATTATCTGTAACAATCCCTTGAAACGACTTCTGCTTTTTGAGAAATTGTCTTCATCTTCTAATACTATTATATAAATCCTTACACGATAAGTGTAAATTTTATGTTGTTATTAATAACATTCGATTAGATTATTTTGTAACTACACAGAGTATATATGACTATTTTATGAATAAGTACTTGTTAAGTTAATTAAAATCATTTTTAAACGTCAATCTAATAAAATATCAAATATAGAGTTATATTAATAAAGTGTTACTTTAAAAATTATTATATTAAATTCGATACAAATTGCGAACCCTCTTTTAAAAGCCTCTTTAGTCTTCTCATTTAGTAATTTCGTCCGTTAGCAACATATTTTTTTCTGGTTGCCTCCTTATAACCATTTGTATTGCATTTTTTTAAATCTATCATCTATGTTTTCATTGAAAAATTGTCAATGTCAGCATTGCATTTCAATAAATAATTCCAATTATATTGTAGTTCACGGCTGTCATATAAACAATGGTATTAAGCGCAGAGAGCAGATATTTTATAAATACGGAGCATTAATTGTATTATTTAAATTAAACAGAGGCATTGGGCAGTGTGGGTAGCGCGGCAGCAAGCTCTTGGCCATCCTCAACCCCGGAACCTTCACCGTCTCCCACCTCAACACCAACATCTGCTGAAGCTGCCGATCCTGAAGCAGAAGGAGATCCACCCTTCACGCTCGGTGTAACTGAGCACACGCCCTATCAGTGTCAGTTCTGCGACAAGGCTTTTCCCAGACTGTCCTACTTAAAGAAACATGAACAGGTTTGTACACGGCTGCAAAATTCAGCTTTTGTAATAATAAGATACCATCTCAACAATACGTTCCAAGATTAACCTCTAAAACAACAAGCCTGACCACAATAGCTATTAAAATCATCATATCTACGAATTCTTCGCTTCTATCATATAAATTCGAGCTTCATTAGCAAGTGTATGTCCAAAACGAGCCATTTGGAAAGCCGTTGCTATATAGATATGCATCGCACTAGCGAGGCAGTCCACGGCCCTCAGAGGCTGACGTTTGGCCCATTACAGAGACCGTACATCTCGGCTCCTTTGTGCAACGCCACTGTAACCGGACTACGATTATCCGACATACGCCAGGACAGATTTAGACTAGATAAGGCAAATAGAACCGTCACTTTGCATAAACCCTACCAGAGTTCAACTAGATTTGTATCAGTGTCAAAAGTTCTGCAGATGTTCTGAGAACGCATTATTGTATATGTAAAAATCGTAAAAGGATTCTATTAGATAATCGACATGCAATTGCAGTCACCTTTGCAGATATCAATCTCATGGCGAGGTGTGTGCCGACAAATGTATCGGTAAGATCGCGTCTTAGCTTAGAGACACTCTGTGACGGCCGGAAATAGGTTCGAGATAAATCCTCTGCGCTCAACTATTTCTTTATCAGTTATCATAGTTTAAGCTGTGCCTGGAAAAAGCATTCAATTAAGTCTCAATAACTTTTGCATGTACCTAAATAAATCAACAGATATTAAACAGATTTTTTCGTACACATACAGTTTATTTTTATCTTACGAACATCAACCATAAACATCAACAAAACATTTTTCAAATTGAAGTTAGTAGGTATGTAGAATAATGAGAGACTGGTACTTTTATTCGAGCCTGTATGATGACCTCTGGGCAGCGGCTGTGTGAACTCGCGATGACATCGCATTACGGCACCTGGGAAAATGTCGGTAGCCCGTCATTTCGGTGCTTTATTGGCTATCAAGCCGCTTAAACTAGTTTCGAATGTCTTTTGGTGCGCTTTACTCGGAAAACTTAACATCGTATGAACATTTATGTCCTACTCTCCCACGGCGTATGCTGTTATAAATTACGTGAAATATTTGCATGTGGTTTCGCTATAAACTGTGTTACGGTATCTTATCGTACGCGCATCAGGGATGCTTGTGCAGTCAGCACCCAGGGGCCAGCTCCCGTCGAGTATTTGTAATTTAAATACAGCTTATTGATTCTTTGCACGAAGTAATACAATGTCTCAGTACCACGTGTGATTGATACGAGACTATTTATATAATTCATTAAGGTGTTTTATTTGGGTAAAACTTTGCTTAAAAACTTGATATCTGCCTACCTGCATATTTTCTCAAAAAATAATCAATTCTCAAAAATAGGTCGCAGTTGTCATGTATACTAAGTTCTACATTAATATATTTTAGTTCTTCTTTAAAATCTGGATTTGTAATCCGTACATAAACTTGTGTGTACTCGCATGTCAAATGCTGATAAAATCATTACGAGTATATCAATTAGAACTTACAACTGTAATAAAACTTCCTTTATGCTATTTACCCCCCCTTAAAAATTTTCCTCCCACCAAAATTTTTAATAAACCCCCCCTTTCCCTTCCCCCCTCCCTCCCCCTTTTTCCCCCCAAAAAACCCCCCCCCCCCCCCCCCCCTTTCCCCCCCCCCCCCCCCCCCCCCCCCCCAAAACCCCCCCCCCAATCCCCCCCCCCCCCCCCCCCCCCCCCCCCCCCCCCCCCCCCCCCCCCCCCCCCCCCCCCCCCCCCCCCCCCCCCCCCCCCCCCCCCCCCCCCCCCCCCCCCCCCCCCCCCCCCCCCCCCCCCCCCCCCCCCCCCCCCCCCCCCCCCCCCCCCCCCCCCCCCCCCCCCCCCCCCCCCCCCCCCCCCCCCCCCCCCCCCCCCCCTTTTTCCCCCCCCCCCCCCCCCCCCTTTTTTTTTTTTCCCCCCCCCTTTTTTTTTTCCCCCCCCCCCCCCCCCCCCCCCCCCCCCCCCCCCCCCCCCCCCCCCCCCCCCCCCCCCCCCCCCCCCCCCCCCCCCCCCCCCCCCCCCCCCCCCCCCCCCCCCCCCCCCCCCCCCCCCCCCCCCCCCCCCCCCCTTTTTCCCCCCCCCCCCCCCCCCCCCCCCCCCCCCCCCCCCCCCCCCCCCCCCCCCCCCCCCCCCCCCCCCCCCCCCCCCCCCCCCCCCCCCCCCCCCCCCCCCCCCCCCCCCCCCCCCCCCCCCCCCCCCCCCCCCCCCCCCCCCCCCCTTTTTTTTTTTTCCCCCCCCCCCCCCCCCCACCCCCCCCCCCCCCCCCCCCCCCCCCCCCCCCCCCCCCCCCCCCCCCCCCCCCCCCCCCCCCCCCCCCCCCCCCCCCCCCCCCCCCCCCCCCCCCCCCCCCCCCCCCCCCCCCCCCCCCCCCCCCCCCCCCCCCCCCCCCCCCCCCCCCCCCCCCCCCCCCCCCCCCCCCCCCCCCCCCCCCCCCCCCCCCCCCCCCCCCCCCCCCCCCCCCCCCCCCCCCCCCCCCCCCCCCCCCCCCCCCCCCCCCCCCCCCCCCCCCCCCCCCCCCCCCCCCCCCCCCCCCCCCCCCCCCCCCCCCCCCCCCCCCCCCCCCCCCCCCCCCCCCCCCCCCCCCCCCCCCCCCCCCCCCCCCCCCCCCCCCCCCCCCCCCCCCCCCCCCCCCCCCCCCCCCCCCCCCCCCCCCCCCCCCCCCCCCCCCCCCCCCCCCCCCCCCCCCCCCCCCCCCCCCCCCCCCCCCCCCCCCCCCCCCCCCCCCCCCCCCCCCCCCCCCCCCCCCCCCCCCCCCCCCCCCCCCCCCCCCCCCCCCCCCCCCCCCCCCCCCCCCCCCCCCCCCCCCCCCCCCCCCCCCCCCCCCCCCCCCCCCCCCCCCCCCCCCCCCCCCCCCCCCCCCCCCCCCCCCCCCCCCCCCCCCCCCCCCCCCCCCCCCCCCCCCCCCCCCCCCCCCCCCCCCCCCCCCCCCCCCCCCCCCCCCCCCCCCCCCCCCCCCCCCCCCCCCCCCCCCCCCCCCCCCCCCCCCCCCCCCCCCCCCCCCCCCCCCCCCCCCCCCCCCCCCCCCCCCCCCCCCCCCCCCCCCCCCCCCCCCCCCCCCCCCCCCCCCCCCCCCCCCCCCCCCCCCCCCCCCCCCCCCCCCCCCCCCCCCCCCCCCCCCCCCCCCCCCCCCCCCCCCCCCCCCCCCCCCCCCCCCCCCCCCCCCCCCCCCCCCCCCCCCCCCCCCCCCCCCCCCCCCCCCCCCCCCCCCCCCCCCCCCCCCCCCCCCCCCCCCCCCCCCCCCCCCCCCCCCCCCCCCCCCCCCCCCCCCCCCCCCCCCCCCCCCCCCCCCCCCCCCCCCCCCCCCCCCCCCCCCCCCCCCCCCCCCCCCCCCCCCCCCCCCCCCCCCCCCCCCCCCCCCCCCCCCCCCCCCCCCCCCCCCCCCCCCCCCCCCCCCCCCCCCCCCCCCCCCCCCCCCCCCCCCCCCCCCCCCCCCCCCCCCCCCCCCCCCCCCCCCCCCCCCCCCCCCCCCCCCCCCCCCCCCCCCCCCCCCCCCCCCCCCCCCCCCCCCCCCCCCCCCCCCCCCCCCCCCCCCCCCCCCCCCCCCCCCCCCCCCCCCCCCCCCCCCCCCCCCCCCCCCCCCCCCCCCCCCCCCCCCCCCCCCCCCCCCCCCCCCCCCCCCCCCCCCCCCCCCCCCCCCCCCCCCCCCCCCCCCCCCCCCCCCCCCCCCCCCCCCCCCCCCCCCCCCCCCCCCCCCCCCCCCCCCCCCCCCCCCCCCCCCCCCCCCCCCCCCCCCCCCCCCCCCCCCCCCCCCCCCCCCCCCCCCCCCCCCCCCCCCCCCCCCCCCCCCCCCCCCCCCCCCCCCCCCCCCCCCCCCCCCCCCCCCCCCCCCCCCCCCCCCCCCCCCCCCCCCCCCCCCCCCCCCCCCCCCCCCCCCCCCCCCCCCCCCCCCCCCCCCCCCCCCCCCCCCCCCCCCCCCCCCCCCCCCCCCCCCCCCCCCCCCCCCCCCCCCCCCCCCCCCCCCCCCCCCCCCCCCCCCCCCCCCCCCCCCCCCCCCCCCCCCCCCCCCCCCCCCCCCCCCCCCCCCCCCCCCCCCCCCCCCCCCCCCCCCCCCCCCCCCCCCCCCCCCCCCCCCCCCCCCCCCCCCCCCCCCCCCCCCCCCCCCCCCCCCCCCCCCCCCCCCCCCCCCCCCCCCCCCCCCCCCCCCCCCCCCCCCCCCCCCCCCCCCCCCCCCCCCCCCCCCCCCCCCCCCCCCCCCCCCCCCCCCCCCCCCCCCCCCCCCCCCCCCCCCCCCCCCCCCCCCCCCCCCCCCCCCCCCCCCCCCCCCCCCCCCCCCCCCCCCCCCCCCCCCCCCCCCCCCCCCCCCCCCCCCCCCCCCCCCCCCCCCCCCCCCCCCCCCCCCCCCCCCCCCCCCCCCCCCCCCCCCCCCCCCCCCCCCCCCCCCCCCCCCCCCCCCCCCCCCCCCCCCCCCCCCCCCCCCCCCCCCCCCCCCCCCCCCCCCCCCCCCCCCCCCCCCCCCCCCCCCCCCCCCCCCCCCCCCCCCCCCCCCCCCCCCCCCCCCCCCCCCCCCCCCCCCCCCCCCCCCCCCCCCCCCCCCCCCCCCCCCCCCCCCCCCCCCCCCCCCCCCCCCCCCCCCCCCCCCCCCCCCCCCCCCCCCCCCCCCCCCCCCCCCCCCCCCCCCCCCCCCCCCCCCCCCCCCCCCCCCCCCCCCCCCCCCCCCCCCCCCCCCCCCCCCCCCCCCCCCCCCCCCCCCCCCCCCCCCCCCCCCCCCCCCCCCCCCCCCCCCCCCCCCCCCCCCCCCCCCCCCCCCCCCCCCCCCCCCCCCCCCCCCCCCCCCCCCCCCCCCCCCCCCCCCCCCCCCCCCCCCCCCCCCCCCCCCCCCCCCCCCCCCCCCCCCCCCCCCCCCCCCCCCCCCCCCCCCCCCCCCCCCCCCCCCCCCCCCCCCCCCCCCCCCCCCCCCCCCCCCCCCCCCCCCCCCCCCCCCCCCCCCCCCCCCCCCCCCCCCCCCCCCCCCCCCCCCCCCCCCCCCCCCCCCCCCCCCCCCCCCCCCCCCCCCCCCCCCCCCCCCCCCCCCCCCCCCCCCCCCCCCCCCCCCCCCCCCCCCCCCCCCCCCCCCCCCCCCCCCCCCCCCCCCCCCCCCCCCCCCCCCCCCCCCCCCCCCCCCCCCCCCCCCCCCCCCCCCCCCCCCCCCCCCCCCCCCCCCCCCCCCCCCCCCCCCCCCCCCCCCCCCCCCCCCCCCCCCCCCCCCCCCCCCCCCCCCCCCCCCCCCCCCCCCCCCCCCCCCCCCCCCCCCCCCCCCCCCCCCCCCCCCCCCCCCCCCCCCCCCCCCCCCCCCCCCCCCCCCCCCCCCCCCCCCCCCCCCCCCCCCCCCCCCCCCCCCCCCCCCCCCCCCCCCCCCCCCCCCCCCCCCCCCCCCCCCCCCCCCCCCCCCCCCCCCCCCCCCCCCCCCCCCCCCCCCCCCCCCCCCCCCCCCCCCCCCCCCCCCCCCCCCCCCCCCCCCCCCCCCCCCCCCCCCCCCCCCCCCCCCCCCCCCCCCCCCCCCCCCCCCCCCCCCCCCCCCCCCCCCCCCCCCCCCCCCCCCCCCCCCCCCCCCCCCCCCCCCCCCCCCCCCCCCCCCCCCCCCCCCCCCCCCCCCCCCCCCCCCCCCCCCCCCCCCCCCCCCCCCCCCCCCCCCCCCCCCCCCCCCCCCCCCCCCCCCCCCCCCCCCCCCCCCCCCCCCCCCCCCCCCCCCCCCCCCCCCCCCCCCCCCCCCCCCCCCCCCCCCCCCCCCCCCCCCCCCCCCCCCCCCCCCCCCCCCCCCCCCCCCCCCCCCCCCCCCCCCCCCCCCCCCCCCCCCCCCCCCCCCCCCCCCCCCCCCCCCCCCCCCCCCCCCCCCCCCCCCCCCCCCCCCCCCCCCCCCCCCCCCCCCCCCCCCCCCCCCCCCCCCCCCCCCCCCCCCCCCCCCCCCCCCCCCCCCCCCCCCCCCCCCCCCCCCCCCCCCCCCCCCCCCCCCCCCCCCCCCCCCCCCCCCCCCCCCCCCCCCCCCCCCCCCCCCCCCCCCCCCCCCCCCCCCCCCCCCCCCCCCCCCCCCCCCCCCCCCCCCCCCCCCCCCCCCCCCCCCCCCCCCCCCCCCCCCCCCCCCCCCCCCCCCCCCCCCCCCCCCCCCCCCCCCCCCCCCCCCCCCCCCCCCCCCCCCCCCCCCCCCCCCCCCCCCCCCCCCCCCCCCCCCCCCCCCCCCCCCCCCCCCCCCCCCCCCCCCCCCCCCCCCCCCCCCCCCCCCCCCCCCCCCCCCCCCCCCCCCCCCCCCCCCCCCCCCCCCCCCCCCCCCCCCCCCCCCCCCCCCCCCCCCCCCCCCCCCCCCCCCCCCCCCCCCCCCCCCCCCCCCCCCCCCCCCCCCCCCCCCCCCCCCCCCCCCCCCCCCCCCCCCCCCCCCCCCCCCCCCCCCCCCCCCCCCCCCCCCCCCCCCCCCCCCCCCCCCCCCCCCCCCCCCCCCCCCCCCCCCCCCCCCCCCCCCCCCCCCCCCCCCCCCCCCCCCCCCCCCCCCCCCCCCCCCCCCCCCCCCCCCCCCCCCCCCCCCCCCCCCCCCCCCCCCCCCCCCCCCCCCCCCCCCCCCCCCCCCCCCCCCCCCCCCCCCCCCCCCCCCCCCCCCCCCCCCCCCCCCCCCCCCCCCCCCCCCCCCCCCCCCCCCCCCCCCCCCCCCCCCCCCCCCCCCCCCCCCCCCCCCCCCCCCCCCCCCCCCCCCCCCCCCCCCCCCCCCCCCCCCCCCCCCCCCCCCCCCCCCCCCCCCCCCCCCCCCCCCCCCCCCCCCCCCCCCCCCCCCCCCCCCCCCCCCCCCCCCCCCCCCCCCCCCCCCCCCCCCCCCCCCCCCCCCCCCCCCCCCCCCCCCCCCCCCCCCCCCCCCCCCCCCCCCCCCCCCCCCCCCCCCCCCCCCCCCCCCCCCCCCCCCCCCCCCCCCCCCCCCCCCCCCCCCCCCCCCCCCCCCCCCCCCCCCCCCCCCCCCCCCCCCCCCCCCCCCCCCCCCCCCCCCCCCCCCCCCCCCCCCCCCCCCCCCCCCCCCCCCCCCCCCCCCCCCCCCCCCCCCCCCCCCCCCCCCCCCCCCCCCCCCCCCCCCCCCCCCCCCCCCCCCCCCCCCCCCCCCCCCCCCCCCCCCCCCCCCCCCCCCCCCCCCCCCCCCCCCCCCCCCCCCCCCCCCCCCCCCCCCCCCCCCCCCCCCCCCCCCCCCCCCCCCCCCCCCCCCCCCCCCCCCCCCCCCCCCCCCCCCCCCCCCCCCCCCCCCCCCCCCCCCCCCCCCCCCCCCCCCCCCCCCCCCCCCCCCCCCCCCCCCCCCCCCCCCCCCCCCCCCCCCCCCCCCCCCCCCCCCCCCCCCCCCCCCCCCCCCCCCCCCCCCCCCCCCCCCCCCCCCCCCCCCCCCCCCCCCCCCCCCCCCCCCCCCCCCCCCCCCCCCCCCCCCCCCCCCCCCCCCCCCCCCCCCCTCCCCCCCCCCCCCCCCCCCCCCCCCCCCCCCCCCCCCCCCCCCCCCCCCCCCCCCCCCCCCCCCCCCCCCCCCCCCCCCCCCCCCCCCCCCCCCCCCCCCCCCCCCCCCCCCCCCCCCCCCCCCCCCCCCCCCCCCCCCCCCCCCCCCCCCCCCCCCCCCCCCCCCCCCCCCCCCCCCCCCCCCCCCCCCCCCCCCCCCCCCCCCCCCCCCCCCCCCCCCCCCCCCCCCCCCCCCCCCCCCCCCCCCCCCCCCCCCCCCCCCCCCCCCCCCCCCCCCCCCCCCCCCCCCCCCCCTCCTCCCCTCCCCCCCCCCCCCCTCCTTTTCCCCCCCCCCCCCCCCCCCCCCCCCCCCCCCCCCCCCCCCCCCCCCCCCCCCCCCCCCCCCCCCCCCCCCCCCCCCCCCCCCCCCCTTTCCCCTTTTTTCCCCCCCCCCTTTTTTTCCCCCCCTCTCCTTCTTCTTTTTCCCCCCCCCTCCCCCCCCCCCCCCCACAACGATACTTATAATCTTGTAAGCTTTACGTATTTATGAATAACATTTTTAAAATATTACTCCCAGATGATGCAGTAATGAAGAATTTAATATTTAATTTTTAGAAATTATAATTCTTTTTTTCTTTACAAATTATGAGTACTTTCTAAATAAAGTCTGTACACATGTTAATATTTCTTTTATTGACATAACTATTACTCATTTAAAGGACATATTTGTTAGTAATTTTAATCGGTACTGATGAAGATTTTAACAAACATTTGGATCTTTTTAACGTTCAGATTGGGTTGACAATATATTTAATATATCATCATGTTGAAAAGATTAAAGACGGCAAGTTTTTTACTTCATGGATACGCTAACAAATCGGGATGGTCGCTAATGGTTTCTCCCATACCATGAAAATTAAGGTTACACGGTGCACCAAATCGTTGTACAAATACAATCGATATGTATGCTTTATTAATTTAGATAATCTTTAGCTTGGCGCAGTCCACTGAAGTGCCTAGTCACATATTAAAGCCTATGTAAATCTTGTAA
Source organism: Pontia daplidice (assembly GCA_963693355.1). Lineage (NCBI taxonomy): Eukaryota > Metazoa > Arthropoda > Insecta > Lepidoptera > Pieridae > Pontia > Pontia daplidice. Next base: position 5,170,748 of record CAVNZL010000138.1, on the reverse strand, counting down.
CAGGTTCTACAAGACATTATAAGAAAACCGAGACTATAGTATCGGTAATGTCGATCATTCAAATGTTAAGAATTAACGTCTTAACCATAATCGTTAAAACAATTAGGTAAAAGCGTGAAACGCTGTCAGTTTTGGACAGAACCTCAACTCAGGTTCAGTGGTGTGAAGGCCAACGTTATTCTTCCACTTCCAACGATTGTACACCCATTTCCATAATTACCTTATGAATAATCCATTGTTGCTCTGTAGACATCATTACAAATAGAGATGAAGCGTTTAAGTAATTCAATAGTAACTTAACATACACAAGGTACAAGGTACCTACAAGGTAGACTCATAACTTTTTAGTTATAAATAAATAATAAATATATAGAACACTTTTTCCATAGGATGTTGATGTTGTTATTCATCTTATTTTGTTATTTATCGTTAAGTAGCTAGTTGAATTTGAAATACAAAGGTGTCAATCATACTCACTTTTTCGATCTAACATAAGATAAATCATACAGCCCCCGGCTCGGAATTTAATCACAGAATCTATTCGCCGTATTGGTGGCAACAATTTTTGTAATCGTAAATCAATATTATTCGGGCTTCTTGTTATTCAGTCAAATAGATCTCGAAAGTCGAAACTCAAATAGAAGCTTATTACGTTTAACATAATTAGATTTTGTGGTAAGCGAAACCACTTTTATAGTTCTAAGCAAATAGGTTGGCAAGAGTCGTTATCGAAGTTGATCATTATGTATTTTCCTTCCATATATATGTGCAAGTAGGTCGGTCAGTCAATGTATTGTAGAACTTTTTACGGTATTTTTGTTATTATAAAATAGAACAGGAATTCAAACCCTTCTTTATGGACTGTTGTTTCATGTGACATTATCGTATAACATGAGGTTTTGTATTAAAATTTTGCAGACTCATTCGGATCAAATGCCGTTTCGTTGCGAATTCTGCGCAAGATTGTTCAAACACAAGAGGTCCCGAGATCGCCACGTCAAGTTGCACACCGGTGACAGAAAGTATCGCTGCGCGCATTGTGAATCTGCATTCTCTCGAAGGTAAGATGCTTTGAACTAATGATTTTGTATGCAGTTACTTTACTACTTCAGCTTTTAAATTACCTTTTAATTTTTAAATGCCTTTATGTTTAATCATTAACTAATTGTTCGTCCTATTTAAGCCTCCCAAACAACATCATCCTATAAATTTTGGCGGCAATATCATATGAAAGTATACTTACGTATTACGTATACGTCAAGCGTTTGTCATTACATGCAAAGAAAATTTCATTTAAGAATGACACTGTTACGTTTTTTATAGTTGTAAGATCATCCTTCTTTTTATTTCCCAGTCCTCAGCCTTCAAATTCAAAATGGTTAATATAAGAGTAGATACGTAAAAAATAAAGCTTTTGTACAAAGAAATTCCATACCAGTTAAAATACTCAAACGTTAAAGAATTATACACAAATGAAGATGCTTGCATAACAATGAACGCGGAGTAAGATTGATCACCATAAGTCACGCCACAAAACACGATTTACGGGCAAGAAACGACGCGTCACCTTTTTCGTCACCTCTCTGTGGTCATGTGACTAATTCTACGCAATTTGTCGACTCAACGAAGACGCAAATGAAAAGAGATGATGCGCTGACAAATGGCGGCGAGGGTCTTACAAAAATAAATGTCCGTACCTAAACGGGCACGCCAGTGCCCATTAGTGGAGGTGTTTGGGCGAACGCCTCTATTCTGTAGTTTGCATGAAAAGCCCCTTTGTTAATTCTATTTGGTCCGTGCTTTATGTGAGCACTTGTGTCTCAGATGACAAATTACGCTGTCACAATGATGATTTATTTTATTCAATTTTAACATTCTCGTCTCTGTACTATAAACACATTAGTGGCTTTATAATGTTTTCACCTAAGTCAACCATTAACTGTGCAGAAAGCTTACTTTTATGTAGTATAAAGTATAGTATATACTTATATTCTTATTAAACTAAATTTTTACTCTTTAACGTGCTCTCAAGTGTCTATTATACAATATTGGGATCTTTCGACAGTCACCACCACACACCACTTACTCACAACACGGGTGTTATTATCGAATTATAAATCCTTTTCACCAAATCTTACCGATTAGATGGTCTGAAGCGTCTTTTAAGGCTTTTCGCTAATCTCGTCATATCGAAACTTATGATTAACATAATGTACTTTTGGTTACTGTGGATTATTGTAGGCTATTAATTTCTTTATTACAATGACATAGTCTGTCTTGTGGAGACTTGCCGCTAAGAAAGTATTTATTTTTATATCTCAAACATTACTTATGTGATAACTACGCAGTCGTTAATTCAGAAATATTAGCACAAGCGAGGAAATCGTACGAGTACAATGATAATTTATAAAAAGTCAGTAAGATAACTAAATAAATAATGATGATTACCAACACAAGGTTGCTAAAACAACTCGACGAAAAATCACCATGGTGTTATCGAAAATATCTGTAATAATTTACATTTAATATTTTCGGAGAACAAACCAAGTGGATCTTTGAGTAACGCTATATTAATTGTAAATTATAATTATTCCTTAATTTCAGTGATCATCTGAAAATTCACATGAAGACACATGACAACCAAAAGCCGTTTCAATGTACGGTCTGCAATCGTGGGTACAATACAGCAGCGGCTCTGACCTCTCACATGCAGGGTCATAAGAGGGACAGGGATGGTCGGGAGATTGATCGCAGGAGGGCGCTGAGGTGTATCAGCTGTGGAGAAACATTCCGTCGCCCAGAAATGTTACAGGTATATGATTTTTTATATATAAGAATATCAAAATTATTCAGGTTCTTTACATAAATTTGTTCGCTTCCTCTTAGAGCATAATTTCGCAAAGATAATATTGCCTTCTGTTTAACACAGAACAGAAAGAAATTTAAAATGTATGAATGTTTTGGAACAACAAAAAGCAAACACATTTCGGACAGGTGATTTTGGTTGAAAAACCTAACATGAATAGTAGAATTCAATTTTGTTAATGACTTTTTGGTGTTTCAAATTAAAATTGTCAACTTTTCTAAACCTCTTCCTTGGGTTATTTCAGGCGCACATGTCAACAGCCCACGGAAACATGACTCCGCCTCGCCGAGTCGCGTCGCAACCACCACCCACTCTCCTGGCTTGCATTTATTGCACACGTGACACTTTCACTTCCATGGAACAACTGCAACTCCACGTACGCTCGTCACACTCAGCGCTTTTAAATGGCGAATGCCCGGTCGACCAGCCAGCCCCAACCGATCTCAGCTGCCGTGGGTCCGACGAAACGCCTCCAATCAAAAGACCACGATCAAGTGCAAGTGTAATTCCCCAAACGGTCTTGTCACCAAGTACCCTACTGTGCAATCAATGCGACGCTGCATTGCCCGATTTTGAAGCTTTCCGCGCGCATTTGAAGGGTCACCTCGAAGAAGGAAACGATATAAGTAAATCAGGACCCACGCCTTGTTTACATTGTGGGGCCACGTTCACTGACCCAGTGGCTTCGGAGAGGCATTTGGCTGCTCACTACTTAGCTGTGTCTTGCGAGTACACGTGTAACAGTTGCTCCCGGAGTTTTTCAACACCAGATGATTTGCAGAAACACTTATTCGAACATCATGCGCACAGCCTATACCGCTGCACTCTGTGTAAGGAAGTTTTCGAATCTAAAGTAGCCATTCAGGTTAGTTAATGTTTTTCTATAAAGTTTTCATTTTTATATCTATTACTTTAAATATACTTATTATAAATCATCTTATTCTTATAGTGATTTGATGACATGAATTTATTTATATTCCGTCCGTACATAATAATTATTGACATAAGATTTTTAAAAGGTCGAATTTCTGTGCTACAGGTCCACTTTGCAGTAGCACACAGTGGCGAAAGCAAAATATGGGTTTGCCGGTCATGTGGCACCAATGGTGGCGCTTTGCGGTCTGAAGCGGAATGTACAGCCCACGTCCGAAATAGGCACGCTGCAGCAAGGTGCGCCTGTGGGGCGGTGTTGGCTGGAGCCAGGGCCTTGAGGGAACATGCGGCAGCCCATCATACGTATAGATGCCCAGTACCAACCTGCCCCGATACCTTTGCCGTTCAGTACTTGCTGGAGCGACACATGCAAGTCCATCATGCTATTCCTCAGGTAATTTTTGAGTTAATTTAATAAGTTACGTTTTATTTCACGAACGTGTCCCTATAATAAAACCTTCTATAAACTTAATATTTAAAATAATAGAATATAAAATATAGGTAAAGACTAAATACTAGTAACTTTCCAGGATTTAAATGGTGACTTATCCAGAAAGCGATCGGATAATAACAACGCAGTAGAAGAGACATGTTCGCCGTGTCTCACAGGCGACAGCCAAGCAACGGAAGAGCGTCGTCGCAAGAACGGGGCTGTGGCATTGCAATGTGCCTACTGTGGAGAACGGACTCGGAGTAGGGCGGAACTTGAAGCTCATACCAGGGCACATTCTGGAACAACTGCCGCCCGGCACAAGTGCCTCATTTGTGATGAAGTTTTGCCGTCCGCTGCAGTACTTGCCGAACATAAGCTCACACACTGCAAGGTACCTCCTTATTAAATACTGGAGTTGGCATGGCTAAATAAAGTATGACGAAGACGCATAGAATATTTGAAAAGTAGAGGCATTGAGTTATAAGAAAATTTAATATTTTACAGCTTACTTCGAGGTTTATTATTGGTTTATTTAAAACTTTATTTTGCAGGTAGTTGCTGGGGACACCTGTGCAAGATGTCGTTCAAGGCTACCCTCAGAAGAGGCTTTCCTTAATCACATGTCTCGGCACCACCCTACTTTACCCGCCCCTTGCATTATATGCAGACAGACCTTAGCTTCGGAACCCGAGGCACGTCTTCACGCAAGGTTCCATTTACGGCCCAATGAAGACGAGCAAAGGTGCGCTATCTGTTTAAAAACTCTCTCCGAGAGTGAAGCCGGTGAAGGTGTTAGAGCTTGTTCATCGTGTTACGCAAGGCATGCCGCCCCAAGGCCTCCTCCGCCATCAGATAACGATTGTAGACTTTGTCGTCGAGCACTAGAATCTCCAACTCGTCTCCAAACACATCTAATCGAACATACCTTCGCTGGCATTGGTTCTTTCAGTTGCTACCTTTGTTCCGCTGTATTTACCAGTGCAGCCGGTCTTCAAAGACATTTACCAGAACATCCGGCCGCTACTCGGCCCTATGATTGTGGCCGCTGCGGACTGAAATTCTTCTTTAGAGCGGAGTTGGATAACCATGCCTTGATTCATCTCGAGGAAGCTGAATTAGCTCAAAGAGCATTTTATGAAGCTTACGCGAGGGGTGCTGCGACTGCTTGGGTTGCCCTTCAGTCCGAAACATCCCCTAAAAATATATCCTCACCAGTTATGGAAGTACAAGTGAAACAAGAAAGTGAGATTAAGGAGGAGAAAAATGATGAATACATCGAAGTTTCGTCTCCACCACCTAATCAAACAACGTCCACAGACTCTTCATCTCCTGTAGTGAAACAGGAAAAACCTGATGAGCAATAAAATAGTCTGTTCCAGAAAAAGTGCAGATAATATAAAGTGATTATAGATATATTAAGACTTAGACTATAAATGATATCGTCCTTCGTGGGCCAGGGTCCCGCTGCAATACTAGATGACGTCCTAGCTATGTTCTAGTTAGTTTAACTGTTAATGTTAATTCTTAACTATATTTTGTTATTGGGCGTTTAGAATGCCATCTTCGTAAGTAATATACAAGTATTATCTCGTAGTTTTCGTGGTTATAGTTTCGCCTCAAAAATGTTTTACAATATTTTTGCATCGCTATTTAAAACTGTTATCTTTATTAGTTAAGTTACAATATGTTTTACAGTATTATACAACATTATAACACTTAAGGTTTATTTTATTGCTACGAAACTTAAATCTTATTTATAAATAAAAGTGGCACGAATAAATAATGCTTATGAATAAAATACTTTAAGCCGTAGCAACTTGTTGCTGTATCCAAGGAGAAAAAGCCGCTACATTGACATAAGCAGCGGGCACGTTTGCGCTGGCACAGCCCAGTCCCCACGCAACCAGACCCACGACAACCCACTGCCCTTGCACTTGACATACCAACCCTGACCCTCCATCACCCTACACATAAGAAAATACCAAATTACAGAATAAGTAAAAAATGGAAATGACAGTTAGTAATTCCCATTGGATATCTTCGCGAAAAGAAGGCCATAATAAAAAAGCCTTTTAAAGGCATTTCATTGTAAATTAATATTTAATTAATTTTTGCATTGCGTCCATGGTTTGTCCATTTAGCTACAAGAATCACTAATGAAAACGTACAGCGTTTCTAATAATCATCATCTTGTCTTGAAAGCAAATTTATAATATAAGAATGGAGCTGCCATAGAGATATTAACACTTGTATTCAGCACGCACGACAGTTTATTAGAATTTGACTATTTATTCTAATAAACTGTGCTGCGTGCTGAATTATGACTATAGAGGCGATTCCACATATTATAATGAAGGAAAATTAGTCAATAGGTCCTGACTTATTTTATATATCTATATATATACTTACTGTACAGGAGTCCTTATTAGCTTCACCCCCAGCACAAACAAAAGAAGTGGTGTCCAGAACGTAGGTCGACCCTAGACGCGCAGTCTGCAACTGTGTCTGACAAGTGGCAGGTGCCACAATTGGTACATCTACTTCCTTCAGGATTTGCTGGAATTGCCCCTGCATCCCGAACATATCTTTGCCCCATCCTGCGACCCAACATCTGCAAGAAGATTATCATAAAATGTTCAATATTAAGTGCCTATAATGTAAATATAGTATATCTACTACATATTTAACTTATTTAATAAGAAAGGGTCGATTCATCACCATTAATTAAGGTACCGATGCCATGAAATATAATTGTATTATATGTATACATATAGTGTAATTATAAAAAAACTTTACCTTTGACCAGTGTAAGTAGTTGCCGGTGTTGGAGGTAGGCATGCTCTATTTATGGTCGTCGTTGAACCCATCATTGGTGTCAGAGGCACAGGTGCAGATAAACGTAAAACTGCAATATCGTATTGCAACGTATTGGGGTTGAATGAAGGGTGTGTAAACACCTTCGTTATTGTATATTCCTGAAAAGGGACCGGTTCGTAGGTACCGGCAGCATCCCATTCGCCCAAACGCACTTTGACATTAGGAGCCGTTCCCGAGACTCTAAAATTAATAAATCCTGGTAAAACTTCAAGACAATTAAAACTATTATAAACATCTTTACTTACATGTATGTGGAAAGTCTATGTACAACCGTTATAACGTTAAGTTGATCTATTAAAACACCTCCAGCAATATAATCGTTCTGTTTTGTCAAAATTAATGCCTGCAAATTAAGTTTTATTTGATTACTTAACTTTAGATATATTGCCGATTAATTAATTATTTGCCTTGTACCTGCCAAGGATATTCTCCAAAGCTAGCTTGCCCAGCAGCCGGGGTAACTACCGGTGATGGTGGTGACTGCAAAGTACCACACGCAATCGTTGCTGTTGTAGTAGCACCACAACAATATTCTTGACCTGCAGGGCACGGCATCATAGTCTGAAAACCATTTCTTTTTAATCATGAGGAGCTTGAGGTAGGAATACCCTGTACTTTTATCGGAACTTACGGGTGTCACAATTCTTATATCGATCAGGCCATTACCCGTCGAAGTTTTGATACAGGTGCCAGTAGGTACGCAACGGCAATTACTTTGCCTCTTTCGGATTCTGTGATTGTTTATATTGCTGTATACGTATTCTGCAATTTTGTTCTGTTTGATACTTCTTTTCTCCCTTGGAAATTTTACTGCAGTGTCAAAGGAAGGGTTTGTTTGGCCGTATTCTGTGATCGGTGGTAGTCGGAACTGTGCTGCTGGTGTAGAACCAAGCCTTGGATCAATCAGCAACTGTCCTGTGGCATTGTCATCAGGATTAGAAACACAGATTGCATCAGGATTATCACAAAGCACAATCATTCCATCAAAAATATTTGAAAGAATGGTCGATTGCGTAGAACTTGTATTCAATAAATTCGGTAATGTTAATGGACTAACTATGGATGTTGGCGTTGTTTGTAATGTAGATGAGATGTTATTACCAGGAGACGTAGCTCGTGTTGTGGGCGCAGCAGTACTTGGAGCGATGGTCATAGTTGTTGGTTGTGCCGTGGTCATCATTGGCGCTGGTGAGCTTGAACTCATTGGTGTATTTGTTGTTGGTGGAGATGGCATTCTCGTCGTTGGCATCGGTGTTGCAGCGGTGGTTGCAGCCGTAGTTGCAGCGGTGGTTGCAGCAGTGGTTGCAGCGGTAGTTGCAGGAGGTTTAGTTGTGGCTGCAGTGGCGGCTGTACTGGCGGCTGTAGTGGCGGCTGTAGTGGGGGCTACAGTAGGCTGCAAGATTGGCGCTGGAACCCCTTGCACAATAACTATTTGTGCATTTTGTGAGGGATTCGATGGCAAAAGTCCTAAACAAGCTGTCAACAACCAGAGACACATAATGTACGATTCGACCCGCTACGCCAAACTAAAGCCCGCACTAAAATGTGCTCTTTATTATAGACAAATTCAGGTAATGATGGACAAATATTAAATACGTCCTTAGTAAGCAATTGATGGTATTCCCCAACAATTGCAGCCTTCATGGTATATAGCTACAATCATAGGGCGGTAAATTGACTCAATCGCAATCAAGTGCAGATTAAGTGTTAATCCGTTAATATTTCAATATAAATTTATATAACAATAAATTATTTATAATTGATTTCGAATAATGAAATTTTATCTTAAAACATAGTTGGTATAGAATGAAGTTTATGTATCTGTAACCATAGTGATGATGTTAATTGCATAACAAAAAAATGGAGTCGTTCGTGACAAAGCAGAGAATATCCTTTAGATTATTCTGTTCTACCTCCTAAAAAGGTACTACAAAAAAGTCAAACTAAATATCCTAACACAATAGGTATAAATTTTTACTTGTATATGTCGAAGCTTAAATAATAATTTTACACAATGATGGTGTGATGTAATGATTCAAACAATTTTAGATTTGACAGACCGAATAATAATAGCAAGCATTCACACACAATCAAGCGTTTGAATCATAAAATTATACTACTATTTATCATAAGATTATTGCTTAGTAACTGCTTAGGTTATATCAATAACCAACTAAAACATAAATAAGAAATGTTAGTTTGTCTTTTATTAACGCGAAAAATAAAATAAAAGGTTAATAGATTCGAACGTTGATTTATTTTTACTAATTTTAACAGACTTGACCACTGTATGAGTCTGGCAATAACCATGCTGAAAAGAATTCGAAGCGTCGGCAAATAGTAATAATACATCGCTTTGTCACCAAAACCCAGTTCCGTGTATGATCAGATCAACTCAAGCACTAGCTTTACTAAATACATAAATAAAATTAGCGACAACAGTGCTGTTATCGTGAGCCTCCGGCTGGTGATATTTGAGAGCAAGGGGTAGGCACTGACGGTAAGTTTGGACGTAGTCAAAGCCTGCAACCGGGTGTGGCATAATGCGCTACTTTAAAAGCTTCTATCATATAGGCTTTCCAAGAAATTATGCAATATGTTCTACAGCATTCTGGCTGATCGGAACAACGAGGCGACAGAGCATTTTTTAACACATTAAACACGTGAATGCTGGGGTCCCACAACTTCAACAACAGCTTTTTCAAGGGTGGTCACAGGTTGTACCTTTAAAAACCCAAAATTCGGCTCCACATGGAATACGCTTCTTACCTTTGGCCAGCTATCAATAGACGTATTTCCTGACATATACGACTTCGGGATCTTCAAGATTGAAAGAGCGTATTGCCATTGAAAAGCTGGCATCGCCAGGCGAACCCTCCAGCTTTGTGAGTGTATCACGTGAGATCAGGTGAGCCTCCTGCCCGTTGACGCCCTATTTTGTAAAAGATATTATATTATTCTATAATAAAAATCCCTTAGATTTCATAATATTAACATATAATTTGAATATTACAGTTTGTTTAGTTTTCATAAATATACGTCAATTATCGGTTACGTTTTGGATTCATTTAAGTGCGTGAGAACGTTTTGGCTAATGACATTTTGATAGGAACTAGAAGTTCAAAGTTACAATTTTGTGTTTTAATTTTGCCCTTAAAATAAAAACAAAATATCTTTCATTTAATTTTACATTGCCATTATAACGCAGTCAATATTTCATTCTATTTATTATTAATTAAGTATAAATATACTTATATATTTCCTAGTCAAATTTTATATTATGATTAAACACTGTATTGTTTTTTATGTAATATGTTTATATACTTGAAATGTGAAGTTGGAGACGAAAATGAAAAAATATATATTAGACCTGCCCACGGCCCAGGAACGGAAGTTCTACGACGGACTTTTACAACGAGAGTATACAATTAACGCCATCTTTCGGAAAGGGACTAAACTAACTTCAAAGTTTTCTTTTGTCTTTAGTACGCTATGATGACGCATTTATTTCGTCAGCAAGGCACCAACGTAATAATATAGTTCGAGAATTAGCCACACCGGGGCGTTGCTCAACATGAAATTATAACGCGCATGCCTACTTCATATCGATACAAATGAGAAGTGTACAATCGAGTCCGGTAAATATATCTATAGTATCATGACAGCGGCACTCGGCAGCCGCTAGTGAGTGCTCAGTTTGCGCAAATTGTCTGAGTTTATTCGAGGTTGATTGTGTTACGTTTTGACGCATAATAATCCGTAGTGTTTCTGCGGGTTATGATCGATTTGCGTAATCTATGTTCATAAGCATACATAATTTTCTCAGGTAATTCATTGTGTCGTGGTAATTATGAAAGTGATATATTTTAACATCGATTATAACCAAGGACTCAGGCTTATAGTCTGAACGAAAGAATTTGCCATACAATATAAAATGTAAAATTCGTATAGCATTTGGAGTTTAACTGTGCTAGTGCGTGAAATTACAAGCAAAAGATCTTTCTATATTATGCGTTAAACTATTGTGAAAAATGAGAGTATAAGTTTTATTTTTAAAAGTAGGTAGCTATAAAATTATCACGATGCCTTCACAAAGTCGAGAAATAAATATTGATATAAACTCTAATGAAGATTCGTCTTCCAATAATGAATCGAAGGATGACAGAAGCCAGGAGATTAAATATGTAGCTGCAGAGAACGTTGGAGGCAATGCTCCGGCGGGCCTTAGTTCGGACCAAAAGCTAGCATTTGCCTTAAGGGATTTCTTGGGACCATCTAGTACGGTTCCCTCTGATGATACACCATCTCCGTCCGTCACTGAGCAAAAACTGCCTTACATAGATGAAATTTTAGACAGTGATCGTGCGAATTCGGACGAAGATCTTCAGACGTGTCAAGAGACGGAGGACGTTTTGAATAACGCGGCATGCAGGTTGAAACGATGGCGTGCAGCATCTCGCAAACTTCGGAGGCCTCGTATAATTGACAACTTGTGTAGTAGTAAAGATTGTGGTGGTGAAAAGACTTTCAGTGGTGGTCATACGGATTTAGCGGACCGATTAAGAAGTCTAGCGGCGGCTGGAAGTATGTCAGCATCTGCTGGGGAGCTGATGTCCCTGGCTCCACCACCATCTGCTGCTACTGCTCCACCTTCGCCGGGATGCCTACTTACACCAACTCTTGCCAACCAGAGTTCTCCTGAATACTTTGTAAGTATAACAAGAACTTTAAATTATATTCGGATTCCATAAGTTTATATATATTGTTATTTATATATGTGTATACTTATATATTTTTGTTAATAATTTTAAGATCTGTTTTGACGGCCGTTTTGCCGAGTAAAAATAAATCAAAGTTTTATTATGTTTATCTGCTTAGTACCTAAATTATTTTTACTACTATTAAAAATGTAGGCAATAAGATACTTCCAGGAAAGTTAAACAATTACTTATGTAAACATTTTTAACGTTTCTTTTTGACGTCATAAGCTATAAAATACGCAATTTGGCATTAACGAATGTTCCATATATCCAACTGCCATTTCTATTTACCACGATACCGGTTTTTCATATACCTGCGGGTTTATTATATATTTCTGTATATAAGCAACAACTACTTTGTACATAAATACGCCAACTCTTATCAACAGCAACAGCTAACAGGTGGTAAGTAGTTCCATAATTTTCTTAAAAGTACGCATCAGACAATCAGGAATCACAGATTCATTATTTATTGTTCATTAGTATTTTATTATTAATTGTGTTAATTGTATTCAAAACAAAGGTTTCACGAGTTCAACTGTACTGCAATCAAAAATAGGTTTTCTAGGAATAAATATACGACATGATGTGTCACTGAATTGAAGTATGAATTTTTTAAGTATATATATATTTAGAATTTTTTTCGTATTATTTATGTCTAAAAGGTAAGTATCGATAGAATAATTTAAATATAAACATTGGTTCCTAAATGACAAATATTTGGGGTTTTAACTAAGATGAAAGCTAAAACAACATTAGGTAATAGTAGTTAGTTATAATAATTAATAACCCTTTAAAATCTTATAAAATCGTAAAAACTAAGGTACTACTCGTATAATTACCGTGGATGATGTTTTTGTAAAGAGATATATTTTAAATAATGTTATATAGTATTTTTACAATCAACGATTTATAGTTTCAGTAGTGGGTAGATTTTTTTATGTTTTATTAAAGTACGTACCTCCGTTAAAAACCTAAATCCAATTTACCGCATTGAGTCACTGATAAATTGATAACGGTGACCATTGTTATTGTTGGTACTACCAAGGTCAAATTAGATATATATATTATGTTTTTATTTTAGATAATTTTATCACTGCTCCGATTAATTATACATAATACTTGAATACTTTAGCTTATTATTTCAATTAAGTATACGGGCTATTTATACTATCACCTTTAACTTATATAATTAAAAGTAATTCAAAGGTATATTTTTTGTCTTTAAATATATAGCAATAAATAAAATGAAACACAAAACGAAAAATATGAAATATCTAAACGTATCGTAATAATTAGATAATGATTACCTAAATCAATTTACTATTAATTTGTGTCGTTGAGATTTACACTTACTTACTTCATAATTTTTCTAACAATGAATAAAAAAATAAAGTTCATCAAAATTCATGCATCTAGTTTGTACATTTTGTTAGCAAGACATGCAATCACCTCACGGCAGCGGCGTGCAAGCTGCAAATGTCTCCGTGACTGACAATCCGATACACTTCACAATCTATTTATAATGTATTTATAATATAGTAAAGTGATCTCTTAAATTTATATTTAACTGAAATAACTGTAAATTAAAAGCCGGTAAAAATGTATGTACGACTTTTGCCTCAATTGACAATATTAAATGCAAGAAATAGCATTTAATCAATAAGTCAATTTATCCTAAAGTTTGAAGTTTAAACATTTTCAATCCAGAATAAAAGGTACACTTTATAACTTTAGTTAAGTAATATTAAAAGATCTTTTACTATATAGAACCTCTTTTACTATATACCTCTATTTAGAAATAAGCTGTTAATTTAAACAGATCTTTGAGTTCGCCATGTTAAGATCCGAAATAACTCGTGGTAATGGTATACATTGTTATTTATTATCATCAACAATCGCAAAACATTTACCCATTACGAATGAACTCACTCAATGTCCTTTGCTATTCACATACCCAGATGACCATTCCATAATTCCATCTTGGTTGCATACTGCAAACCGTCGAAACAGACACGTTTGTGTCATGGTATGAAAGTGTTATCTGAATTATAGAAACTATGCTAAAATAATAAAAAATAAATTAAATAAGCCTATAATATTTAGTATTTGTAGGTCTACAATAAATCACTTTATTCTATATAACGCCTTTTCGCTGTCCTCCAAATGTCGCCACTTCAATCAGCTAACCTTTTTATGTCGTCCTTCCATCGCCCCACCTGTCTTCCCATGCTCCTCTATCATTCTCTTGGGTACCTTCTTTGTCTATCTTCTCTTACTCTGTGTCCGACCCATCGGAATCTTTTATATGTTTGCATCTATAAATTTGGTTTTATTTTTAATTTTTCGGATTTGATCTTATCAGTTTTCTTTACACGCTTTTTTCTATTTATAATGATTATATATTATTTTCTGTTTTGATATATACTTCCTATATTCAATAAAAAAAGCTAACAAAAATTAAACAGTGAATAAACACCCATATAGTCGATTTCATCTCCTGTTTTTGCTGTTTCGTCTAAGATTAATGTTTTTTCTTATGGACGATAGGATACGCCAGTCCTATTACCTCGGTCGCCCTCGTGACCCAAATGATACAATCGACGTCATCAAACAGGAAGGCTAGAAAGTAGGTCGCTTGTGCGAAGTATGGTAACCAGACCCCTCGCTGAACAGTTGTCGTAGGTAAAGTTTTATTAATACATCAAAACGAAACTTATAATCAGTATAGTTCATTTAAGTTACATATATATATTGAGAAGATAAATAATTTTTTACTAGCTCTTCTCCGGGTTTCGCCTGCATTAATTAAAACTCGTGCATTAGTAAAAACACGCACAGCACTTGGCCATTACTTCGTTGCGGCACTATCTTAGACCGAAAATTTTACTTATTAGTGACTCAAATTTATGATTGACATGTGTTGTCGCTTATAATATGGTTTAAAATAATGTGGTTTAAAAAAAAACAAAAATTATAATGCCGTGAGCATAACACACGTTTTTACAAAGCACACAACACTGATATAAAAAAACTTTATTCATACACAAAACAAAAAGAAAAAGACAACAAATTTACATACTTTACTTTATTACTTGCGTACCAAAAGACAACTGGCTCAGCTTTTTGCCGTCAAACTCGAGGGTCGGTCTGTGCTGATTGTCAGTCGGTCCTCATTTCACTTTTATTACATATCTATCATTACAAATTTATCATTTTGCTTTCCAAAAAGCCTACCCTTAATCGTAATAAAAACAATGTTACTAAAAATTCAAAATGTTAAATTAACATGAGAAAATATATTAAAACGCGAATTAAATCATGGGGATTAGCTAGTTAAATATATATTTATTATTATGATAGGTGCGTAACACAAACAATATGATCAAATACTAATTGTTGAAACGTTGCATTACCATCCATCGTTTTTATTTTTTATACCTATCGACCTTGGATTATTTGGTACAGGCAGGCAAAAATCGACGACTGAAGCCAGCCACAGCTGATTTCGGTCAGTTTTGAGGTTTTTAAACGTGTTTCATCACGCAAATTACTTAGGAAGTATAAACCACAAAACCTTATACATTTTGTATACCATTTCACGTACTTTGAACATCCAGCAATCTCATTAGATACAGGCAAATTTAAACACTAATAATAAATGGTATATACGCCTTGTTTTTATACTAACACTATAATACACCTTTGAGTTTATTCTTGAAAGTAACAAATGGATGCTACATTTCGTAATTCCGCAGATAATAGTCATAAAAGCAAATTTCGTGAAACATTTGTGTGTCCCAATAACCTCAATCAACTAACTTTAGTAATAAATCCATACATTTCTTCACAAGAACACTAACACAATGGCTAAACTATTTTTTCGATAAGCAAAGCAAAATGAACGAGTGAACGGTAGAGAAATACCTATTAAAACATTGTGATAAGGTATCAAAGATTTCGGTTTTTTTAAACTAGATGCATTGTATATATTCTGATAACATACGGGTAGACATCGATAAAATTATTTATAAAATTTACATTAAAATTTTTGGGTCTAAGCGGACCCAAAAATCCTCTTGTTTAATTTACTGCATTTAACATTTTTTTGGAATGATCTAAGTTCTAGATTTTTTTCTCTTTCTAATGCTTGCTTTTAGCTTTGGCCTCTTTCAAATAGCTTTCTTACTATGCCATGTATGAGTATAGGTAAACAATCTTAGTCTTTAACATATCGGGAATTTCAGACACTTTATCTACAGTCTAAATATGTTTAAATTTGGAGGATTGGTGTATTGACCGCTTCTGGATCGGGTTATACAGATCACAAAGTGCATTGAACGCGTTATTTAATTTTATTTATTATCTACAATTCACACGACATGTGAATACTATTGTTTGTTATCAATCTAAAAAAATATCTGTTGCACAAGGTCACCTCTGACGTCAAGAAGCATTTTGTGTGTTCTGCATGGGTATTTGAATGATATTGAGTATTACAGTTCTCTTTCGCGATTCAATTTGCAATACACCCACCCTCTATTAATAACAAACTTGTTGATAGATGCAGACTGTAATAAAGTTTAAATGTCAGCCTGCAGCGACCCCAGTGAATTTCGTACGCCTACGATTTTGTTTCAACATGTCCAAAGAATATATGTGAATTCTCTTTATTTTACCCAGAGATTATCGAACAAAACTTATCTAATAGTTATGTGCTGTGACGCATCATCTCTGAATCATCTCTGAAATACTTAATCAAGGTAAATAATGAATCTCAACAAACACCTCATATCTACAACATATTATATATATATATATATATATATATATATATATATATATATATATATATTTAGCATTGTAATTAGCGTTATTTCACAGATTTGAATAATTTTATTTATCATCCACAAAAAGTTCTAACTATAGAAATGTCATTATATTTTAATAAAAATCGCAATTACAGCCCGACCCTATTACTAAAACACACCGACCCACAGTAATTTCCCCTAATTGAGAAAAATTTGAGCAAGAGACACTATGAATGGTTGTCATCAGCAATCCTCTCACTTTTTGGGGTACGTATCTAGAATTTTATACAGAACTCTAGGTGGCCAAGGTCGATTCGCTCTTGTTCAAATTTTCGAATCTCTTCCCCACCACCACCACTTCCCAAAAATAATCGTTCCTTATTGCAAATCATATTCTGACCATACAGATCCGTCACCAATGTCAAATCGATCCATATGCCAAACATTTCTATAGTTTATGTTAAACAAAGTTAATCTTATAAATATATAAATTACAACATAACAAAACAAACAAGAATTTTTAATAAACAATTAAAATTACAATGAATTCGAAGTAAATTAAAATATCGAAACGCTGTTTTTAAAATTTCGTACGAAAATCAATATTATATAGTTAATTATCGATGATTAATTGTAAGCTGTAAAAACATCTTCTGTTTTTGTTTTTGACTTTTACAATATTTTTACAGAACTTTCTATCATAAAATAGGGGATCACTTTCACACATGGATGACACACAAACT
The DNA here is from genome assembly GCA_963693355.1 of Pontia daplidice. Lineage (NCBI taxonomy): Eukaryota > Metazoa > Arthropoda > Insecta > Lepidoptera > Pieridae > Pontia > Pontia daplidice. The sequence goes on along the minus strand of CAVNZL010000138.1, from coordinate 5,153,325 downwards.
CTAACAACAAAAATAAAGTACTTAATTCAATACTTTAGCTGTTATTTGTATGTATAAAGTTTATTTTTAGATTTTGAAACGTTGCCAAACCTATGGATTACCGAGGTTGGTCGACAGAAACTAGATAGTAAAGAGATGCTGTTCACTAAATGACCCAGTTTTTCTAGGCATACACTTACCACATTGAAAAAATTGTAATAGTTAAAAATTCCAAAAATAATATAAATATTTATATTAGAATTTAATATAAATAGTATTTTGAACATTAACTTAAATATTTTTTTAATTCCGAATAATCTATATTATTCAGCACATCTATGAACAATAAATATAATGAAGCTTTAGCTCTTTCATTCAACTTTAAAATCTGGCGATCGGTAAAACCCATTACTGCTTACATCACCGATGAGTGGTTACAAGAATTTTTGAATAAGAAAAACAAAAAATGTCGTTTTCAAACCTTGCTACCTTACCTCTGTAATAACATTATAAAGAGGAAAGCATTTTTTACATGAAGTGAAACATCATACTTGATGTAATAACTTGTTTCAAAATAAATATAACTGACTCTATAAGGCAGTAAACTGTATAAAATATTTTTAATCATATGGATTGGTCTTGCTCTAGATTTTAATACTGATAACTAATTTATTTATTATTTAATTTATATCCTAAATCCGTTCCAGTTCATTATAATATCCCGTGTGGAACGATGACTTTTGTACGATAGAAAACGCGACGAATTATTAACGAAATTTATTTATTTTGAAGGCGGTTAAAATGAGGAGCATGACGGAAATTACTCCGCTCAAAAAACTGTATGTACTGTCGGTTTATACGTAGCAATTATTTGATATTCTTTTGCAGCATCATATTTGAGATATCATATTTTAAAATAACTTTTCAGCAAATAGCGATCAAGTACCGCGTGGGCTTTATTGATAAGCAATGCGGGGGTGAAACTGCGGCGAATAGCGCTAGTATCTTAATATAGATACCTAATAAAAAAAATAGTAATGCCAATTATCTGCCGTTGCCAAGTATTAACAACCTGTAGAAATTAAAATACATACGTAAACTGCAAATCCAAGCATATTTTTGATTTATACATAATATAGTTAGGAATTGGCAGATGTTGACTCCTAAGTTTATTTTCTTGTGCTTTGCATTCTTATAATATTTACTTTAGTTATGTAAACATTATGCGAATTACTTATTAATACAGGTTTATATGTTCCGATAATTTTGTAATCTACAATTATATCTCCAAGGATATGGAGCACTTTAAATATAACAAAAATGTCAATGTTTTCTTCTCTATTCTTATTTTTTCATCATTTTTACATAAAAGAGGTTTTATGCTTTTAATGTTCACTTGTAGCAATAACAGGTTTTGTACATTCAGAAAAGTAATTAAATTAATAATATTATTTATTTGTATGCTGACGTAACTGTAACTGCGACAAAACACGTATTATATTTTGCATTTCTATCTCGATCGACTGAAACTGGAAATTACTAATCGGACTCGCGTACGAAGGGTTTTGAGCAATTATAAATTTTATTCAGTTTTTAGTAATGGTAGATATAGCTGCGCTAGCTAAACTTGTGACTAAAACCAACATCTGTGATGAATTTCTAGTTTATAACTATCATGGTTCACGGAATACAGCCTAGTGACGGACAGCGAAGTATCAGTATTGGGGAGCGAAAGCTTTTTCCTTTGGTTACGGAACCCAAAAAAAGGGTCATCATAAAATACGTTTCAAAGCAATAAGAGAACATTTCACATAAATTCGAAATTTTCGTGGTAGATAGTATAGCAGCTATGCACGATATAGCTGAGGCGATTCACTACCAGATAACTATTATTATATAAGTATATATAATTAAGTATGAATTATATCCTTAACCTCATTAACAATACAAAAGGCATATGTTTAAAGTAATATCAACCAGGTAAAATACGTATTTACGTTATTGTCAGTTGAATTATCATTTGATATTTTTTTAAGAAGCTTAAATAGAGTTTGGTCAGATATATATGCTGGATAGATAGATTATGTTTAAATTTGTTTGTAATTTAGCCATCCATACTACTTATTTTTATTTATATGACGATATGATGACTAGAATGATATTGTTCCAATATATGAAAACTCATGGTATGTACAAAGTATTAAGTAGCACATTTGAGGATCGATTATTATTGACTTGAATTAATATTTTATTTTATTACGCATTGATAAAATTAAACATACAACTGTGAAGAAAAGTGATCGTTAAATGGATAGTGACGCAACCCATTAATGTACAATTAAATTTTAATTAGTTTCAGAAGTAACACTTACGTTAGATTATGTATTAATTTACACTTACCTAACCTTGCTACTCAAACATACTTAGTATATTTAGATTACAATGTAGATCTCTAGTTATAAGATATTCTGTTCTAATACGCAGTCAATTTCTTTCAGGGTTCAAGTCCAGAGTGCTGTATTGACGTCATCGGCTCCAAAATAACAAACTCATCTGGGACACCTGTTCCTCCCCCGGGACCGAGGTACAAGTTGGCCACAGAAGGGACTTTGAGAATATGTTCTTTTCAACACACGAGGACGGTGGTTGACAAAATTCTTGCAGCTAAGTTCTTCAGAAGATGGGAGAGTCATGTCCTGTGTTTATTAGATGACCACATCGTCTCGAAGACCGTGAGTACTATTTAGATTCTTCTAATTTCAATACATCTGTTACACAATTCAATGTTTTTTAACTCTATGCAATAATTGTCTGCATTTGGGTCTCTGTCTAAATTTCTTACTATCGTATAAAAAGGGTAACGTTATTACTTGTAGAGAAATTTTAGGCATGCTTTTACGGTTACTGATATTTCTTAATTTTTTACTAAATAAGATTTGATATGAAACTTAAAAAAAAATTAAGTAATATGAGTAATATATATTTCACGTATACGCGTTCCGGTTTTTTTTTTGTCTCAATATGTATTTGAATAGCTTCTTGAAACAACTGTGTAAATTTGCAAAATTTTCGATCACTTTGACATAACAATATACGTATCATATCTTGTGCGTTCGAAAAAAAATTTCGTCTGAAATTTAAGTGTGGTTGGACCCGAAAGTAGTGTGGGACAAAAAGTTCTGCTTGTTTTATTAGGCGGGTCCACACAAAGCGGCCTATGTATGACTCGGTCTCGAAAAGCACGCGCCTCCGTATTTTGTTTCTTGCCTCACTCGAAAATATTGCTTTACCCTTGGTACCCTTAACATTCTATTCCATTATAACAAAATGTTGTGTAATGTCCAATAGACAAATCCAACATTTTTCTTGTTAGTTACCATCGTCGTCTAGTAATATCATAATAATTTATAAGGAAATATAATGTCATGATTTCTACACTTAAATGAACGAACTAACAAAGCCTCGAGATGATAATGATCGAGTCTCGAAAGCCTTGATCATCATCGTTCTACGTGGACAGTTTTCTTGCGCGACAAATTTTCATCTCATACCCTCGCGACTCTCGTGAGTCGTTATCATGAAATTACACCTTGACCTTATCAAGTAACGTTATATTGAAATGGAAGTACGAATTTGAAAAAGAACGACTGGTCATAGTTTTCATTATTTACGTTTCGATAAATACACGTCACACGAACATTACGTCGTTACGGTATTTTCGTTAATAAATTAACTGCAACTATAAAAATGATTAATAAACTTTCCTGTATTAATTGAAGTATTACTTATAATAAATAACAACAAAACTTGTTTTAGATATTTTAATCAGTTACGAGGTCAGTAAATGAGAATGGGTAATCAAGATAAATGTTCGTGCGTCACTGTTCAGTATTAAAAAAACAATAATTAACAATTCATTAGAATCTTAAAATGTTGTAGGTATTTTAATGGCTAGAGTTTAATCTACAAAAACAGAAACTTTATAGTATATTGAAATAAATAGACACTTAAACCATTAACCTTAGCATTGCTAATATGTTCGCGTAATAACCAAATACAAAAAACGGCCAACTTGTTTGAGAATTTTTCCAAAAAATTCTGATCTTCATCTTCATAAGTTTTCAAATTGACAATAAATATTAAATATAATTACAGGTTATATATTAATTATAAATATAGGTAGGCATAAGTCTTGCGTAAGTGAAGTTTATTGAAACTGTAAGGTGTGATTACGAGAGGAGTAATAACACCAAGACTTGCTTTAAGACTAACTTTATTATAGTAATGATTTTGTTTATATAATGATCTTATAATCTATTTCTTATACTACTACACCACCCATCCAAAGGAAAAAAAAAAATGTTATATTGTTACATTTTTTTTTTTTACAAAAATAATCTCTATTATATTGCTTATATTCTAGCATAACATAAGTAATATAATATATTTATAATATAATGTTTATAATAACACAATAAAATTACATGAAAATATATATGATTACAAAATTATTTAATATAAAGTTTTGTGCGGTTTTTATGCACTAATTCATTTTTACCATTTTTTAAGATTTTAACGTTTGGTGGTATATCTCTAACAACTCGATATGGACCTGAGTATAAAGAACTTAATTTATTTCCTGATTCATTTTTTAATAAAATTAAATCATTTACCTTATAACTTATTGGGTTAGTATACTTATCATAAACTATTTTCCTTTTTTCTTTTGATTTTACTAAATTATTCCTTGCCTCTTTGTGAGACATTTGTAAACGATATTGCAGTTCACATGGATAGTTATTATAACTATAAAGAGGATCTAAATCTAATGTTAAATTACTAGGAAGTACACATTTCTTTCCAAAAACTAATTCATAAGGTGTAAAATTAGTCTCTGTATGAACTGTAGTGTTAAATGCGAATGACCAAAATGGAAGCCAACTACTCCATGTCTCAGGATGATTATCAGTTTGTAACCGAAGAAAAGCATTTAAATTCTTATGAGACACTTCCAACGCTCCTAGAGATTGGTGATGATAAGCAGTCGAATTTAACTGCTTAATTCCGAGTAATTTACATACCTCTTGAAATGTTGAAGCAATGAACTCTTTCCCTCTATCTGTAGTTACTACTTTTGGTACTCCATATCTAAGTATAAAATTATTAACAAAACTTTTTGCTACTTCTTCTGCTGTTTTAGAAATCAAGGGATAAGCTTCGACATACTTAGTGAGTTCACACTGTAACGTCAGAGCATATGAATAATTATCATTGTCTACTTCAAATGGACCTACTAGATCTAAATAAACCTTTTCAAATGCTGAATAAGCTGTCGTTGTTATATTCATTGGTTCTTTGATCGGTAACGAATGTTTCTCACGCTGACATTTATCACAACGCCTAACATAATCTCTAACATCATTGTCTAATCCGGGCCAATAATAATACTTTTTGATATTATTGGTCATCCTTCTCATGCCTGCATGGCCACTACTAGGCAAAAGATGGAAATCATTTAAAATAACTCTTCTATCATCTTTCTTGTAAATAGTTTTCACGTTATTTAATATACACACACGAGGACCGGTGTAATTATTTATAGACTTAATCTCTTCAACTAATTTCTTTATAAATTCTTTATTATCCTCTTTTTTAATTATACAAACTTCGTCGACGTTAATTAATTTACAAAAGTGATCTAGTTCTCTCACAAATTCGCAACGCGTTCTTCGTGAGTCAGAGCATAGATATTTAATATAAATTATCTTTTTATTTTCATCATAACATAATGTTTTACTTTCTTTAGTTATGTTCCCTAACAGTCTACTCTTCTTTAACTTATCATTATTTATCACACTTAACTCAACTGAATCTGCAGGTTTGACATGAGTACTTACAACTTTCGGTTGCGCAGGCCTCAAGTTTGTATGTACTATATCCAACGCTGAAGAATCACGTTCATTAATCTTTCTTGACTGAGCTCGAGTCATTACATTTACTATATTCTCATTCAATTCTTTTAATTCCTTTGACGATATTCTAGATAAAGCATCTGCTGCTGAGTTACTTGAACCTTTAACATACTCTACATCAAAGTTATATTCCTCTAAAATCAATCTAAACTTCATAAGTCTGCTGGATGGATCTTTCATACCAAACAGATATATTAACGGTCTATGATCCGTTTTGATTTTAAAATATTGACCATACAAATAAGGTCGAAAGTGTTTCACTGCCCAAACGATTGCCAACAATTCTTTTTCTATAACAGGATAGTTTGATTCGGCCTTATTCAGAGTTCTACTAGTATAAGCTACAGGTCTGCCATTTTTATTTGATAAAATTGCACCAATTGCTTTATTAGATGCATCAGTTTCTAGTATAAAATGATTTTGTTCTGAAAAATCTGGATAATCAAGTACAGGGGATGAAGTAACAACATTTTTAAGTGTTTCAAAAGATTCTTGACATTTTTCACTCCAAAAGAAATTTGAATTTTTTCTACAAAGTTCATTTAAAGGTTGAGCTATCTCAGCAAATTTTGGAATAAACTTTCTATAGTAATTTACGAATGCGACGAATCTTTTTACTTCATCAGCATTTTGCGGACATGGGTAATTTCTAACCGTACTAATTTTATCAGGATCCGGCATTATACCTTTATTTGATATTAAATGACCCAAATATAAAATTTGTTTCTTTAAAAATGAACATTTCGATGGATTTAATTTCAAATTAACTTTTCTAAGTCTTTCAAATACATCCTGTAGATTTTTATTGTGATTTTCTAAGTTTCTACCAAAAACAATAACGTCATCAAGGTAAATTAAACATTTTTCGTTATTTAAACCTGACATAGCCAAATTCATCATTCTAGAGAATGAACTTGGACTTGTCTTCAATCCCATTGGCATTCTTGTCATCTGATATTGACCGGAATTGAAAGCTGTGTATTTTCTACTATTTTTGTCTAAATTTACGTTATAATAACCTTGATATAAATCTAAATGTGTAAAATAAACACATCCAGACAGTGATTCTAAGATCTCTGTTATATCTGGGAGCGGATACTTATCATCTTCTATGCGGTCATTTAATTTTCGGTAATCTACCACTAAACGCCACTTTTTATTTCCTGTTTCATCAACTTTTTTAGGAACTAATAATATTGGACTCGACCATTCGCTTTTACTGGGTTCTATAATACCTTCCTTAAGCATGTTACTAATTTGTTGTTTTATTTCGTCTTTTTGGCTAATAGGCAATCGGTAAGGCTTTGAAAACACTGGAGTACTATTCGGTTTTAATGAAATACTATGAGTATAAATATTAGTTGTTTTTAATTTATCTCCTGGCAAATAAAAAATATCTGCGTATTTCGCACAAATACTTTGAATACTTTGATATTCTATTTTATTCAATTCATTGATATTTAATTGAGAAAACAAATTTTTTACTCTTTCCGAATTATTTTCATTTTTATTAAAACTGCAAACATTGTAATCCCTAAGGTCATGTATTGTAGGATTTATTTTAGACAAACTAACTGGTCTTTCCGTCACATTCAAAATTTTTATCGGTATTCTTCCACTAACTGGACTCACGACAGAACTAGCTAAATAGACACCTTCCTGTATTTCTTCTGAACAAACAATGCAATCCGTTTTAAATTCAGTTTCAATATAATGTATGGATTCACATCTTGGTGGAATCTCTAAAATGTTTACGTTATAATTATTAGTGATAGGTATTGAAATATTTTGATTTTCTCCTAACTTTAATAATAAAATATTTTTTTCAAAATCTAAGCATGCACCAAACCTTTTTAAGAAATCTCGACCTAATATACCGTTCCCTAAAATTGGTAACGTATTAAAAACAAAAAACTTATGATTTATTACACTACCATTAAAATACAATGGAATGTAAACATAGCCCATAGTTTGTACTTCTCCACCTAGTCCGTTTATAATTACACACTCATTATGGAATGCAATACCTAATTTGGCAATGTGTTTATATGATATAGCACTTAGCGATGCGCCCGAGTCGACTAAAAATGAATAAGTTTTATTACACGCTGAAATTAATATATGAACAAAACAATTACTATTATTGCTAGCTAATATTGACATTTTTTCTTTATTCACGAAAAAACTGATCTAATCGAGGTTGATCTGACTTTTCATTAATAACATTTACATTATTTCTGCGAATCGAGGGATTTCCGCGATAATTATGGAACTTACCTCGATTACTATTGAAGTAACGGGTACTTTGTCCACGTGACGTTGACTGTGGGTATGTGGTCATCGGTTGCGAATTTCCTTGACTCCTGTACTGTCCACGATATGAAGAAAACCGGTAATTTCTTCCTCCACGTAGAGACCTAGACTTATTATGAAAATTCCTATAATTGCAGAAATTTCTTTTGTACATACCCAGCACCTCACCTGCGGCTGGTGACGTGGTTTCCTCATCCTGGGCTGCTTGTATAGCATCTTTCAGGGAATCATAATTTCTGGCTGAAATTATTGTACTGAGCCTACGATTTCGCAAACCATCGGAAAACTGTTTAATCGCTTGTTTTTCGTTAATTGGTTTCAAAATATTATAACAGTTCGAATTTCCATTAGCTTGTGATATCGTAAGGTCTACAAATAATTCCGTTATTTGCTTTCCAAAATCTGAAATAGACATTTCGTTTTGCCTGGTGTTTTGTAATTTTTTTTTGTATTGCAGTTGCACCCTTTTTTGGCAATAATTCCTTAATCATGTCATCTATTAAATCCTCCACTGTTAAATAATCGTCTCGTAGACGCAACTTAGCAGATTGAGACAATCTACTTTTTAAAACAAATTTAATTAAATTTTTTTTACACTCGGGTTTCGTTAACAAAGAATCGTAATATTGAATATTATCTAACAACTGCTTAATACTTGTCTCATCATTAGACATAACGGGTAATAAAGTCAAAGCCGTTTTTAAGTCAAAAGTATCCATATTGCTATTATTCTCAACTTCAACACTTTTAGACTGACACAAACTTAAAATATCCTTATATAATGAATCAAAATTTTTAATATAATTATCATAAAAAGAAATATCTTCCTCTTTAATTATCCCTTTCTTTACGTTTTCTCTAAAATTTAACAACCAATTAGAATATTCGCTGTAAATATCATTTGTCTCCTTAAGCTTAATATTTAATATATTTCCTACGCGTCTATTTGGTCCGACTTTTACTAAATATGTCCTAATTTCTTTTAATTTCTCATATATTTTTTCCAAAGAAATATTCATAACTTACCAGTTTACCACCAAAACGTAGATTATATTTTAGCATTACTTATACAACATATCAAATACACATTAATATAAAACACTCAATATAATAATAACACTATTCATATCTTAAAGTTCAATAATGAATTCAATTAAAGTCTGTACATTCGGCTGCGACGCGAAAAATATACGACTAACGAATAAGCACTTTTTTTTCACTTAACACTTTTACATATATTTTCTCACTACACTTACACTTTTGAAAAATAGGCTTTAGGTTGATTGGGCTGCTCCTCCAAAGCTGCGACAGGTTGCTGTTGTTGGAAAAAGGACCTCCGGAAATTATTTCTTGTTATTTCCGAGGTGATCCAACCCATGTGGCACCGTCGGTACATCCGGAACACATAATATAGGCATCCCATACATATCGCCAACACGATGATGGACAATAAAATATTTGTTGTTGTCAAATGCAATTTAAATTGATTTATATCAGCCAAGTTACTGCCCACTGCGTTTTGAATAACTACTGTCTCCTCCTTAGATTGTTCTTTGCCCATTTTTTTTATATAAACGAGATTGAAGCAATAAGTACAGCACGTCGTAACTCGAACAAACAATATTACCCATAATTTTAATTATTAAATTAGTTGCTAGTTGCACTGCATAGAATGTTCCATCCCAAATATGGAGAGTCTCAAATTCGCGCCGAGTAATCCGATGGCAGGGTCGCCATGTAAGGTGTGATTACGAGAGGAGTAATAACACCAAGACTTGCTTTAAGACTAACTTTATTATAGTAATGATTTTGTTTATATAATGATCTTATAATCTATTTCTTATACTACTACAAAACACTAATTAGGAAACTTTTGTAAAGATAAGGAGGTAAAATTATATTTTTATCGAAAAACATTTGTCCCCACTGGAAAAAGTTATTTGAATTTGTAAGATAAGATTTTAAGTAATTATTTATTTATATAAATATTAGGTCGATCACGAACATAGAAACGGTACTTACTGGCTGACGAAAAACAGTTTCTGTAAGAGGAAAAACGCGCAGAATTAATATTTTATTATATTTGTCAAAATTATTTATTCAAAGGATCTGATACATTCACTACTTAAAACTAAATAAAAATATTACTAAATGTCAAATCCCGATTTACATAATACTGGAAATGAAGTCGGCCAGTAGTTTAAATGAATGTATTGTATTAACCCCAGATAATGTTCTTAAAGTATGTAATGTTACTAATTCACACCAAAACGGTTACGCTCGGAAATCTACTGTATAGTCCAAGGGTATTTTAATGTCATTTTGAATTCAAAAAATTTGAACCAATTCTATGTCTGTTTAAGGAGTCTGGCCCAATATAGAAAGTACGAAAGGTTTCAAATTGTATAACATTCATGCATTTAGCCATTAGTCGTTTGATTAAAATCGGGGAATGAATGTATTATATATTTTTAATGAATTGATGATAAATAGATTGGCAACTTTCGCACGTAAAAGTACCCCAACTACTTAGAATTGTTAGTTTTAAGTACTTTGTCTTTATATCTGTACAAGAATAACAAATACAAAAATATTAGATTTGGAATCTGTCCGTTGGAACTTTTATATGATTGTTCGTAGAGTATTCTCATTTTGGCAACACGTCTTACAATATTTTTGCGATATTAATATAATGGAGTGGGGTGATAAAGAGAGCCGAGTCGCTGAGATTGCATTACATGAAGTAGGTATGGAAAATGAAATTTTTAAAACTATAAATAGATATAATGAGACCTCCTCTGTTTGTGATAGAAAAAGATCTGGCCTTCCACATAGTGTTCGTACAAAAAAGGTGGTCAAAGCGCTAAGGGAAAGAATTCGAAGAAATCCCGTTCGAAAGTAAAAGATTTTATCTCGGGATATGGAGATAGCACCTAGTATCGTGTCGCTATTTTAAAAGATGACTTGTAGCCCATAACAAAACGTAGTTGTCATTTCTTAACTGATAATTTAATAAAGAATAGGGTGGTGAAAACAACTACTAAAGCGGTACACAAAGGCACATCACAGAATTTTTTTTTTACGAATGAGATTTTTTTACAATTGACCAACATTTTAACAAACAAAAAAATAACCTATAAGGAAGCTTCGCAATTAGTCGGCAGAGTGCAACGTGGGTACTTTCCGATGTCAATGATGGCCTGGTGAGGGTTATAAGCTACGAAGGAGTGACTGAGCCGTGATTTTGTAAAAAAGGTATCAATACAAAGGCACAGATTTGTCAACATACTAATCTTGAGATGGGAATATAATTGTGAAGCAAGCAAGTGAACAAGAAATTGTTGAATAACCAAGAATGGTCCTTCCAGCAAGACTCAGCGTCGGGTCATAAAGCTTACGCACTTGGTAGGAAACGAAAAATTTTTCAGAGCTGAAGACTGGCCAATATGATTAATGGTCAGTTTTAGAGAGTAAGGCTTGATATAAACATCTGAATGTATATGAATGAATTATTCCACACCGTTTTTGCTGCATTTAACAAAACATAATAATATAATTGAAATATAATTTGGATGTATGTATCGTGTCTATTAAATTATCAAAAACTGAAACCTGAAAAACGAATCAGCAATTGTTTTATTAATAAATTATGATTAAAAATAAAATTTTCACTTTGAAGGGCTAATTAAGATAACTATTTTGATGCGGTAGTATTAAAAAAATATATCTATAGGCATATATTGTATATATTGTAGCTTGCTATATTACTAAGTAGAATTTAAATAATTTAATAAAGCAAAATAGATTTATGTGTCTACGTGTAAGACTTGTTACGTGCGTCACTGCCGATAAAAATAATTATTGTTATTGTACTCCGTTATATTAACACGGAACATGAAAGATTACCTACAAGAATACAATTGACGAACACAGGATCTTCACATTTTGCAAGTCCGAAACAGAAAAGTGTTTATTGTCACAAAAATTGTATTGCTCATTCTAATCTGTCGAACGATTCTATGATAAAAATATCAACAGTTGCAAAAAACTCTTTGCTTTTTCCTTAAATGCTATATGTTATTATGTTAATAAAATGCTCTACAAGTAGGCATTCCGTGCGTAATACGCGTGCTTCAAAACTCAATGACTTACTTGGTCAAACCTACTAACGAGAACATTAGGTACAATTAAGCGAAATGGTAATTTAAAATAAAGGCTTCTACATGCTTCAAACAAATTAATGATGTTTTCGACGGAAAATTTATCATTAAATAAATTTGATAGTTACTGGGTTTTAGCTAAAGTCTCGCTCGATATCAACTTTGACACTATATTTTATGTTTCAGTCCTACTAGCACCAGTATATACATAACGTATTATTATAATTATTACACAACACACTGAATACAAAGCAGCTGTGTACAATGTGTATATAGCACCACGCTAAAGGTAAAAGATGTTTCCAAAAGGCAGATCGGGGCCGCGGCCTGTGAATTCGTGACGTCACGAGTAACCTCGCGCGCGGGCCCACTAGGCCAATGCCCGCAAGTCGCTACTGCTACCGACGTCATACTAAACATTACTGCACAGACATCTTCCACTACGAGTTTGTTCTATTTTTTTTACTGCGCATATGTTTTTTGTGGTTAGTCGTTAAAAGAGAATAGTGTAGCGAATAGTCACAATGTAATCAAGTTAAAATGGAATCAATACACTATTTATTAAGCAATTGAAAAATGTGCCCGTATAACATTTTCAACGTCATAAACTTAGAACGTTTTTGTTGTTTGTCGTACAAAATAATATTTATATTGGCTTAAATTATTCATGTAACGATTCCCATGCAGATAAAACGTCAATCGTTACTCGTTAAGTAGTTATTACAATCATAGAATACTAAACAAGATAACAGGCCACAATGTATCTTGATAATTGCACTTTGTATCTTCAACAATAGCAATGATTTCATAATCATAAGTGTTAGGAAAAGATACCACGAATAGTGTTTGTAAGATAATTTACGATATGGATAGAGAAGAAAATAACATTATTGCAATTCAAGAAAGCAATACAAAACTATTGTATAAAAATCCATTTGAAACCCAATGGCACTTCCACCCTTGATTGCCTTCTTGCCTTCAGATTCATTTTCTTAAATAATTAAGATGCAATCAGGAGATTAATCTACTACGCACATAGACAAATTTGGACGTCTCGACGTGCTAACCATATGAGCAAGTGTTACGCATGTAGATTGTAAAATCCATTAGTACAGAGCAGGAATTCGTACGCACACCGGTAGTCATGCGCTCATCCACTTGTATATTCTAAACAATTTCATAGTCTATAAAAAACTGCGAGTATAATGGTGCTATATATATATAAACTATTGTGACCGGGCAACACTGACTGACACTGCATGCGATTAAAAAAAATATTGTAATATGATTGTGGGTGTAATTTAGAAATATAGAACGCATACATCCATAAAACGTATCATAAGTTATTATTATATATTTCGCTGAGCCCCGTCTAAATGTCTATCACGGCCGTAGATAATTACCTAACCTAATTATACAACCTAGTATCAATAGATCGCCAAGAAATACTTCACAACTAATTTAGGTAAATAATTGTTTTTTTCTGTAATGCATTCAGAAAATCGCTAAAATTACCAAGAGTGTGCTTTGAAAGACCTGAATTACCTACTTGGTATAAACAACCTGACTGCAGTTTTATGCTTCCTAACAATAGGTCTTACTACTAGGTACTTTCCTTTACTCTGTATGTAGAAGTTGAATCACTGTTTAACATTTCGAAATTCCTCTAACAGGAAAGACGTAAATGCCACATTTCACTTTCTATATAGTTGCGCATACTATACACATCAACATGGTCTTTTTTTTTTTTTTTTTTTTTTTTTTGCTTTGTTTTATAGGTGGTATACATTGTTTAACTGTTAGGGTGGAGGAGAAGGAAAGAAGCGGCTATTTGATACCTTCTTGTTTCCTTCTCCTTTACATTGGTATGGTAGTTTGGCACATATGGTGTTTAACCAAGGAGTCGCAGTCCTTGTTTGAAAAGAAAGTTATACAATACTAAGTGAGATATTATTAATTTAAACAAGAATTAGTGAAATAGCATACGCAGATGCTTTTACTACATTTTAAATTTAGAGAATCAAAAAGAAAAAAGATGAGGTGAACAGAAATATGTTGAGTTTATACATTTAAATTATCTTACATTAAGAATTTAATTGGTATTCGCAGATACCCGTGAATTTATCTACTTTAGTGTAAATACTGAGTTTAATGAAAAAAATCACAGATGGTGATATATTAATTAGGCTTAGCATTCGCAGCATCAACATGGTCTGAGATATATCAATTAAAAGAAAAACCTAAATAACCAAATAAAAAAATATCCGTGGATCTCCTTAAGACCCCCCTGAGAGGAGGTTTAGGTTCTGACACGTACTCTTTGCGAATCAGGATGAAATTCAAACCTGAATGAAATGATTCATCAATGAAAAGCACAAGTGACCATTGAGAATGGTTCCAGTTTTCGTGAGCAATAGCCCATTGTAATCTTCTTCCTCCATTGCTTCTCTAGGTTGACTTATTATATGTCCCTACACCATGTTGTTGTGTGTATGTCTTGTGTATTTCATGTTCATGTAGGTCTTGTAGCTCCTGCGCATTAAAGAAGATTGCTACTAATATAGCGCCGGAAATAGAAATTGTTATTAATTTACTGGTTTAGGTTCACAAAAATGTCTGTTATTCTATGCAGTTCATTTTTATGTATGTACAATATACCCCATACACTCTTCTAAAGTGTAAATAACGTTTACAAGCACATATTGTCTATATCTTGATAGAAAATAGAAGTCTTGTTTAATCATAAATATGAATTTAAATAAATTGTTTCAGCCCTGCGGTCAAATGGAACGACCATTGACATACAACTGCATGCAAGAAGTATACTGCATATCAAGATGGGATCCGGCTAGAAAGTACTGTCTGCGAATTGTTATGCCTCATGGATCGTTACTATTACAGGTTTAGATTTTTTCTCGGGTCACACTATGAAATATTTTTAGGTTAGCTTAGTAGGTATAATTAAAGGACTTGAGAATTCGACGTTACACACCAGATAAAATCTCCCACATACCGAGTAGATTGGAAAAAAATACTCTGTACATAATATACTCTGGTTGTTTAATATAGTCTCTATATGAGAGAAGAAAGCGGAGATTATGAGTACGAGTGATATTTTATAAATTGTTTATTTATTGTTTTAGGCCAACGACGCGTACACAAGGGACCAATGGTATCACTCCATAGTTTGGAGGGTGAGTTATTTATGTTATTCATTGTTTGAATCCCGAAATGAAAATATAAACAAATTTCTCATTACAGAGGAATATGCTGCGTTACAGTAATATACTAACGAAAACCGTGAGGAAAGAGTTAGTGTTAAAGGAGTTAAAGGTAGGAATACAAAAACGTCTATAGATTATAATAGTAATGTGTAATTGAAGAATAATAACGCTTGGAAAATTTCACCATGGAGCTTAGTCAAGATGCATTAACGTATAGTGTTTGTCGAAAGTCAAAACGTAAATTTGTATGAAAATGAGATTACGTGTCGACAATTTCTGTCTACCACTGTAGACAGAAATTGTGTCGTCAAATTAACTACCACTGTAGTCTACAGTGGTAGTCAATTTGACTACCACTGTAGACTATAATTTTTTTCCAAAGCAGACTGACATAAAATTTAAGTTTTTGTGAATTGTAAAATACATACATACGCTAATATAACTGACGTCAATTCAAAGTAATAATGAATATATTAAATTTATTGTTCCCAGAGTAGGCTTGTGTTCTTATTTGTAAAAAATATCCACAAAATTGATGTACCCCTTTAGGTTTTTAAAGTATTTCAAAAATAAATCTACATAAGAAATTTAGCAAGTTCTTCTCAAACCAAGGTGTATCATTCATAGGATGTTTCCTTACACCACTTAATAGGGTTTTATTATTACTATTACATTAATTTTTAGAACATGGTGGATTTCGTGATCACAACACCCTTGCAGGACGAGAGTGTTACGAGGACACCTTTGCTGTTACTGACTAATTTACTGTCCGAGGTAATTATGATTATTATTATTTTATTATTTCTTATTATGTGATTTCATTATTTGAGAACCTATATTTATATAAATTTGATATGAAACTGAATGAAACTAATATGAGTAGACTAAAGTTGTATTTGTACTAATACCATTTTAGGTATTTATGCTAATTAATACGAGCACGTAAAACATTTTAAAATACCATACGAGTTTAGAATAAAACGAATTCTTGATCTCGCGAAGTGAAATACTTTCATTCTAACCTTGATATGCTATATATATAGAATTTTCCTAATAAATAAGAGTTACTTAACGATAAGAAAACATTTATAATGTATCCGACATTATGTTTTTTGTTTACAATCTCATGTAATTGGTATATTTATTGATGCATGATTTGCATAGAATAATGCATATTGAGGTTGTTGAATGCAAGATTAAAATTACGTGTGATCATACATTTTCAAGTGAACATACAAGAGAGGAAAATTACAGGTAGATATAATTATTCTGCTCTATTCCGAAGTATTACTCATTCGTGTCGAGAGAAAGAGCACCAACATTTTTTACGGTATATAAAGTTAATGCAACTGCGAATGGTATGAAGTAAATTGTCGTAGGAATGTTGCGTACTGTTTACGTATATTTACTATTTTTCACATAATAACATTTTATCTGCCTGAGAGAGGTTCATGTCTAAGTCAATAGCTGTAGATATGTACAGCTAGCATTCATATTTTATCAGAAAAATATTTTGATAACACGCAAAATCTGATTATGTCCGTTTAACAAAGCGTTTAACACACAGTCTTTTTTTCATAAGAAAATACAGTTTATGCGAGCTGTTATACACAACGGTATTACCACCAACAACGGTATCCACAAAATAGGAGATATATCCTCATAAAATAAATGTTAAAAGAAAAAATTTCCTTTAACATTTACTTTACAATATTATTTATTGCCCCTACAAAAAGTTTTAATCTTTTGTGTAACGAATTGAAAGTGAAAGTACAAAGTCTGATCGTGTTTCTTTTACAGGAACATGATAAATTCCTCATTCTTTACTTTCCCCTTGACCCTACGCCAAGGGCATACGTATAGGTATATTTATTTATTAAAGTTACTCTTAAACTGGTGAAGTACTTATGGTCAGATTTTAATTGTTTTGCGGTTTCAATTTTATCAACTAGCTCCTGTCTTCAACTGGAGTATTAATAAGTTATTTGTTGTTGTATTTTACTTTATACAGATTTAATCTATCAACATTCAAAATCTAATTGTAGTATTTTCGAAGGTTGATAAATGTTTTCAAAATAAATGTTCTTGGCCAGCATGGTCATTACTGTGTGCTTTTATTAGAAGCTATTGCTTATAAGCGTGAATTTGTTACACTTATATGTTATATATCAACCTGAAATCTGGCATTAAACAGCCAAAAGCTCGTGTTCTAGGTATATATAATCCTGTATAAAACCTGATCTTTGATTATAGGTGCAATCTTGTTTTTTATTGTTAGCTCACTTAAGAAAAGCATTGTTATCTGCAACACAGTTTATACTTATGCTGAATCATTATATAAAACCTCAGTAAATCTATGAGGCTTGATCCTCATAAATATAAATAAAATCAACTTTATGTCGGTTTTCATTACTAGCGATTCGCACTACTGTGTTAAACGACATTTAAAATTATTCCGTACCTATTATAATTAAAATACACAATGATACATATGTATCATTTGCGTCGTGTAGACGTTTAAATAATAAATATAATTTGTTTTTATTATTTACCTACTTATCATTATAGCTACTTCCGTAGAGTAGTACAATATAGCTATGAAATCTAAAAGAACAACATATTCATTTTTATATTTTTGGTTTCTCATGATTAAGTAAATACTATGGTTCTATCTTCGAATCTGAAATAAAAAATATCTGGTGACCGTGACTTTACGTCGCGGACGTCGTATAATTGTTGACGTCCGCAATTTGTTGGCCTAGGCCAATAAATATATTCTATATTAGTAAAACAGATTCAGAAATACGTTCAATTTCATATTCTTTCTGTCCCAATTCTCTTTACCGAACGTAATATCGCTATATTCTAGAACAAAGACAGTCCTGACTGGGAAGACTGGGCTGAAACAACAACAAGTGTAGCAGCACCACTTCTAGCAGAAAGGGGTGTCAACGGTGAACTGTGTTCTCTGCTCGCCCGTTTATGCAGACGCAGACCTCGCTCCGCTCCACTGCCAGCACTGGCACCGCCTGTAAGGCGCGTGCTAACTAGAAACGTTGACTTCGGGAAGGCTCCACATGCACGTCAGTTTGTTAGAGACTATATAAGGTTTGTTTCCATTTCCAATTATAGGCATTATTATATTAACTACATAAAGGCCAAACGAGTTCTGGCGGTATAGTTCAGATGTCGCATGCATATTACAAGATACAAAAACAACTATTTATAAACAAATTTACTAGGGATAACTTTGCCCACATATATATTATACGTAATTATAAAAAACTAGGTTTTTTTGAAGCTTAATACAATTTGGTTGCTTGCAAATATTATTATGTTAACCTATTATATCACAACTTCATGGGGATTGAGAATGGTGTATGTAATGGTGAAAATTAAGATTTTGTTTTTGCGAAGGTTGTAGCAGATTGGATAAATTTGGGTAGAGACTTTTGATGTGGATTTTTGGGTCCAATCAATCCCAAAAATCTGGCGCAAGGTTAATAAAATAAATAAAACAATAAAGACTTATGGCGAATATACCATACATACATTATTGAATTTTAGTATTGTTGGATCTTTTTCAGTGCCTTAAGCGCGCATAACTCCGGAGCGAGCTTAGTCCGTCGTTTTGTGGAGGTCACCCATGGAAATCGTGCTACCTGTCCCCATCCTAGAGCCGCTCCCAACTTGGCTGCAGTGGTCTTGGCAGCTATTGACGATCACTACAGGAATTACACCACGCCCCACCAGTGCGATGATACTGAATACGATGTACTATGCTTTGCTGATATTTTGGAGTACATGTAAGTTAAAAAGTATAACCGACAAATCGAATTTATATTGGGTATAGATTACGAGGTAAGGCTTTCTGCTTCAGCAAAATTTAGTTTATTATTATTACTTTTTAAGGCATCATGTTAGAATTAAAATATATTCTATAATTTAATCAGAACACATCGTTTTTTTCACAAACAATAATGAATCAAACAAACTATGAAACGTTTTTGCAAAACCATTATTAGTTTTTAAACAAACTTTCTCCATATGACTTTGCATCCTTGGAAATACGTCTCGACGTATTTTTAATAAAGAATCGTAAAGTAAGTCTTGTACTTTGAACCGGACTCGTCCCAAGACTAAAATTACTATTTCTAGCCATCTTTGTCTTGGTAGCACGGCTTAAGGAATGTCAGTGTTTTTAGTAAAATTCAAGGAAAATAATAAGAATTTATGATATATAGACGTACTTTAGCTTTAATAGGTAATAATTATTATAATAAACTATAAAAATACACTTAATTAAATAAAATAAAATAAATATACTCCAATGTATGTAGCTGAACGATAGCACTTAATACTAGCCTAAGTTCATTTCATGGAGCTCCAAAAACATAGACGTCGCTCATAAGACAGGAATGTTCTCGTAGTTTCATTATGATTAATTTAACTTTCTATGAACTTAAACTTTATCTAATCTATATGCAACTTTTCTATTTATGTGAAAATTACGAAGAAATTTATAGGTCCTTAATTGTAAGATTATTATAATTAACTGCTTTGTAAGCCGGCCGTAATAGTGTCATACCTCATCTATTAAATACGACGTGGGATAAAAGCAAAAGCATAGGTTATTTTTGTAAGTTTACTGTATAGAGATCTTAAGTAATAAGGTAAGTTAATTATAAATAGAGGTAAGAAACTACATACGTATTATTTATATAAATTTGTTTATAAAAATTGCTTATTTACAGGTGTGAATACGAAGACTGGTTGTCAATAGTGGGTGGAGTGTTACAGCCTGTGCCCATACGAGCTAGTGCAATGGCGTGTCCCCGGATAGCATTCCGCTTGGGAAACATTCTGAATGCATTATCTCGAGATCAGCGCTGCTCAGTCCATAGTTGTGTGGCATCTGCTCGAGCTGCTCGGCCTTGCCCGCCGTCTTGGTTGCTGGCCGCGGCACCTTCAGAACCAATACTGTCATTACCACATTCCAAGCTGTGTCAGGTGTGGGGAGATATGGTGAGTTGAAACCATGTGTGATAAACTCCGAATGGGTCAGATTCATTTCGACGTCTGTTTCAATTATTTTAATATATGAATTATTTTATAAAATATTAGTATGTTGTGCCTGGAAAAGGGTACCCAAATGTTTCTTCTCTGGAATGAATAAGAAAAAAATACTATCAAAACTGAATTTATTGTTTCTGAAAATATTTTCCATTGACGTAAATGCACGTTTTTCATTCATTTAAACCATTTTTGTAAACTGCCATTCTTCCGCGGAGACCTCAGAAACGTGTTTTTCATTCTCTTCGACAGCCTCTTCTGGTGATGCAAATTGTTGACCGCGTAATAGGTTCTTTTTAAATTTTGGGAACAGAATAACGTCACAACGTGCTAGGTCGGGACTGTATGCAGGATGGCTCATAAGTTCTACATTTTGCACCTTGAACAATTAGTAAATAAATGGTCGTTTACCAGTCACTATTCTCTAAAACAACAGTAGCAACACGTCCAGTTTTATTAAAAAAAGAAGCAATCATCCAATTAAATGCACTATTCACACGCGCCGCTTTGGTTGGTTTCGGCCCATCTTGAAAGGTCCGCTGGAAAAGTTCCATTTTCAAATGTTTTAAATATGGATTGTACACTCGTACCTCATTGTACATAGACATGTACCTCATTAAGGAATTTTATACAGGTTCAAGCTTTACTAAATTGCTGCTGCAAACGAAAAAGCTTCCTGCAAAGTATGAGTAAACAATTGCCGGACTTCATGATAGTTGCCTTGACGGAACACGTATGTATTTATTTAAAGTTTTATGGGACAATTCCATTTAAATAGTATTATATACTAAACATATGTATGCACCCATTTCTTAAAATATTTTTTGTAAGATTATATCACAATTCTTGCTTGCTTAATATTCTATATTACAAAATATTCGACCATCTAGTGATATATTTTTACTCCTTCTAGAATAACTTTATTTCCATGTATCAGTTTATGTATTTCGGTATTTCCTACTCATTAGACAGACCAGAAATTATATTACTTGATGACGACCGGCATATTCATAAACAATAATCCTTTATTTATTCCATGAATCAACACATTCTATATTTTCTTAGACGATACAAACCATGCCATGTCTCTACTTAACTAAAAGCAGATTACTGCCATTTACAATACAATGATTTTTATCATATTACAGCCCGCAGCTCTAGAAGCCTTATGTCTGATGCTGGAATGGGAAGTGGCCAGCGGGGAACAAACTCAACTAGAGATTATAGCTGCCTTACAGGGAACTGAGCTAGGGAAACAATATTATACAGATCTATGTGAACGACAGAAAACATTGCTACGACTCGTAAGTATATATAAGTACTACTCTCCTAAAGAAAAGATATTCATATTTACATATTTAATTGATTGCTTACAAAGGAGTATTTCTTATTGATAATGTCGCCATACTAAAAATGCTGATACAATTTTCTTTACATTCGCTCAAATTCAATATAATCATAATTCTTTAAAATACTAAAGCCAAGTGTAGAGTATCACACATTTATATAATAGTAGTAGGATTAAAACACGATCTTTTGATATTTTCCAGCAACCTTGGTCTCGGCAAGACAGACTTTTAAAAGTTTTAAATTTTTTTTGGTTCAGCAAGCGCATGGAGGTCCTAAACGATTAGCGTTGCCTGTACGCGCGACGGATGAAGACGTAGCTGCATTGCTCGAAGCAGGAGCACTTGGGAATCTTGAATGTTTGAGCCTTGCTTTCACTAGCGTTACCAGCGCTTGCGCACATCACTTAATAAAGGTATTTAGTTTAGAGTTTTTTTTTATAGTGAATAGGTTCTTTAGCCGTGGCAACTTAAGAAAAAAGAAACAAAAAAAACTAAGCTTAACTTCTTGAGAACCACGCTAAGCAACATACTTTGTAATATCTATCTAGTTCGCCATATGGTCCTTATTGCATAAAGTACCAATCTCCGCTTGAGGATTGTCAATGGTTTGACACCTCTTGAAACTAGAATTAAGTATGTGTGATGTTGTGGAATACAATCATGAGTATGCCATAATCATTTTATTTGTTACAGCTACCCTCACTTCGTTACCTGAACCTATGGGCAACTAAGTTCGGTGACAGTGGCGTTCAATTGATAGCTGAACATTTGCCGCGATTACAAGTACTTAATCTATGCGAAACTCCCGTCTCTGATAAAGGCGTAGAGGCATTGTCAGGTACTTATTTATTACAGACATAATTTATTATTTATTTACTGATTGAGGTGGGATGTGCAAATTTCATGTGTTATAAATATAAAACACAGACCACTATTCCGTTTTTCATTTTAAAAATTTGTCCAATTGCACTATTTTTTGTATTTGTGTCTGGCTTTTCATCACAGCGTAAACACAATTTGTAAGAAAAAAACGGAGATAGAACTTTAGTTGAAAGAGTTCAATTATCAGCTTGTAACGAAAGTTACGAAGGACACAAATATGTCAGGAATTTAAAAATGGGTTACTTTCGGCTAAATAAGCATTTATTAAAGTAATTATTATATAAATAAGTATTTAGTATTTTTTAATGTATGTATTATTAAGGATGATAAATATGTTCAGGGTTATCCAGTCTCCGAAGGATAAATCTTAACAGCACCAAACTATCAGCCGAAGCCTTCGAAACCCTACGTCAACGGCTACCCCAGCTACAAGAATATGATGTTCGCTACACTGAGGCCTGGTGACAACATACCATTTCATAGCTAAGCAATACTACCTACAGATTTTTACCAAGGAGTACGTGAGCAACTCCTCGAAAATCTTAAATACTGTGAATATTAGGTGCCATTGCGTCTTTTAGCAAAATTATTGATTATTATTGATAGTTATATACTTTGGAAACGGAATAGCAATGACGGACACTACACGGAATTAAAGTTTCTTATTTTATAACAAGAATATCCTAAAGTCTAACACAGTTTGGAGTTTGTTAATGTAGTTATTTAAAGTGTAATGGCGTTTATAAATAACGTATTCTACCATTATTTCTTACGTGACCGGTGGTACAGTTAATTGAATCCGGCGCTACTTTCGTAGTATAACATTGTATTAGACCAATTTATTAGCAATATTCCGCGATATCCTCAAGACTCGACGCACGTTGTGCCCCGACACTCGAACATGCACATGATGTTGCCTCTATGAGCAGCGTTTCATTGTTCAATGAAAAATCGCGAATATACAAGTGTTGAAATGCAGGCCTTTGGAAGTGACGAATTGGAAATTCTTAAATTACTTAATGCATTTATTACCAAACCTTTCCTGTAAATTCTAGATATCGTTTTATTTCTAAGTATATTTAAAGACTACGTTACTTCTTAGGATTCTTTACCTCTTAAGTATTATAATAATTAAAACGCATCATGTCAGAATTATCTCGAATTTATTATATATACTTCATTTGTACCTATCAGTTAGTGCAACTGACAATTCTTTAAAGTACCTAAAGCTTCATGTACCTAAGAATATTACGTTTGACAAATAAAAACCGACTGCGATTTTTTCAAGAAATATACATTTAATAATAAGCAGGTAAAATGTTTAAGTTTGAAACAAACTAAAGCCTCTCCAATGCATTTGGGTAAATAACTAGTACACAGTCTACCGGATTATATATTTATTTAAGAGAATCATGCTAAATTAAATTAGGCTATTAAAACTAGCATTGGTAAAAATCGGGTACAGAGTAAAGAATTTAACACCAACTGCCATTTCTGGTAGAAATCTTGTCCTAAATTACAAGTATTATTTTATTTAGGTACTTACGTGTTCTTGGCTGTGAGAACCGATGGAAAATTGTATGATTGAGATACTGCGAATGTGTTCTTGTATATTAAGTCGTTAGAGCTCTCCCGCCGTTTAAACTATTAGATGTAAAACCCGCAGAAAGCTTACGACGCTGTAACATCACCTTTTAACTTATTTTTTTTTTGTGATGTCCTACGTCTTAATACTTTACATACTTACGTTACACTAGTAACATACTTTATTTAAGAGTAACAATTATAAAATGCAACTAGCTCATGCAACATGAACATAAAATGCTGCAAATTCATAACAATGATTTAGTTATGGGAGGTACATAAATTCAATTAGAGGCAGCGTTCTTTTTCTAGCTACATTGCAATATCAGT
The DNA here is from genome assembly GCA_963693355.1 of Pontia daplidice. Taxonomy (NCBI): domain Eukaryota; kingdom Metazoa; phylum Arthropoda; class Insecta; order Lepidoptera; family Pieridae; genus Pontia; species Pontia daplidice. Next base: position 5,128,459 of record CAVNZL010000138.1, on the reverse strand, counting down.
TGCAACAAAGATTTGTCTTTAGTTATTTCATGGTTTTCAAGAATAATATAAGAGGTGATATTGTAGCTTTTTTGGTGCTGCGGGCAAAGTTGTAAATATACTTTGGTAAGCGATTTTTGCTGTTAGACCACTATTGTAAGCATATACATAATGTAAGAAAACTTATGGGCACATTGCACTTCTTCAAATAACTGTAAAACTATTTTTTTGTTAACTTTTTGCCACATGATATTTCTGTACTAAATCCTCAAGATTTGAAAACTATTTATGAAATTATCTGTTAAACAGAAAGCGGTGATAATTATGTACATTAATATTTTGGGCATAAAATATCAAGTTACTATCAGAGCACTTTAACATCATTTTGTTCTGGCAATCGAAAGTTAGACTTGAAACCAATGTTAGAAAATTACAGTTGTCATTCTATAATTTTTTAACCCCTACTAGCATTGCACATTTCGTAGTTATAAGAAGAGGTTAAGACTTGTTCAGTGTTGTAAGTATACGTTTTTAATAAAACATATTAATGGAGTACTGTATTTTATTGCAATAAATATAGCTTTTTTAACATTATTGTTAAATGAAAGTATTATGACCCCAGGCAATATTGACATATGTTACATAATTCAAAATATATATATATACATATTGGTACTTATTCAGCTCTGAAATATATTATCTAATTCATACATAATTCTGTAATTTCCTGGCCACTCAAAAACGTGAAAGATCGGACAGTTGTCTATTAAAATTAGCAATTATCAACTTCCTATAATATCAGTTTTTTTTTATTTACATCAAGTATTCTATTACGTGGAGTTAATTCCGAGTAGGGTAACAAACCAGTTATTTAAAAAAGTAACCACCACAAACACTATAAAGTCGTGAAAAAATAAACACACAATTGAAAACGTATGTGGCTAGCTAGCTTTCAGAAAAAACGATTTATCTCAGGCAGGAAATGTTCAATTAAACTTTCAAACTACGTCATTATTAATAAAAGATAAATCAGTCACTTGCACTATTTTAACTAAAGAACTTTTTCACCTCACTGTCAAATTAAGTTAATTGTTTGACGACGATATTTATTTCTTATGAATAATGGGGTCATTAATAAAACATTGCACGAGGGTTGCAGACATACAATATATTATTGACCAATGACGCTTGCCTAAAATTTTTTGAGACGTATTTTACATGCAAGCTTTATTCATTAAATTTATGTATACATTAATATCCTAATATAAATCTTAAGTTACCTATAAATAATGGCGTAATAAGGCGTCTAAATAAAATAATACATACACAAAACATATTTCAGTAATTTATCTCGATTTGTTTCTAATTAATGTTGTTAATAGTATTTGATTTTATTATACACTTTAATTAAACCAAAATTATCAAATACAAGAATATAAACTTCAGGTATTAGCAACTAATAAGTTTCGATTATACTAATTTTATGTAAAACCATTTAAAACAAGCCAATGCAGACATCTAAGAATACTAAAATAAAATTAACCTAAATTACACAAGTAATATATAAATGATTAAGATTAAATAATATTCTCAAAGATGGGACAGATTTAATTTGGGCTTTGTACTCTATTATAGTGAACATAAACCATCTTGATCGTCAAATACACTTTAAGAACTGTTCAATGACAAAAAAATCTCAATTTGGGTTAATTTTGTATACAAATTCGTCCCATTTACTTTTAACAGAAAAAGGCTTTGTTTTCAAAAATTTTAACGCATTAAGAAACCATTTTATTGTATGGCCAATATTTACTTTACATTAAGTTACCAGAATTAAAATAGACATAAGATATACATAGACAATTTAACAATAGTATAAAAACCATATACCTTTAGATATGAAACAGGAGGATTAAACAAAATATGTCGTTTATATTATATACAAAAATATATTAACAAAAACTTAGCACACTTAAGGATATAAATTCATAACAAATCCTCTATTCACATGGAATTTCACACTTCTGTATAGACATTTTGTGCCACATGTAGCCATTTCAATTATGAGATGTAGGACGCCGAGAGCATTTTAAACGTCCGTTATTGTATAGTAACCAGTATGGGTTTAACAAGAGAATCATATCTGTTGTCATTTGACAGTCAAAATTGGGCGCGAAAAATAAGGCTCGTCGAGTCTTTTAATAAAGTTTAAGTTTAATAGAGTAGCTGACTATAAATCTCTTAAGACGTCCTGCCGATTTTAATACTGGTTTGACGTATAAACGAATTTGTGATTTTCACAAGTTTATTCTGTCACTATAAGGAATAATTTTGAATTTGGAATATCATTCCCATTCTGTTACTGCTATTTGGTGAACGCGGCGAACACTGCCCACATAATATCGCAAGCGTCCGGGCGCATAGCTTCTGCCTCGAAGTCTAGATCTAATAAGGCGCGTACACGCCGCGTCGCTAGTTCGTAGTCTTCGTCTGACAGCGGTGCGAATGCATTTTCGAGTACGTCGGCGGAATGTGCGAGCATCAGGAGTGCGAGCGATCGTTTGTCCACGTGAGCCACGTCTGTTATAGAGCGACGGAGCGCGGCTTCTTGAACCTATGGGCATAAAATTTGTACTAAAGAAACAAACCATCATCAACAGTTTGTCTACCCAAAACTATAGTTCATTCTTATGTTTGTCACTCCGAATGTTCTTTTATATGTAATGGTGTGTAAACTAATTATCTTTTATATCATAATAAATGCTTAATAAATTACAGGAACCTTCTTAGATTAAAATGTTTTGTATTATCAGAAATCCATTACTGTTAATCAAACATAGATAATATTATGCTATGTAGCAATATGTATAATCAATTAGTGAATTAACTAAGCCTTGACAAATTGAGAATAGCAGACACTATAAGAATCAAATGCACCAATTAATTTAAATAAAAATGCAGCTCTCATCATACTGAGCAAAACATATTAGGAAAAGTATTGCAAGCATTAATGCATGAATTACAAAATCTAACAAGTTCTAATATTGTCTTACTTCCAAGCAACATGTACTGTGTATAATTTCACAAATAACTTTCTAACTATGCAATTCTTTATTAATATTGAGATATAATTATAGCTTGCCAATGGTTGTGTCATATTTCTAAGTCTCTTCTAAATAAAATTGTATTGCTCTTAGTTTCTGCTTTCAAACATGTAGTGTTTAACATACTTGACCTTGGAATATTAATTATTAAAATATAGTTTAAGCCTACTCGCATAGGAAGTTTGTAGCATATTGTAAGACTTAATAATAATATATTCTTATTAGTCTGTGAATCTTCAGAGTCACCTTTCACTTGCCTTGAATATGAATAAAAATTACAACACAACCAGTTAAACTTCCGATTACACAGTCATTTAAATGTCAAGTTAATTTATTTATCAATCATCTTTAAATTTTGTATGAAAGACCATCATAATTTTTTTTTAACCAGTGCCTGATAGAATTACTATAGTGAGAAGTTGTAATTGAGAACAAGTTTGTAACAAACTACCAAAGTAAAAAATGTTTTAGTTGAAAAAAGAAATTTACCTTTTTAACTAAACGGCATTTGACAACATTATCTGTGAGTGGATGAGTTGTCATATCAAATAAAAGGAAGTTCTGCTTCTCAGTTGTTAAAACTCCTTTCTCAACAAGGTTTTTTGCCAGCCTTTCTCTGACATTCTTCAATTGATATTTCAGCTTCATTGGATTCCATGTTTCACCTTAAATGTGTAAATTTATTGAATGAGAACAGAATTTATTTATTGATAAGTCAAAATTGTGTTACAGGTTAAATTGGTAAAGCCAATGATAGAGTTTACAACCAAAGTTTTACAATCATTTTGTAAATAAAAATAAATTTTTATGATAATAATAGTAATCAAAAAATTTAATGTCATTGACATGGATAGCTCGACTAACAGTTGAATTATTACTGTACTTCATTTCAATAGAATATAAAATAGATTGTAAACCTATTGTTTTTAAAGCCCGTTATATTTAACTTGCTTTAAAAACAATGCACATAGTACATCTTATGAAAAAGATAGTTTAGATTTAATAGATACAATCAATTTTTAATTTCGATTTCAGATCCAATTATGTGTTTATACTTTATATAACATCTAATGTGTAACACACATACACTTTACAGCTATATAAATCTTTTTTTACATTTCTATTACATTCCATAGTTTGTTACTCTTTTTAAAAATCCTTCACTACCAGACATAATATGGAATGAAGAACCTAAAAAACTTGACACAAATACTGGTGTTTCAAATAGCATTAGAATGATTAAATCTAACTAAAGTACTACATATTACTTACCACTGAGGTATTCTATCCAACTTTGAACCGTTTCTATAGGATCTGTATCCTTCATATGTTTTAAGGCTTCATCTAAGAGAACATCACCTGTTGGTGTATCTAGAAGAGCAAGCATTTTAACAATTTATAAATAGAGATATTTGCTGATCAAATTAATGAAATCTTACAAATTAGAAATTATAACAATATCACCAGTTAAAAATCGCAGATAATTCTCTACAAATGGTTGGTAAAGCTATGCTTCCAGAGCCTTGGTTAACAAAGTTTGATGGATATAATAAATCTTATTCTTCTTTCTTTTATGTTTTTGGCAATACCTAAGTTAAATTGTACTTATTCAAAATGCTTACAGACAAATATAGTCAAATAAGCTGCTGTCACTCACCATTCTTTACAATAACTTTCCTTGACAATAGACCTTTTCTCCTCATACCAGCTCTTTCCAATTCTATGCGACCTCTTAATCCCAATTCAATCAAAATGCAACCTCTCAATCCACTAGAAATACAGTCGTTCCAAAATGATGTATAACCCTGGAAAACAAAAATAATAACACTTGGGATCTTAAGTTTAGGTTCACAATATCTATTTGATTTGATCTCCAGCACTTACTTCCTTATCCTTTAGTCCTAAAAGTAAAACCTCTTCCATCAATGTTAATCGCGTCTCCTTTGAATCACCGTCATCAAAAATTTTATCATTTTTCTTATCTTCTGCATCCTGATTTTCTTTCACAGTACCATCGGAATTTTCTTTGACGACATGTTTCCGTTGCACCAAGCCCTCAGTGCGGTTCATTTTATCATCTAAAGTTATTAATGTTTTAATTAATATTATACTTCTTGACAATATCAATTTTGGAATTTGTAAACAGGGGAAATAAACGAAAATTATGTTGACGTTTGCAACACGACGTATTTCAATTAATGAGAGGAAAAAGGAAATATGGCCGAAATCCAACAGTGTTGCCAATGTGTAGTATTTGGTCATAGCATATAGCATTTCATTTTATTTTTGCGTTATATTAATAGTTTTTGTTGTTTATTTATTATAATATTAGTCCTTTTATGGGAAAAACACGCATGAAGCTCATAAATTGTCTAAAGGCCCACATACTAGAGTCTAAAATCCTCTTACGTCTTATATAAATCTAATTTGATTATTCTGTGGTTTTGAACATTTATAGTAATTGTAACTGTCATCATTGAAATATTTTATATAAACTACATAACAATGACCCTAATCTGTGCTATTAAATTATAAATGGCCAGGAGTTAATAATCTCCATAGATTGAATCTATATTCTATAGATACCTCCATAGATTTTTTCAAGGAGATTAAATTTACGATTCCATCTATTGGGGTAAATGGTAATATGATGGTGTTTGGAGGGTGAGGTTTTCAAGAAGGAGATTAAATTTACGATTCCATCCATTGGGGTAAATGGTAATATGATGGTGTTTGGAGGGTGTTACTCACTATTTTCCTATGGCTCACCGTGAGTAGCCATAGGAAAATAGTCGATAGGTGATGTTGTTGGCTATGTATTAGGCCTGATTAATTAACTTTTTGCCTTAAGTTTAATGAAAAGTATTTTTTTTTATTTTTCTAAAAAATCGCCTTTTTTATTAATCATTAAAATGACAAAAAAATGTTTGAATGTGTTAGTCTACTCATGCTTCATTCAGATTTAATCATAATTTCATACTTACTTCAAAATACATAATATAATAAAAGTGGGTGAAGATGAAAGATGAAGGAAGATGTGCGCATTTCTACACGATCGGAGGATATTCGACGTGGTATGGATAGTCAACAGGTACTATACAGGTTCACTATATTCACTCTCCTTAATTTTAGTAACGCCTTCTATACCGTTGACTTTGACATACTACTCGGCTTTTTGCGTTCCATTAACGTATCTCCGACGGTGATTTCGCAGCTATTTAAATGGTCGCCGTCAGGCTAGATCTCCATACGTCTTCCTGATCCACAAAACGAGAGATCTCTCGTTTTGGCGATTTGCGTGAACTCTGGAGGTCACCATTTAAAAGACAACATCTTTAAATCCTAATAGTACGAAATTTAATGGCACCAATATACTTTTAAAATCTAAATCTAGTTTTCTAATTTAGAAAAAATGTTATAGCTGGACCAAACAGAACGTAATTTATTAAATATAACATAAAATAATATATTTAATATTACAGATAAGACGGACAGTGATAAAGCTTTTGAAGAAACCGGTTTATTTATTTTTGAATCGAAGAAAAAAGTAGAAAAATAGACTTTCATGAAGAAATGAACTGAAAATCGGAGTGTTCTGACGAATTAAAAACAATTCGCCGAATTTAAAGCCAAAGCACACACAACTGTAGCGGATCACCCTTTTTTATCAGTGACAGTTGCACTTTTCATTTTACTGACTGCAATTAATAATCGTGCTAACAGCTCATTGATTTTTATAAAACTATTTATTGTTCGAAGTACCGTACCGTATCGTAACTGTAATTTTGTGGAGAATTAATTTTGCATTTTTGTAAAATAATCTTCGTTATCAATGAAAGTATAGTAGAAAGATAGAACTAATTGGTATCCATATTATAATAATGTATATAAGTATCAATACTGAACCAATAATATTTAATAAATTTATATAATTGTTATATAAATTTAAACAAAAGAAACTTTATCTATACAGGTGTCTTAGACAAGACACGAATGAGATTTTTAGTATTTTTTACGAGTAACATTCACGTTCTTCTTCTTCGAGCCTGGTTACGGTGGCTCGAGAGAATATTATGTTAGGTTCATATATGTTGTATTTGGAAGTGTCCACGATAGTTTTACTTACTACAGTGTAGTTTACTCCACCAACTACGACTGTTCCGGTAATTTACTAAAATCAGCGTAGTGACGTCGGTATAACCTTGGCTCGTATATCAACCTTAGTATTCAAGATTCAAGAAAGTAAACGAAATTATTTAAGATTGGACGTGTTAATCAATAATTACATTATTAGTATAATAAAGTTATTATAATTAAACTTGAAATCATAATCTCCCAATCTGAATTAATATAACAGTAATAATTTTGAAAAAACATTTTAATAAATACATAAAATAATCACGGTTCATTATTATTTTATTATACTTACATGTAATTGCACAGAAATTGAATAATTACCTTGCAGTGAAATTTAGGTATAAGCAGCGGTCTTTATTATTATTTGACCAACATCAAATCCAAGCATATACAATTCGATTTTTATTTTTTTGAAATATAATATTGAATATTGATTTTACTCCACCCAGTCACCCGCTAACGTTTGCCTTACCGATGGTAATCTTTAACAATTTACTGCATAGCAGGGCTAAGAGATTATAAATAATGTAGCCGAATGACGCTTTTACTTCATTGATAAGATTTACTATATCTATTAGCACTGATTTCATTAAATGTGTTTAATTACTGATACGCAGCTCCTGTCGGAGACCCGCGTCGCAACATAAATTCTACAGACGTGAACAATAAGAAAGTTTAAAGTAGGGTACGTACCTTATATATATTTTTTCTAGCATGATTAATAAATTTTAATTGACCTTGCGTCAGGAAAATGGAAAAATCTAAGACTGAACTTTAAACCGAAATGTGGTGTGATAGGGCAAGACGCCAGTTGGCTGGCATTCTCATGCCAACACGGTCGCGACGCATATATAGTTTTCTATTCCCGCGCCTTTGAAAGGTAAACAATCGTGATAGTAAGTGATCTTATGAATGTGATACAAAAATCTAAGTCCTATTTCAACTGTGGGTATGTTGGTATTTATCTATTAATGATTTCTTTATAGATTCTAATCCCTCCAGGTTATATTTATTCTCATAGAAATTTACATTAGGAATTGATATTACCTGTTTAAATTGTCATTTTTAAAACAACTTAGAAATACGATTCATACTTTCATACAATGCTTAATTTTTTTTATTCGTTTGTTATTTAGACATAGCTTGCTAGCAAGGCTAAACAGCTACTAGAAATTTATTATGTCTTTTACCTGTTAGCTACCTATTTCCTTGATGCCCGTGTATACAAAAATTTTATTAACATCATACAAACCGATATAGCTGTGTACTATATAGTTTGGTATTTATGGTAGGCATATCGTGAGTGGACGAACTTCAAACATATGATAGGACCGTTACAACCGTTATCTGACCGCTTTGCCGAATTTGGGCTTAATCATATTTTATTATCAAAGAATCATTGGTATCTAATATTTTTGAAACACTCAATTTTTTAACAGTCGATAAAACTAAATCTGGCAATGAATAAAACTATTGAAGTACTTTGTACCTAAAATATTTAATATTTTTACATTTAATAAAAAGTTGTTCATCCAATCCATCATCTATCTCTACTATGCCGTATAATTTATATACATGATACGTATATACACTCAGACATACCTTTCTTAAACATAGATAAAGCGAGTAAAATTTTTAGACAATAGGCTCTTTCGAAAGGTTCTTGATGAAAGACGAATTTTAATTGAGGTTCATAAAAACTATATAATATTGACTTAAGATCATACTCATAGAGTGAATATGACTTTTGATGCATGTTGAGCCTACAGATATTATATATATAATAAATATATATTATATATACTAAACGGTATATACTAAATACATAAGGTATAGATAATACTTTATAAATAAGTATGACTGGTGAGTGGTGACAGGGGATCATACAGTCGTACATTCGTGGATATTTAAGCTTTCGTACGTGGATAATTCAAGCGTGACAAGCAACTATCACTGATGCAAAAAAGGGTGACCCGCTACAATACAATAGTGATGCTTATGTTTTTAAATTCGGCTTTTAAGCCATTACATATTTTTATTTATATAAAGGCAAATTATTATTGATTTTAAAAAAAATGTAATCTGGACTAACTTTCTATTGTAAAAACTCGATCTGGTACATCACTATTTATTTGGGACTAAGAACCTGCAACACTGGAAATACTGGTCATTTTACTGATTGGAATTAATAATAATCGCACTAAAGCGTAATATGATCCACGAATAATATGTCATACTTATTTATAAAGTATTATCTATACCTTATGTATTTAGTATATACCGATCTATACCTATTGACGAGCGCCTGCCTCGCCCATTTAATGCTCTTTAGACAATCTCTATATGGCTATATAGATAAGATACTCCGATAAATTTACTTCATTATTTAAACAATTCTACTAGACCAATTTATAAACAATATTCCGCGAAACGATCCTCAAACACTCAACGAGTCAGGGCGAAACGTGCGCCCTAACATCAGATCATCCTCAGGATCATAAATTGGTCTAATAGCATTGTATACTACGGACTTCCGCAAACTAACGCCTGATTCTGTTCACTATTCATTATATAATCTTAATAATAAAACCTAATCTCCATAGTCTATATTTTTGTATAGACACGTACGTTCGTTTAATGCGAGATATTTTTTTTAATAATAAAATAAATAGCCTATAATATAACCTATTAGAGCTTCATTAATTTATACACTTACAAGTAATTACATTAAAGGGAAATTATAACTTTCCGATATCACAAAGTTCCTCGCATTTCTAAATAAGGGTTATTTAGAAAATAGTTACTGCGTAAGATTCATTCAAAATTTCATATTCAAGTAAAGTTATTTTCTTGCCCTTAACAGAACTTTTAAATAAGTTTGAAATAAGACTATTTAATATTTGTCAATTGCCCCCCTCGGCCTCGCCGATGAGGAAGTTGTATTGAAGAACTTCTTATATACTTAACTACAAAATATGATAATATTTATCTGAGTAATTTACTGTACGATAAAATGGACTTTTACACCACCTCATTAGTCATTAGCCGCTTTAGATACAGTATATTACGTAAAAGTAATCGTGGGTAGATAAACTATAAATTATAATGTATAATAAATAATTGTTATTTAATATACATTATTAACTTAAGATACTATTAAACTTTCCTACAAAATGGCAGATAGACCGATAAAATTTAGAATTATATTGAAAAAATCTTAGCATAACACCTACTTCTATTAATGGCTGAAGAGTTTTTGGTCGGTTGAAAGTGCTTATCTAAGGAAATATGGTGGTTCGAATTGAATTCGTTAAAATATAACATATTATATCCAAACTTGCTAAACTTGAGCGAGTATTAAATTGTCGCGCGAACAATTAGCATTTGCAATGTCAGTAACAGTGGTAATTCTACACCAACTATTTTCTATTCCTTGCGTCAAGATGTTTATTGCTTATAAAATAACATGATTGTAAGTGTACGATAAAAATCATTACTAGTTTGTAAAAAATCAAGACTTCACAAATTTTTTAGCCTTTGCAGGTGAAGTTAACAAGGGGTAACCGCGTTTTGTAGTCACTGGTATAGCACAGGGCTCTTGCTCAATAGGAGTGGCCTAACCGACATATACTCGAAGAACAGGGTTGGAAACGATGATCATGAATCAACTGTACATACAAGCGTTCCTTACAAACTCTAAGTAGCTATCAAACCTTCCTTCCTTCTTTTATTTTTGACTGTTTTATACATAATACTTGCGCACACTATATTGAAGTACGCTATAGAAAGTGCTTGAACCTATAGCGCTCATGAACATTAAGTATTACATAATTATATATTATGTATTTCGAATTATCACTCAGTAAACAATAACCTATGACCGAAGATATAATAACGATTGTTGGAGTAGTGAGGTTATGACTTACGAAAGTTTACCTACTCTTATTTTTATATCTTTGCAGCCATTTTATGTCTCTGAAGTTGTATTTATGTGAATCTTTTACGAGTATACTTGTATTATTTGGGTAATATAAGGCATGAGCGCTTAAATACGAAGGACAGAGGCTTTAGGCTTTATTCCTGGTACAATAATAAGTCTCGTAACTGGACTCCAGGGACTACACACACTTATTGTAATTTTTACATTAAAAGTTTGAAACACCAATTTCGTAGCGACACGGGTTTCACACAAATAATCACTTCACCAAACATCCATTACGGATATCGTTGATGATTGAATTCTGAAACAACACAAACTATTATATATTTTATTCATAAATAGAATAAGTAACGGTGCTGCATCTGTTCGTACTATAAAAATATATTTTTTTAAATCTCAAAACGTTGTGTGTAGGTACGTTTTCGTCATGACAACGCGCAAGTCTAAAATTTACTCTTTATCTATGGCGTGATATTTATCGACCAATAAAATATTTTTATTATATTCTATACATAAAAAACATCCTTACATAAGTATTAAAGAAATAACATTTACACAACAATAGAATCCAGTGTTGAATATAATCAAGATAGACACGCCATAATCTTAGTTTTTATTGTTTCAAGACATCTTTGTCGACCGATTGAAAAGAATTCTAATTGGCATTCAAGTCGACCATTATAATGGATAAATATTATGTTTAATCTCTCCACCAAGTGGTTAAAGTAAACGAGGCTTTATTCATTCTTATTAGCAAAGGGAATATGTAAAAATGCTTGCAATTAATCTAAATATTTCCGGTTATAAATTAATTATACGACACGTATTAATTTAATGATGTTTTGTTGGATTTATATAAAGATATCGATAAAAAATTATTTACAATATTTTACATATACTTACTGTACACAAAATGTCGCACACATCACACGTATTAATCCTTTAAGTCCTAAATGATTATGAATGTAGCATTATAAACATATATTATGATTATTTTCAATGTAACTGTAGAACCATGAGTTGCCTCAGACAAGTCGTAGCGATCGGTAGTGGATTTTTTGCGGCACTAGTTATTAAGTTATTATTTGCGACCTCGCCGATTAAATAGCAGCTCTATGTCGTCTCAAAGTAAGTGTTTTAATTGTTATATTCTTTTATCAGGTAAAAGCGAGAGACACAAGTGTTACTACAATGCTTATTGTAAACGGAGTAGATAGTCAGAATAAATACTTAAATGGTAAGTTTTCTCTAACAGTTTAAATTTTAATACATATTTTGAAAGAGTTTTTAATAGTTAGTGTATAGTTTAATAAATAAAATGACACTTTAATAATTAACCATAAATAGTAACTTTAACTAATTAGTCTGTTAAAAAATTAATAATTATAACGAAATCGTAACACTGAACAATGAATTATGCTAATAATATAAAATTTTTACCGGTTTATATCATATTAATTTGACTTATTATTAATTATTGTTGTATAAGAGGTAAACTGCAAGGTTATTTTAAACATCCTCTCATAATATCCTGTTTGCTTTTGACAAACAATGTATTTCCTATCACATACCATATAAATAATATAATTTTTATATTAATTATATATAATGTGCTATAGGAAATAGAAAAGTTCCAATATCCGTACAAAAATTAATTATTATTAGTAATTTAATTTATATATATCATAATGTCTTGTGTAGGACCCGACCAGTTAGTGCCTGTAGATGATTACATAACATGGAAGCCAGATGGACGCGTTAAGTTGCGAATGAGTAGCAGAGGGATAGGATCAGAACCGCCTATTTCGGTGCCAGGTTTACTTAGCAGAACAGTAGCCAGATATCCCGACAACGCGGCTTTGTGTACGAAACGTAATGGGAAATGGGAAATACTTACATACAGGTGATTAAAATTTTCCGTTAATATATTTTTGTTCACCTATCTCTTAACGTTCCAGTATGATAATGGAAGCCGTGTAAAATATTTATTCAAATGTCTTGTTGTTATATACCTTTGAGTTAATAAGAATGTTTGTTTTCAGGCAATACCAAGAAAAAGTCCGTACCATCGCAAAAGCCTTCCTTAAGTTAGGCTTAGAGAGATATCACTCAGTCTGTATCCTTGGTTTCAATTCTGAAGAATGGTACATATCGGATTTGGCCGCCATCCATGCCGGGTATTTATATTTTTTTAATAAATTATAATATTAAGGAATATAAAAACACAGAACATTAAAGAAGTTATCAAAGATTTAACATACTTTTTATAGATTTAGGTGTCGATAAAATGTTATTAGGCTTGTTTATGCAAGAATAAGTAATTTACGTCAGCGTGTCCACGTATTATCTTTACTTTATTTATTTTTATAATACAGTATAAGTAATCATTAAGCTGAAACTAAATTACGATAATTTAACATCACTCTTTAAACATGTGAATTTTACGAGCGGATTTTACTATCGGGGCAAAACATGTCGGTAGATGAAAACTTCCAAGGCCATGCATTCGGTATTTACGAACAACTAATTGTAATTCTATATTTTTCTTACGCTGATTAAAGTTAGGTACTCAAATAGGTTAGTTATCCAAACACTCTCCCTCAATAATCAACTATGTGGCGTATATTTTTAGTTAATATGTTTTATTTTGACATATTTCTTTCAGAGGTTACGCAGCTGGTATCTATACCACAAATTCACCTGAGGCATGCTTCCACTGTTTGGAGTCCTCACGGGCGAATATATGCGCCGTCCAGGACAAGAAGCAGCTAGACAAAATATTGTCAATACGCAGCAGACTTCCGCATTTAAAGGCGATTGTACAATGGGCAGGAGAAGTAGATACCTCTATACCCGGAGTTTACAACGTAAGTAAATTTATCAAATTATATAGCGCGCCACAAGGCGTTAAAAAAAGTGCCGTAAACTCTTGATTTATTACTTGATTTTTTGTCTTGTGACTAGGTCACACTAAAACGTTTCCGGAATTGGCCACTTATACAAACAATTTTTAAAATATAAATGAAATTGAAACTATTTGGCCGTATAATGCATTTTGTTTCAATTAACTGTCAATTGTTTTTACATTTTGGCGCCATTTTAAATTTGCGTTTTAAAATGGCAAACAAAATTGCGTATTTACATTAACATCGGAATTTAACTCGGGAGAAATTCCTTAGTAAGATTTTCAACGGTTTTAAGTGTATACACTTAAGACGAAACCAACCAACTGGCGCGTGTGAAAAGTGCATCTAAGCGGATGATTGCTGTTGAAAATCGTCGTACCGTCGTATTGCTAGTTCAAACACGGACACACAGATAGACAAAGGAACTCTTGAGGGTGAAAATGATAGAACTTATGAGCCATCAGTGCATACTGTCCTGGCACCTTGTGACTCCTTTCTATTTTCAAAAATTAAGAAACAAGAAATGCATTTATGACCTTTAATGATATTTTGTTTCTATTAGTTCCGGAGACTTTCAATGAGCCCCACGTATCTATAAATATATAGAATAGAAATGAGCATATTAAAATATATAGATTTCACTAAATAATGCTTTTGTTTGCCAGTGGAAACAACTCATGGACATGGGCGCTAAGGAGCCAGACACGCAGCTAGACAACGTACTCAAGACTATTGCTGTCAACGAGTGCTGTACTCTTGTTTACACTGTAAGTAATGACATACTTAGTTCTATACTACACTTGATCGTTTTAAATTACGTCTTAAATCTTAATTTAATACCGATGAATAATTTGAACTTTATACTAATGTGTATGTTACTAATTTTAGTTAAGGTATGTCTGTGTTTTTATATCTGTTTAATTAAATGGTACTTACAGTACGTTTAAAGCATGTACCCAACGTGCTTCCACTTAAACGTTATGTCGTTGACAACTGGCACACATTATTAAATTTATGCAATTCTTAAAGTCTATGACCTTTACAAAATAAATGTCTTGTATAATTATTTATATTTGTATCATAACAAAAACCATGACTATGTCTACTAAGCTGTTTAAATTTGAACAAAAAATAATATATAGAATTATTAATTGTTACCGTGACGATCCCCTTACGCATTAGGTACATTGCGGCGATTAAAGTTCAAGATCGTATACATTGGTTACTTGTATACAAATAAATAAAATTATATTGTATATTGTTACTATTTTATCAGATAATCTGTGTTTTTTTGAATGTCACTTAGAGATGACGACGATAATCCACTAACTCACACCATAGCAATCATAAAATAATTAAATTGATTTAATTTGGTATTGTTAGATCGCAATTGTATGAATCGTACTGCACCTACTACCTACAATGTCTTCTATATTTTAACGTGACCGGGCGATATAAAATTAGGTAGATGTATGAAAGCTTGAATTAGAGAAACAGAAGAAGACACCAAATCCTTCTCTATCAAACAAGATAATGACATACTGTACGTTCATTTCACTAGGTTCTGCATAAAACTTCACGGGTAGCTGAATATAATAAACACAGACATTTTTATTTTTAGTATCCCTAAATAGTTTTGGCGCCGCACGCCAATAAGTGATTTTTATTTTGAAACAGTATTAGAAGATGATGGGATAGATTTATTATTTTCTTTGTTTTGCCTCGTGTTATGCTTATCTACGCAACGTTGAACCCTACTAACGTCTGTATTATTGTGTTGTTTTTAGTACATTTATTAAATTATATGCTTTTAAAAAAATATCTTGGACACGCGACTTATATAAAAAGACATTATTAATATTACATATAAATATCCTTATTGATTAAACAAAGCTACGTTAATATATAATTTAAACACTATTTTACTTCTATTTTAGTCTGGAACAGTTAGTCAACCAAAAGCAGTGATGTTATCACATGACAACTTAACATGGGACGCCCACACTTGCACACAACGAGTGGGTAAAGTCCAACCAACAGTTGACAGAATCATTTCCTACCTTCCCCTGAGCCACGTTGCTGCACAGGTTAGTGTTCCAGTTTTTATCGCATCTACTCAAAAAAGCTTAATTGTTCCTTGTGATACGTCGTATACTGTTCCTGCCGCCTTAATAGTTATTTACACACTAAGCTTGATTTCAAAATGCTTTTTCAAGCTTTACACATGCTCATATTAAATACTTTAAAACATTCAAATTATTATTTGCTACGAGATTCATTATTTCTTATTATCAAATAGGAAATATAAGGAAAACAAACTATGCTATGTATAATAATTACAAAATGTCCTCGTATTATGCATTGGTGCAATCGCCTTATTTTCCATCGATAATGATTTATCTTCTACTAAATCGCATTCAATCATTTTTGGTAATTAAGTAACGTCAATTGGAAATTTCTCGGCTGTTACTATGGCACTTTTAAAATTGTTATAATAATACATTTTTAGATGATGAAAGTATTTGGGTGAAAATTATTATTTATTATAATTTGCACCCTATCACGGAAGAGCTGTTACCTGATCACCCACAACACAGGGTTTCCCTAGGACTAGTGTCTATATTTTATTTGGTTGTAAACTTTTTTGGTCTAAATAAATAATATTATTTTATTATTATTATTGCCTTTGCCTTCACGAGGTGGTTAAATATAGGTATTGTGTGCAGATTACAAGTGCCAAATTGTTTTCTATTAAGAGGCATTAATGAAGGACGTACTACCGATTAAACCGATACTTTCTATTATATTCCAGGTGATAGATATTTACATAACATTAGGAAGCGGCGTTGCAGTATACTTCGCACAACCGGATGCGCTGAAAGGCAGCTTGCTAGAAACCCTGAAAGATGTCAGACCTACTAAGTAAATATCTATGATTGAATTTATTCACACATAAAAACAAAGTCTTAGTGAGTAGCAAATAAGAGTTTTTGGTGAACTTATAAGACATATCTAAACATTTTACTTGGAATGTCGTTGGTGCCTTCTAACGAGTGGAAAATGTAGCCTATGTGCTACTATATCTCTCTACGATGACCGTTTTCTGGACTTTTTTCATAGGTTTATGGGAGTGCCGAGAATCTGGGAGAAAATGTATGAAAGAATTGTAGCAGTGGGATCATCAAGAGGTGCAATCACAAAGTCCATAGCAGCGTGGGCGAAAGACCAAGGCACAAAACATCATCTAGCTAGGATTAATGGGTACGTTTTTAATATCACACGACTCATTTACACATTATGCAATGACCATATAAGGTATTACAGTGCAACCTCGATATAACAAATCGGAGGGGAACAAGAAAATATTCGTAATATCAAGTAATTTGTTGAACTTGTTATGTTGAGGTTAGATTGGTCTAAAATTCGTTATAAAGAGGTCTTTACAAACAAAAGCGTGAGGAAACTTTATATAAAGGTTTTGGGTTGGCAAAATTCGTTAATTAGAGGTATGAATACTTTTTCTTGATAGTTGAAAATTCGTTATAAAGAGGTTGTACTGCAAAGGACATTGCGAACATTTATGCGTACAACTATATTTTATATTGACTCTTATGGACAATTCAAGGGGATTACTAAGAATTTGTTAAATCGAGGAAGTCGTTACATTGAGGTACGTTATTATTATAAGGTTGCACTGTATATTGATACGTACACAATTAACAATTATTATTTTTTGTACCACGGTGGACTTTAAAAACTATTTATTTAGTATACATGAATCGCATAGGAAATGTATTATTATATAACATGACAAAGTCTGCTAGTGATACTAAAGTAAAAAGCTTTTACTTTAGTTTCACTAGCAGTATTCAACTTAACGTATGTTATTTCTAATAATTTTTGTAAAGCAACATTTCAAGCAGAGCATAAGCTCTAACGATTCGAACCGTGGGGATTGTGTATTTACGGATTAAAACGATTTATAATGATAGATTAATATTTGCTGATTGCCATTTACCAATATGTGTGATAGCGTTATCAGTGCAAAAGGTGCATTGATAACAACTGGATTATAGCGATTATGTGGTTATCTGCGAACAAAATAACAACGTGTAAAAATCTATAAACCAAGCTATATTTTTCAAGAGCGATTTTTTTTGTTTAAGTACTTCCAGTTATAAATAATAGCAGTCCTTAATTAATTACTCATTTTTACGCAATGAATAAGAAAATAGAAAACCAGTCTTGGAATAGTATCGCATTGTAAACAAATGTGAAATAGGAGCCAAGTTCTACAACAATGTTTTGTACTTTGACAAAGTAATGGATATCAAGTAATGAAATGACATTTCATTATTTAAATTTGCCTCGCTTCGCACTCGTGGAATTCCGTAGACGGAGCATCGGTGGCTCACGTGGCGTGTTTCAATGGCGGATGATGTTCAGATTATTTGTGCGATTTATTTTTACAAAAACATGTGTGTGAGAATGCGATACTAGTGAACTCTACTACTCATTTGAGATAAACTTTATGTCGATAATTTATATTATTATTTAGTTTTGAAAATTCTATAAATGTGTGAGAAGTTCTAGTTCACTCTAGATGTAATTGAAGATATACAATTGCAGAAACATACACACACATAACCGTTTCATGAATGTAGAGAACAAAATATTACCCAGAACCAAATTACACACGTTTATATGATATTAAGTTTTGATTAATGCTCAAAAATAGCTCCAAATCTTAAGAGAAAAAGTATACAGGATGCTACTCGCAAGTTCTGCATTCTGCAAGTTGCTTGAACGCTAACGCAGCGGAAGTGCCGAATTTGTAGCGTGCTCTAAAGCTTTGCGAGTTCATGATATCTTCTATTGGTTAGCTGTCTCGACATGAAATAAGAATATTTGCTTCGTTCAATGACCTACTTAAAACGAGACTCTAAAGTCCAATTATAATATATTCATATCTACGCTAATTAGCATAATAATTTCTTAACTAAACAGGTCGTACAATATATTTATTTTTAATTTATACATCAATCTATACGGGATATAGAAAAACTTAAAAAAGGATTAATAATCGAGCACTTATTGGCTATATAGAAAATAAACCTAATTCGATCGTTAATACAAAATCTAAAAAGGTATAATGCTATAGAAGATGCCAAGTCACTAATGCATAATTATTATCAACGGTTATCTTATAATTATTAGATAATACGAAGAGACCTTTTGAAGCAATACATAAATCTAATTTTAATTTCAACCTATTTCTTTACAAACATAAAATGCCAATCGCTATTTAAATATCCCCAAACGCTACTTAGATATTTCGTTAAATATTTCTCGGATTTGCTTAAAATTTTATATAAAAATGTAAAATTAAACCATGAAAGACACTTTAAACTGTTTTACTACGTAACAGTCATAGTTATTTTTAAAAGTCCCATATTATAACCTAACCAATAATATTCTATATTTACCGATTAGTGCCTTCTCTGCTGATATGATGGGCCTACCACAAGACTTTTCTATAATGGAAATGTTTAAATATTGGTACGTACTGTGACTTGCATGATGCATGTAAAAACAGTTGAGCTAATTTTACATTCTAGCATGTGCAGGAGTGTCATAAATATTTTTATCGTTCAAAACCGCATAGTTTTCTTAATACCACCGTTAATTGCCTAAGTACTTACTATATTTTGTATCTCCCATCTAGTTGTATAGCTTAAAATTATTTTGTATTAATATTGTTTATCTGTCTGTAATATTATTTTACGTGTATGATATAACTTATAAGGTCTTCATGATAGTTTAATAATACTAGGCGGAAGAAAACAGAGAGCAATTACTTCATTATGTAATTATAGTGCATGACAATCTTTATTCATAGAAATACCTAGTATGCGTAGTTTTTTGATGTTGCGTTGTTTAATATATAAATAATACATATACAATAGTATTCACTTTTAACCCATATACTATAATAACAGTTTCATATATTCGTAGTTATCGAGTTCTATTTTGTCATTTCATTTAGATTCGTGGATTAGAAAGATACTTGGATATCACATCTAATACCTAAAATGCATGATATTTAAAGTCCTAGTCATAAGTTATAAATAAAAGATGTCGAGCTATAAATATGTTATATCTTATGAATGTGCATACATTTTAGTTTAGTTTAGATTAGATTTATGGTAAACCATGGCAAATCTTCCACAATACTTCATGGAATTTTCATATATTTCTTCTTGATTTCTTATAGATGGAAAAATTTATCGTTTTATTTATCAACTTTCAATTCGTATGTACAAATCGGAAATATCAAATTATGTATTTTTTCTAGGCAAGAAGGCACTACATGTGGATATAAACTGGCTAAGTCTCTAGTATTTAATAAAGTGAAGGAGACACTAGGCCTGGACCGTTGTGATGTGTTCGTTACCGCAGCCGCTCCTCTTTCACCTGAAATAAAGAAGTTCTTCCTCTCCTTGGATATTCCTCTAATGGACGCATTTGGTATGAGTGAAGCGGCTGGAGCACATTCCCTGAGCAGTTACCCCAGGTAAGTTTTCTTTCTTTTAAGTCTTTAAATAGGCCACTCAAATATATTTCAGCATTGCCAATAACACGCCCATAACCGCGAAATAAGTGTGAGCAGTCTGTGTAAAAGTTAATAAAGCCACGTATGCAAATAATTACTTTAAAAAAATATTTTGTATAAAAACTTGGTATTCGTCACGGTCAGGCTTGACAACGACACGGTTGATGAAAGGCATCTGAAAAGCGTTACATGACACGTACTAGAATAAAAGACCATGTCGCGTTAATTAAAGACAATATACATAGGTAGCTTTATTACATTAACCTATTAAATTTTATATTTTATAAATAAATTTCGTACTATTATTTAACCAACACTAATTTTAAACCTTTTAGATTCAAACTAGACAGCGCGGGTGAACTCCTCGACGGAACGGAAACCTCCTTCGGAGGTGCTGACAGCGTCAATGGGCCTGGAGAGATCCTCATCAGAGGTCGTCATGTCTTTATGGGCTACCTCAATAGCGAGGAGATGACCAGAGCTGCCTTCAACGAAGATGGGTGGCTCATGACAGGTGATGTAGGGCGAGTGGATAGCCAGAACTTGCTCTATATCACTGGTAGAATTAAGGTGAGGTTTGATGTTTATCGTCACCTTCAACGTTCGATATCTCAAAGGAAGTTTTCAAGTTGAAAAGGGACCTTTTCTATGTTATGCTATGTCCAATGTAGAATTTATATCCTAATATGAAGCTTTTCTCGTATTCCTTTTTTAAATCAAATCCAACCAAAAATTAAGTAACTTAAATAACTTTACTTTAACGGAATATTCAAGAAAATAATGTTTTCATTACCTATCAGGAAATCCTAATAACAGCTGGTGGTGAGAATATAGCACCTGTACTGATAGAACAAGTGGTGCAAGCTGAACTACCTCACATCGGATACGCTGTCCTTATTGGAGACCGGAGGAAGTTCCTCTCCGTACTACTGACACTTAAGGTATATCTATATATAATATTAAAAGATATGAAAGTACCTATTACTTATAAATAAAGTAGAGTACCTATCGAAGGACTAACCTGCCAGTCCAGCAGTGGATGAGTGGAGGCTGATTATGATGATGATAGGAATTCATAAAATATTTGGGAGAGTTCAATTTCCGGTGAATCAAATATAATATAATCAATAAAAATTCTAAACCTTAATGTCTCTTTTCAAGGCCAAAGTTGAACCCAACTCCGGTGATGTACTAGACGAGTTGGACAATGAAACTAAGAAATGGGTCGCCGGACTCGGAAGCAAAGCCACCACGATCAGTGAAATTGTCAAATCCAAAGATCCAGTTGTAAGTACAAAATATCGCCAGTTCGTCAAATTTTATTTTAGGCTCCTTCTGAAAATGGTAACCATGGCAACAATCACCATCCTCGGGTCACATTTTGTTTGGTTTTCGCCCGTGGTTTTATTACATGAAGGTTATATTTTCAAAGTCCGAATAGAAGTGCAGTTTCTTAACAATCACGTATGTCAAAATCACATAGTAAAAATGAATTATCAAATGGTATTGAAGGGTCTAAAGGGAAAGCAACCCGTAAGGTGTACCCTCTTTAATTGTGTTGGCCGATCAATCATACGATCAACGACGAATTCATCATCAACGTTCGATCAATCTTGAAATGCAAATTACACGAGGGACTTTTAATTGACTTATGATTAAAAAACCAGAGGTTTAATGAGTCTTTTGTACAAGTTCTTTTGCTTTAACAGGTTTACAAAGCAATAGAGGAAGGAATAACTAGAGCGAATAAGCACGCGATATCAAACGCGCAGAAAATACAGAAATTTGCCTTGCTACCCGCCGACCTGTCCTTGAATTCCGGCGAATTAGGTAAGTTGTAGTTCGAGAAAATTAAGCGTTGCTGATTCCCACATAAAAATCGATCAAGCCAAGCGAACGTTCCTTTAAAGTATAACAAAATACCTAAGCACTAAACAAAATTTTCCGATTGTTCTTAAGATAGCAGCATAATATATTACCTTGCGCAGAGATTAAATATACGGCAAAGTCCTAAGATAGGATTTGTAGCTATGAATATTTTTGCTGATAACGAAATGTTTTATCATTAATGGCTGCAAGTAAAATTAAAAACCTAATTTATAAAATAATCGCTATCGGTCATTGAGATTGAGAATGAGTGTTCATTTTTAATGTTGATTAAACGGGTTTTGGTTGTGCTAAAATTAAACAATCAAACTATGATAATATATGTTGAATTTTGTTTAAATTGCAAGAGTTTTAAGATCCTTGTAATCGAACCCCTTTATATACAATAACATAGATATCATATTTGTATGTTCACTATCAGTTAAAGATTATTCTATATTATAAATATATATTGCTACGGATTAAGAATGGCTTGTGAATTACGATGTTGCCATAATCCATGCTATGGCGGTAATTCCTATATTTTTTAAACATTTATATTATACTAATTTCAGGGCCAACGCTTAAAATCAAGAGAAACGTAGTGTACGAGAAATACAAAGACATCATAGAAGATTTCTACAAAGTTTAATTAGAATACGGGTGTTTAGTAAATTATTGTAAAAATCGCCTTAAAAATTTTAAATCCCAAAACATATTTATTACGTTTCATTTTACTTGTGTTTAATAATATCTCCGATAGGTTTGATAATACTTGAGTATTGTATCTCTCGGAGGTGTCCTATGAATGTTCATGCTGTTATATTTTATATTAGGAAAAATGTTTTTTACAATAATTGTAAAATTGAATAGAGGTTAAATAGAAGGTCAGTAGACACATCATGAATATTCTGCTGAGCACTATTTAACAAAGTGACTATTTCGATGGGCATTACGTACTAGAGGTCAGCATCTATAGTGAGTATAGTCTATGTATCTATGAATTGTAAACAATTTGCTCAAATAGGGTGTAAGTGTTGTGATCGGTTTGTTGAGAGGTGTAAATAATATTTTTGTTACCTTAATATAAATTATTCATAATAATTATTGTGTGTTTTATTAAAATTCTTCCTTCGTTTTTACTCGACGACAAAAATATTGTATTGACTAAAGAATCAATAGCGTATATTTTAACGCTTTGACTCTGGAATTGTACTGCAGTCTGATATTGCATAAGATAATAACAGCAAAATGGACTGGATGAAAGGAGTCGCATTTCAAAACAAAAACACTGTAGTATAATTGAATAACTATAATTATAAATCAATAATATTTGGAATGATAACATTGAATAGTCTTATAATAATCTATAGTACGCCATAGCATTGGCAATAAAATAGCTTGTCATATCTTTAAGTACAATAAAAATACCTGAAGGCCTAATAAAGATAACATTACCTTAATAGTACTAATTATTAAAAATAATATTTTTTAAAGATAATAAATATTTTTTTTAACTTTAAATCTTCAAAATGTATTAATTAAAATAATGAGTTTATTAAACGAAGCGATATAATAATAGAGTATAGATGTTTTTAGTAGAAAAAACGATATGAGAGAATTTTTTTGTTTTTGTCGACTGATTCTGGATCGCGCTTGTAACAAATCAAAAGGAATATAGGTATCACACTGTTTTAAGCGGCTTTAGGCCGACGGGGGGGGCGTGGTGGGTGGCGGCGGCGGGTGATCAGCCAGAGGCAGAGGCTTGGCCACTCCGATGCGCACCACGCCCCTGGGGGCTCCCTTCAGAGCTGCTACTGCTTGCTCTAGGCTCGCGTTTTCCAGGTTCTAGAAAATACGAATTTAAATACAATTCATTCCCGGTAACAGTAGTCATGGGTTAGTTAATTTTTAAGAAATTTGGTATTCGATACACTGCTGTTACCTACTTCCGCGTAACAAATAATAATCACCTGGTCATTAACAAATAGCAGTCTATCTCCTGGTATAAGCCTCCCGTCTTGCTGAGCCACGCCCCCCGGCACCAGCGACCTGATCACGACCAACGTGTGCGCGGGGCGGAGCGGGTCCTGATAGTCGAGGATTGAGAAACCCAGACCACGCTCGCCTTTTACTAACTCTGCAAACGTTAACAAATATCAATACTTGTCTATAATATCGTTGAAGGTTCAAACGTTTTTTTGTTATACTTGATCAATTTATAATTGACATAATTTAAAGAATGGTGTGAATTCAAAATAAGAATATATAACCATTTCTATAATTTAAATTTTTGGTAAATACTCGCCAATAATCTGTGGCTCCGATGACCACATAGCCAGGCCGGTAAGTGGTTCAAGACTTCGAGAGCGAACCTTTCCTACCGCATTGCCCTCTTCCAGACCTGCGCCTGCGCCGGCCAAACTGCCATCTGACTTAGCCTAAAGTAAATACACCAAAAATATACTATTGAAACATCGCTATCCCTCTGCTACCAGGCTGTAGCTTATAAACTTGTGGTGGTAGATATCTTTTTTTTTTTATTTCCTCCTCTATTTGAGCAATTTAACACTATTCACTATTTGATGGAATATTTATTAAGTCGTTGCTTTGCTTAGGTTAATATTTTTTTGGCGTTATATTAATCAAATTTACCTTGACAAGTGTCGGTGCAGGTGGAGTCAGGTCTATAGCAGGTGTGGGTCTAGGTCTTGCACACACCATGCAGACTTCACTAGACAACTCCTTCAGGATGGACACGACTTCTAGATGATTCATGCCCAAGAGCCGGTGACCGTTAACCTCTGAAAACGAATTATTTTTATTTAAACTTATATTAGAATATCAATTACATTTAAGAAATCTCTTCTGTTGTGGGATTTAGAATTATTCCCATATTAGCTCTTTTTTACGAATTCATTACACTTAGAGAGTCGACGCACATTGTAAAGGTGCAAATGTATATAACAAAAAAAAAACACTTAGTCACACTCTCAACATATGGTATAGTCATATATGTCCAACTTTTAATAGTAAAGTGGTTTGTCAGATGTTAGGTTTTAAGTGACAATCCATTTGAGTGATAGAAGTAGGAAAGCTCTAGTCTACTTCATTCCGATGCGATACACCCATGTTTTTCAGTTCTTTCTATATATAAGGCTCCCTAGCGAAGAGAAGCCACTCACCCAGTAACTCATCTCCCGGCCTGTGCACGCGCGCGCGCCCCACCGGTCCCTCGGGAAGGACGGAGCGCACGTAGTGATGGGGTCGCACCTCCCTGCCCCCCTCCACGTCCACGGTGCCCTCCAGCGAGATCCCCAGGCCCCCGCCCCCACGCACCACCACTCCCACCACGATCTCGACGTCGTCACCTGAAAGTGGCCAAGAGTAACAACTATAATAAGGGTGCGTGGACCGTAGCAATAGTGCTTACAAAATTATTTCAATCTACTTATTTGTACCATTTTCAATCCCGTCCCGTGGGTCGTCTAGTCATTGTAGTGCACCGATATCTAATTTAATTTATAAACTATATAAATTACGACTACAATGAATAAGATGGC
The DNA here is from genome assembly GCA_963693355.1 of Pontia daplidice. Classification (NCBI taxonomy): domain Eukaryota; kingdom Metazoa; phylum Arthropoda; class Insecta; order Lepidoptera; family Pieridae; genus Pontia; species Pontia daplidice. The sequence continues at coordinate 5,102,351 of CAVNZL010000138.1, read as the reverse complement.
GTCACACATCAAGATTTAAAAACCTCGACACCACTGTACCCTCGACAGTCTCTGGTGGACGTAGCTTAGATCCAAAAGCAAAACCGGTTGACTGGTTTTATTTAAATGCTCATGAAAATGCATTACCAAGTATAGCCTGCCACTTTCTCTTGATGGCGTCCTTCTGTTCCTGAGTGCGCGGCATCTCAAAGGCAGGCTGCGGTCGCTGAATTGTCGCAACGGAGCTGCGACCGCTCTCACTGACGTCGTCTACGCTAGTTTCTGAACTGAAAATTAATATCGGAAAAGTCTATTTTTTATTACAATTTCGGAAAAAACAGTCTAATTTAAAACACTCCCCTATCTATATTATAAAAAAAAAAACAATTTTCTTTATAATATCTTTACAATAAAACCGGACAATAAGATTAAATAAAGCAAAAGGTCAAATTGCGGGTGGCCTAAAAATGGCAACTTTCAATTTTATTTATAGTGTTGATAGTCCATTTATCGAGAACGGCATAAGGAATACTCTACTATTCTAATATTGCTATATATTCTATCAGTGTAAGTATTTTAGGATGTATTAGAGTTTTGAAATGACTTACGTGGTATTAAGGTGCGCCATCTGTATGTGGTGATCGCTGGAGTCGGAGTTATCAGCGCGATGCATGTGCAAGAAGGGATTGCTGACGCTCATCATTCCAGCCGCTGCACTCTCGCCCGCTGCTATTGCCTGTTGCAGCTGCTCGAACTTGGGGCCGCGGAGGTATCTGGAGTTAGAAAATCCTTTACATATGTGTTTACTAAAAAATAAAAGAGACTATCTTTTGGTAGTGCATTAGATTTAGTGTAATTAAAATTCCAATCACTCAAGTAATCTCCAGGAAATGAAAATGTCTCTATGTCATTGGCGGACATGTCTCATATTAGATTGGACGACAATGTGAAATTCACAGATATTTACTGCATCTGTAGCATGCTCACCTTTCAAGTTCTAGGGTGACCGTATTTCCACTCTGTTTGAGAGCGTCCACTGCCCGTTGGTTTGATTTACCCGCGAGGGAGACACCATCAACTGCTACTATACGGTCATTGACCCGCACCTTGCCGCTCAAAGCAGCCGCACTGCCGGGTGTCACTGATTTCACAAAAATCCCGGACAATTCTTCTTTTTCACAAACATAACCTGAAAAATCAATAAATATAATAAATACACGTGAATTTGATGAAAATTTTAAGTAGTAACTATCATTATCATCACTAAACCGTATAAACATCTACCTAATGTACCTACATTGCCGCGGTACACTTACATGGCCTATTATTAATATGTCGCTCTTAAGAGCGAAACAAAAATTATGTGTCTTGTCTAATGACAAAAAGCTCTAAATTTTTAACAATATCAGCATTGCACCATCGCTAGTATTTACAAAAAATAATATAATTTAATTTTTTTATTTATTATAAAAAATCGATTTATAATTTATTACATTGCAAGCACAATGGCAAGTGATGCATACCTGCAATGGTGATACCTAATCCATTTTCATCCTTTTTTAGTTGCACGGTAAATCTATCCACTTCTGGTGACTCTGCATCTAAAAAATGAATAAAACATATGGTTCATTCTGAAAAAAATAGTATATCAAAACCCTGTAGTTGAGAGATTTTCTCGAACTTTTTAGATTTGTCATTCTGGGATAGGGAAAGACATCTTTGAAAAGATGAGTAAAGGTGATGACGATCAAACGAAATTTAGTATGTGTTTCGTAGAGCGTTCGTAAGATTTCATTTCTCAGAATACGCCAAGGTATACGATGTCATTAACTCACAAGAGACGCTGAAAATGGATTTACCGCTTTCTGGTGGTGGAGTGATGGATTTATCGAAAACGAATCTTGTCGAAGCCGGGTTGACTGGTAGTGGTGTGGGTTGGGTGTGGAATACTTGTTCAAAACCAGCTTCCATGAGATATCGGTCGAGAGCTTCTGAGCTTGATAACAGTCTGAAAAAAAGGGCATAAAAATCATTTCCAGAACTTCTCATAACTACAATATGAACCTTAAACAGGCAGTTAAAAAGGAAAATGCTGTATGAGTACAAACATTCTCTAAACTTGATCGATATCGAAAAAATCAAACCAAAAAAGAGAAGACAAACCCCAAGTAATCGGCTTATTGAGAGTATTCAGCAAATCTTTTCAAACTATAAGAAAACCTCACGAGTGTGATTGAAGTCTTATACACTGCCAAAAACGACAGATCAAATTTAAGAGTCATAGTTACTGTGTCATATTTAAATAAAATGAGCCAATATTAAGTTTGTGTCGATAAATATTATAATATAATGTAAAAACCAAATTTTATTTTGCACACTTTTTAACTCAGTACGTCACTGACAACGCATTACTATCTATCAATATGGTATCAATAAAGTGAGATTTTAATATACCTAAAAACTATTTTCTATAAAATAAAATAATTTTAGGGATTTCGTTATCGTTAGTATTATATATACAATGAAAATAATAAAAAATAGATTTTTACCTAGCCGGCACAATAGGTGCAGTCGACGGCTGCACGGCTGCCGGGTCGACCCCACGAGCCACTACCAACCGGACACGGGAGCCCGATGCTCGGAGTACCCCTGCTACTTGCTCGGACCCCATTTCCATAAGGCTCACCTAGAAGCGTTAAAGCAACTATTGCTATCCTTTTACCACACCACAAAATATTACTGTACCACGCGAAATGTATGCGTTCGAAACCACTTATGTCATCACAATAGTATCTGCTGATTTTAACGAAAATTTGCTATATTTAAAAGCGCGCGGTTCATCACAGTATGGTTTAATTCAAATAATTAAAAGCTTGGACATGAGAATTAAATGAACAACATGTTAAACGAAATTTTTTACTCTAACTTCATTATTAATGTTAAATATTTTATAATTACATCTCCAATTTGCAAAATATGGTCTCCAGACTTTAATCTTCCGTCACGATCAGCGACGCCACCAGCAAGGATAGTTTTCACAATGACACCACTGGTCCTGGCACCAATAATACCTAGAATAAAGAAGACTTAAATTAAAATGTTTAATGATCACCTATAGAGGTTTTCAAACTAAAGCATATCCCAGTCGCTCAAACTTTTCTTGGGCCCTTTTTCAATTTAAATTTTGTCATATTACTATATTAAATATTACTATACTAAGCAGGTTATTAATTGAGGTACCTATGGAAAACTTCCTCATCATGATATTTTACCTTCTGCTTAAATTCTACCAACATTCAGTAAGTGGGCATGGCATACCCACAATACCGTTCTATTGTTCGTAAAAAAACATATAAGGTGGATCATTTTCTGTCTGAGATAATAGGTAGACTAAACACTCATAACACAGAACTTTATTCATAGATTGATACATTTCTAACATGAACTGTCACACTCACGGACATCCGACATACAAACATATTTTCAAATGAAGTATATTTATAAGAGAAATACATTTGTCAAAAATGTCAACTGTGTTCCTATCACGGTTCAAGAGAAAAATCCTTTAGAATGGTTATGGTACATAGGTCACACTAATATTTTAAAACTCCAATATACAAATTTAACGCCCCATTCTATTAATTACACTGATAGTTTACAATGATTTTACATTTTGGTACCCTTTTAAATATTGCGTGTCCAATTAACGTGGTTCTAACTCGGTAAAATAGACAGTCATCTCAATAAACAAACATCGCTCGGTCGGCTCAACTGCGTTTGACGATGAGTTGTTTTACAGAAGTCAGGCGCGGTGTGATCGCGGTGGATAACACACACACAATTTGACCGAGGTTCAAAACGGACCGTTATGGCAGCAACCGGACCGATGCCCAGTACATTCAACCAGATTCAACATCGATTTATTGCTACGATTCCAAAAATAAATCGAATCAAGGGCAATCGGACGACTGGGTCTTTCAAGATGAGACGAAACCAACCACAGTGGCGCTGGTGAAAAGTGCATCTAAACGGACCACTGCTTTAAAGAATCATTGTACCCTGTATAGTGTACACGACCATTTGTTTATGAGAAATAATTGATGAACTCCGTAAAAATAACCGTAAACGCTGTATTCACATATTCTGTACCACGATAGTGCCAGTTCTCTCACTTATGAGCCAAGCTCCATACAGTCCCGACCTTGTTACTTTTTCTGTTCCCAAAAATTAAGAACCGATAAAGCGGACAATGATTTTCGTCACCAGAAGAAGCTGTTGAAAAGTATAAAAACACGTTTTTGCGGTCACCATGAAGAGTGGCACAAGATTTCAATATTGGCTTAATTGTTTAAAAAGTGCATTTACACAAAGTGAGAGATATTTTGAGAATGAAATAAAAACAATGTACTTTATTTTCCAACTTACCAAATCCAAGGCCTGTGCCATCATTGACCAAGTTTATTATCTCAACTTGTGCCCAATCCCCAATGATAATATTATTAGCAGATGCCAGCGACTCATCATTTCTAGGTATATCTAAAATAGCTCTACTCTGAAATTTTAAAAGCTTACAGATTATTCCATGCAAAGAAAAAATATATACTATCAAATATAGATGTATTGTAAAACTCTTTATGATACTTGATTAATGGTATTGTTCCAGATATTTTTTGGCAAAAATTATTAACACCACAAATTTCAAATGTCATACATTATTAAAATTACCTGCTTTGGTGATAGGTTTGACTCAACAGATTCTGTATCTATTGCTAATATTCTTTCAGTCTCTGCAGGAGAATTAAATTCTAAGCTTTGGGGTGGTGAAATCTGAGGAACTCTTTGTTCTTCATCTCCTTCATGTATGCCAAAAAAATTTCTTGTTTGTAAAGCCAGGTCACCTAAACAGAATGTAAATACCAATAGTTAAATGTGATTAATTATGGAATTAAAAATTAACACTATGTATTAATTTCAATGAAAATTAATTTAAGACAAGCTAACATAAGTACAGGACACAAGTAAAAAGATCGAAAACTAAATCTGTTATAGTAAAACTAGAGACATAATAATTAATTTAGTTTTATTTAAGTCAATTCATGGAAGTAAAAGGTTAATATTAATAATTATACCCCAAATGAATCAATTATAAAAATCACCTGCAGGCGTTATATCAAAGTCGTCTGGTATAATAGAAGGATGGTGAGCAACTTGGGTAGCAAGCATGCCTACAGAATCTTGAAGTGTAACAATGCTTCTTAAAATAGGATTCTCAAGCAAGTTTATTAACATATTTAAGTCATCGTTTGTAGCAGCCTAAAATCAATATAAATATTATTTTGTCTGTTTTTATCGTTTTATATAACACACAGCTATTTGAGAGGCACCATAGAGCACCCATAGTGTCAAGGAAGTTGAACTAATATTATTTTAATATATACCTTTAACTTAGGATCATCGCTCGAATCCACTGCTATTTTGACGCTTTCAAGTTGTTGCAGAGCATTCGAAATATTCACCCCTAAATGCATACTGAAACGTAATTGAAAATATTTATAATCTAACAAACAGAAATATAGTAAAATTTATGTTTAAACTATTTCTAATGTGAAACACTAACTTTTCGTGTGCCTTCAACATAAGTGTTAATAAAAATACAATGATTTCTCTCCTTGATCCTCTTGATATGAAGTAGGAATTCTCACGAAAAATATTTTTCTCAAACAACAATAATAATAATAATATAATGATGATTTTTTTGTTTATAAACTACAGATATATTAGAGACAAGTTTCTACTTTCTTCATTTTTTTCACAGATCAAGTGACAATACACATCTGACATCACACAGATTTATTAACAGAGTACGTAGATAGCCAAGGCGATCTGAGATCGATTAATCGAAGAATCGGTTTTTTAGACCAAAAAATATCGATCTTGTGTACTGAATTGATCCATTTCACCCTCTAAAAAGATAATTTTCTGTTTCGTACAAACTTACTCAGGGCTCGTCTAGATGAATGTGTACTTAGTAGTACTTTGCCCTTAACAACTAGCTATAATTAGTTAATTAGTCAGGCCGTCTGTCACTTTAATTAGTTTTAGTTTTAGATAGTATTCTTGTAATCTAGTATACTTGTGTGTACTAGATGTAATACTCCTTGTAATACACAACACGAAAGTCAGGGTATAATCGAAGAATTTAAACAAATTTATCGAATCAGTTTGCACCTTAAATATGATCCGATCTTTTTGGAAAAAAAGAATCATTTACCATCACTCACTGCCATAAGTATAGTTCGTTTGGTCATCAGTGCCTTGCGAGCGTCATGTGGATTGCCGTAACACATGAGCGTATTTTGGATCCTAGCAGATTGACAGATTGTTACTTAAAAAGCTTGGATATTAAGCACTGGGTAATATACGAAATTTTTTCCTAATATAAATAAATATCTTTTTTAATAACTGTTACTTTGATATAGTAGTAAAAATCTTTATTAGTAAGAAGGTTTGTGTTTGTAATCAAAACATAGACTCTTTAAGCGAATGAAAGAGCATTTTGGCAAAATCGATCTTTTACCTCGATTAGGTCGATTGACCTTCATTAAAAACGCTTGGAAGGAATCGCCATCCCTATAAGTAGAGGTTGCACAGTGGACACAGATGATCACAGATGACAGATCAGTTAGGATTGATATTTAACTTGTCTTAAATCTTGTTACAGGTGCATATCATATAGTTTAGTAATTAAACTTTGAAAAGTTTTTGTTAATCCGCATGAAATTTTGCACACTTTAATATTAGGTGGTTCTTTGTAGTTGGGTTGGTTGAAAAACATTGCAGTACCATTAAGTAGTAATTAAATTGAAAAGTGTAAATAAATACACTTGGTTTTTAGAATGAAACTAATTTCAGTACAGGATATTCCGTATCATACATATTTACATTTTTAATAATAAGTAAAATGAAATTTTTGGAGAAAATTGGTAGTGCAGTCTTACATCAAGGAAGATTTGAAGCGTTATGTGTTTATGTGATTGCCGATTTAAAAATCTCTTCGTTAGGTTTCAGGAATGAAGTAGTATATAGTATTGATAGTGAATAACGTAATAACAGCTATTTTGTCGGTATTATAAAGATACATAATATCATATCGGTCTGAAAAACATATATTAGCACATATTTCACTTAACTTTACATATCATTTCATCAATAAAACATAATTTTAAGAATGTTAACATAATATATTGTAACATATATTTCTAAAATCTATAAATTTTACATTAAACTTTAAAATCAACGAAACAGCATACCTCAAAACCACAGATAATATCTTGAAAATATTTAATTGTAAAAGTAACATTAAAATAATTACGTGTATCATTATGTATTACGTCATGTAATACGTATGTATTACGTAAATTATAAAAATTAATATGATGACGGTAAATCTTATAGGTAATTAAAAAAAATTAGAAATTATTTCATTCGTGTATCACCTGTTCACATCAGTATTCCATTCGTTGTTCTATAATTTCTTACGCTGGCTCCAGACGTTGGTCCCAATGTTAGTCGGTTAATTTGATGAAGCGTACACACGTTGGCGTTATATAGTTTCATTCCGTCAGAGCCAATGTGAGGATGTCCGATACCGAAATCGAAATTGCTCTAGGCGATATATGCTCATCAATGATTCTCGCTTTTTTTTTCAATTCTTCAACCGAGTAAATCATTCCCAAACTCTGTGGAATAGAGCGCCATGCATCGGCTGTAAAATTTTTATTTTTATGATCCTTTTAGATGTTTCCATATTATGGATGTGCCTGGTATAGTTTATAAATTCTATAACTTTTCATTTGTCCATGGTGACCAATATAAAAGATTCGATTGGTCACCGTCATTGATATTTGATGACTGAATACAAAAGAGGCGTAGAGCAAGTAAGTTACGATATTTTTTTTTTAATCGAGATACGAAAGAAAACCGAGGAGCTCTACCATTTCATAGTATTCGTTTTGAGACAGCACGGTCGTGTCAAACATGATTGGGATATATCGGCGATGAACGATTCGCATCGCATTAATCAATCGATTATTGGGATTTGGTCGTTCATAACCCACACAGGACAGGAGTAATGGTAATATATACTATAGATTGCATACTCTTTGATATATACTGGATTGAAATTTGAATTATCGAATTAGTGCCGTAAAACTTAAAAGTAACGACAGACTTTTTTTTAAACTTAATCTGGTCGAATATTATATTAAATTATTAATACAATTGTTTTGATATTTCCTATGAAGATTCAAGTTCCAGACCATCAGTTCAAAATAAAAAGTAAGGGTTATTGAATGGTTCTTTAGACCTTTTACATAGTATGGCGGATTCGACTACTACGATTGATTTAACAGATTCATTTTGCTTAGTAAATCATAATGCTTTATGTAATTTGATAATTGAAATAGACGATACAGACGATTCTTTTTCTGGAGAAAGAATTATACAGAAAACTCCCATAAAATCTACGAAGTTAGAACGATCAGTGAAAAAGAAGGTAAGAATATTTTTTACGTTTTTTTATTATTCCTTACTTCTTTGAAACTAAGTCCCCAAGATATTAATAAAAAAAAAAATCTATTTGTAAATATATTTCTTTCTTATAACTTATTGTGACTTACGCTTTTCAGGAATTCATCAAATCTCCCCAAAGAACTCCTGATGCCAAAATAGGGGAATGTTCTATTTGTTGTGAAAGATTAGGGAAAAGACCAGTATCATCAACAATATGTGGACATGTATTTTGCACAGCATGTATACAAACAGCATTAAATCATGATAAAAGATGCCCGCAATGCAGGAAGACTATGAGAGGAACACACAAATATCATCCAATATATTTACCATTAGTATCTAAATGAATATTTTAACAAAGACTATGTGATTTATTTGAATTAATATTATCTTAACTTATTATACCTATACTTTTTCCATTTTTATTAAGATTGCTTAATGTTTTGTTGATATTTTCAGATTCTTCTCATGTTTCATATGGAATTTTGAAATATTACAAATTTTCATTCTAACTAAAAAATATTTATTAACATACCTATATAATTTTAAAATGTATAAATTCTAATTAGGTTAAATTAATTTTAATTATTCTGCTCTGTAAATGATGATGACTAATATTGTGTATTGTGATATGGTATGACAAAAATGCCACAAATCAAAAATAAATTTGGTTCTGGCTTTGGCAACAGTATTTGTAATGTGTTCAACAATATTTAAATTAATGGTAACTAAAGGCTAAAAAATGTATTGTCATTTTACCTGTGTGTTTATCCATGAATTCATTGAGGATGAAATTAAAATGTAAATACCATTGATTTCTTTAATTATTTTACATTTCATAAATAATTTCAAACAATTTCATAAAGAGCAAGTTACTTTACAAACATCCATGATCTGCTGATTTGATTTAAATTCCTTTTTCTTTTGGACAGTCCAGTTAAAGCAGATTTATTTAAAAACATCACAGTACAATATAATTTTTATAAACAATAGGATAAGAATTCAGATTTTTTTTAAATCTTATGTAATAAAATATAAAGCTAGCCATATGGCTAGCTAAAAAAAAAGCTTAAATATTTAAGAGTTACAGAAATTGTATCTATATTACAGATTTATACAGAAAAGTGGGTGGCAACAGTTATTGAAAACAAAATGTCCTAAATCCTTATATTATAAAAATCAAAACAACATCTGAAACCCATTGCCATTTATGAAAATAAAGTATATGAAGATAATATGAAGTAATTTGAAGAACAAAAACCTGGAAGAGGTAAAATAAACTTATTATCTTATCTAACAAAATATGATCATGTTTTCCCTTGTGGAGTTTTAGATTTTAGAGTATTTTTAATCAAGAAAGCCATGCCATGTATTCTATAATGTTTTTCTAAACTGTTCGAATCTGTAAATTTATTTCTACACACATTACATTGATTCTTTTCAACAGGCAACTTTTCCTCTGGTTGGACATTTACAGTTTTCTCAAAAGCACTTTTATTGAAACAATCATTATTTTTAACATATTCTTCTACATCAGCTATATTGTGTTCCAATAATAAATGAGTAGCAAATGATGGTTTTACAGCTAAGCAATTACCACATTCCATACATTGGTAAGCCATATCAGGGTCCCTATGAGTTTTTACATGGGATTCATAAGATATTATATCTTCAGTATTAAAGTTGCATTTAGGACAGTAGTGACATTTTGTTAGCATTTCTTTTGTGGGAGCATTAATATTTATTTTCTCATATGTTAATTTAGTTCTGATTGTCCTTTTCTTTTCTTTGAAATGTTTGGTGATTTTTTTTGTTGTTGAATTAGATAATATCCTGTGTGGATGTTTTTGAAAACTCTTTAAATTTAATTTATTTACAACCAATTTTATATCCAAATACTTAATATTTTTATGAAAGTGGTTAAAGTGCTTTTTAATATCTTCCCAATTTTCATTCACTTCAATTTTGCATATATGGCATTTTATTTTGAGATTTTTGTTGACTTTATTCCTGAATTGATCTAAACTGTTTACAGTTTCTGAGTTGCCATTAAGAATGCAATTAATACATTTCTTGAATCTTTCATTACTCTCTTCCCAGTACCATAATGTGTTATGACAAGAATCACAGTCTTCATATTTAACAGTCTTTATAACATGGGCTAATATTTTATGTGTAGTGTAGGACCAATGTTTAGAGATATGGTGATTGAGAAAATCATAAACATTAGATAAGGTTAAACCACAACTCCAGCAGGGAAATAGTTGACTGTCAGGATTTTTTTGAATCATTAAAAAGTGCTTGTCAAGATGCTTATGAATTTGACTTGAGCTTAGAAAATTTCCAGGACATTGCTGACATTCAAAATATGTTTGATATTTAGTTTTATTACAACATCTCATTACATGTTTAAGAACAGCATTTTCACTGTAACCAGCAAGATAACAATTAGGGCATTTATATATTTTGTTTAAATGATCAGATTTCAAATGCACAAGAAAATTATTTGGATGAATTGCTGGACATGTACTATTCATGCATTTTATTCTTGATGTAACTCTCATCATTTTAAAACCATCACAATCGTGACTATATGGGTACATGCAGGTTCTAAGACTTAGGTATGCACCACATTCTGAACAAATGAATGGAGGAGTTTTTAAATGTATTCGGAGATGGGCAATAAGTGCACATGATGATGGTAATGTAAACAAACACACAGGACATGTCAACATTCGTACTGTTTGCATGTAATGTAGAGCTCTATCTTTTTCAATTATTCCAGTAACTGCAATATCTTTTGTACATTCAAAACATGTATACTTAAATTGATTAGTTACTTCAATATCATTTTCTTGATTGTTTTGAGAATTTGTTACCAATGGTGTTTTTAAGGGTAAAGGTTCCACCTTTATATCACTTATGTTAATTGTAGCAGTCTTTGTCACATGAGAGCGTATATGTGATAAAAACTGGCATCTATTAAAGAATTCATTTAGGCACCCACAGTATCTGCATAAGTATTGGATCATGAAAGATTTTCTGTTTATGTGTGTGGCCAGACTGGACTCAAACAAAAATCTGAAAAAATAGAAAACTCTTGTATAGTTCTTCTACTGAGGTAAAGCATGTAATATTTTTAAAACTTTATGTATGATGTTTATTTTATTTTTTCTATACTCACTTGTCTCCACAATCAGTACAGGGGTAGACTTTGTATCCATCTGTAGGTATAGGTATTTTATAATTGGGCATTGCCTTTGTAAACAGAATATTCTGAATACTAATTTTTTCATTCCTAATTGTGTCTGAGTCCATCTTCATAGGTTGAACTGCAAAATTAATTATATAAGTACCATTAATCATCAAAGATTTGGTTGATCTCTTCTCGTTTTTTTTTTTAAGTTCTGTAAAAAAAATCTAATAGAAAAAAAATTGATACAATTTTTTAAGACTTCATAATTTATGAAGAGTTTGTTGCTATAGTAAATTTTATATTTACTTGCTGATTTTTAAATACTTTTCTATAACTTATTTGTAATTCTGGTTGAATGGGTAAACATGTTTTTAATTTGTAAATTTACTCATTTTCTCAATTCTCATGTCATTCAGATTTTTTGACAGTTCATTTATAAAGCCTTGTATCGCCACTATTAAAATATATAACAAGTATTGCCTTACTTTTGATATTTATATATTTAAGTAAGTCATTATGTATACATATAAAATAGGTTAACATTTACCTTTTTAATTTATAAGTGTTTTCTTAATAATTATTGTCTTACAAATTTCACAACGGTTTAAAGGAAAAAATTAAGAGTTACAATGAATGTAAAAATCAGTTGCGTTGTGAATGTAAGAAATGTGAACGGATTCTTGGCTGAATAGCTTTTCATATATGATCAAAATAAAATCAGTTCAGAACAGTCCAATTAATTTTTACAGTACTATATATATAATCTGTGACTAAAAGTTCTATGAATGTAATAATCACATGTTCCAATAGATGCCACGGGTGGATATATTTTTAAGTTTATCATTCAAAAGCTTCATAAAACATACATATACTTTTTTGCCAAATTGGAGTCTAGATAAGATAACAGCCGCAACAATCATTATGGCTTTATTATTTCGAGAGGAAAAGAGATACGAGGACGCGGAAACTATTGGTATTCTGGCTTCTAATGACAAATTTTGTTTTGTTTCTATAATAATAGTATTGTACTATCTAGAATTATTAAAACTTTCGGGTAAACTTTTTGCGTTTGACTCTATTTTTATAAGATAACTAAATTATCTATCTTTAATTATTATCTCTAATAGTTAATTGTGATAGATTAAAATATGACAAAAAATTTCTGGAATCACTCATTCTTGACTAAACATTGAGCCTATAGAGATATTTTATCTCAATGGATAGCTGTCATACAATCTTTATATTTTATGCCTCACAGGGTTTACTTATTAATTGTTGTAAAAATACCGCCCGATGGGAACCTACTACTTTAATGATCGTTGGTTTAATAATTAAAAATTTAACATAGATTTTTACGATCTGAAATTATTAGATACCTTTTGCAGATTCGTTGGTAAGCATTAACAAAAATGATATTACTTGTAAACAATATTTCTTACACTTTTAGTCCGGTCAATTTAGACATTCGAAGTTACATAAATTCCCACCAAGCTGAAAATCGGTAAGATTGCTTAAAATATCATTAAAAACAAAACTTGAAAGTTCCCCATCTTTCCCCTGTAAGGAAAAAATGTTATTCAAGGTCAAAGGTCAAAAAAATGAGTTTTTCGCGATTTTCAGCAAAACGGTAAGTTTTATCATAAAAATACCTTAGACAAAAATTGTAGATTATAAAATTATCTACAAAAACTAAATTAATACTTTTTTTTCTACGAGCCACCGATATTTTGAGATATAACGATTCAAAAAGCTGTAGAAGTTGTAATCGTCATAATATGCACACGTTTCCTCGCCACCTATGTAGGTAGTGTACTTGGCGCGTTTTATTTTTACGTGGTTTCCCCAGTAGGCCTATTCCACCGGTCAGTTTTAATCCTGTTTTATTTGAAACTATTGAAAAATAATGGATTTTAGCAGAGATTGAAAAAATAAAGGCAATTTAAGTTAAAAAAAATGTAGTGAAATTTAATCGTCCGAGTCGTAACTGTCAAATTCTTTTTCTTGTTGTTCTTCTTGATCTTCTTGTTCTTGTTCGTCTTGTTCTCGTTCTTCTTGTTCTTCTTCATCTTCATCCTGAGTGCATGTAAACTGCGTTAATAGCGCTGTATCGCATGTTGCCTCGTTGGAATCAAACGGATCCTCTTCTGTTGGTGATTCAATATTAGAACACGACCGGCCTTGACAATGCGTACATGCGGGAGAACAAAACAATCCGACTTTTTTGCAACCACATTTAGCACTGCATCCCTTTTTGCAGTTGCAAAAAATCGAGTTCAAAAGTTTTTCTGGCGCAGGTGGAAGTAAAGTATGCACTGGTTCCAATAAATTGTTGACCAACTTCCAACCCCAGTCTGTAGGGTCTAGCTGATAACCAAGCCACACTTGAACTTGGTAATATACTCTAAAAAGATGTTGATGAGCAGCAACTAAGGTTGGAGGAAGACAAGCTAATTGTACTTGTTTTTTTACTTTTGGTGTTTCTAACGAAACATGCATATCTAAACTTATCTAAGCAGGTAGTTTTTTTAGTAGCTCCGTACATAGAAAGAAGAAAGCGAATGCCGTTGGTAATAATTTCTTGTCGAGTAGAATTACTATTTTTAAAAACTTCAGCACATTCAATTAAATTTTGTTTCTCAAATAGTTTGAAAACTGATTTTTATTTTTCCCCGCCTGTAAAATGCAGATGTCGTATTACAGCCACTTATTGCGTGTAAAAATAGTACATGATTTTGACACTTTGCAAAAGTAGATAAACTTTTTCATGAATACATTTCTGATTGATTTCATTTCTGGTTTTAAGAAGAAAATAGTTTTTTCAGTTGGAGTTCGAGCAGTCAATAATACGAGTAAGTCTACATCTTCACCAACAACAATAGTTGTATTTGTCACATTGAATTGCTCAATTGCTGTTTCAATACGTCAGCATCATTATCAGCTTGTCTTACCGATATATTTTCCGTAGTAAATCTTTCTTTCAACATTGAAATGAATCGAGACTTGTTGTGAGTATTAGAAAGAAATATTTGTTGGCAGGTTGGAACTGTCATATTTTCATCAAATAAAATATCAATAGAAGAAGGTGTTGCTAAAGTTCGACGACGCTGTTCTGCAGCTTTGGTAGGGGAGAGTTGGATAATACCGAGCCCCTAAGGAATTTCACCTATAATTAGGAAACTGTTTAATTTTAAAAGAAACATATTTTTGTAATTATTAGGACATTTATTCAGGTACGCATACAGTATAACAAGAACTTCCAAAATTTAAACAAAAATAATTATCGTTAATTTACAAAAATAACCAAAAGCGCGGTATTGTCAAACTGGTTCGATAATATCGTGCCCTGGGATCGTTAAAATCGTGCTCCCATTTATTGCACATAAAAAGCAGCGGAGGGCGTGTCTTTATTTCTATTGCAGTTAAATGGTATGCCCGATGCTGTCTCTTTAGCAAAAATGTCAATAGGCTTCTGGTCGGTTTGTCTTTGGGGAGTATGAGATCTAATTTCCATGTCTAAAATTGTGGGTGACGATGACAGTCTTCAAGTGGATTCGTCATGTCCAATTTCTGGTTCTATAAACTCCTTTTCGACAACTGATTGCCTAACTTTCGTGGATTATTCTTTAATGATAGGATAAGCAGTTAAAATATCTTCGTCGTCGAAAATATGAGGGTTCAGTGGATATATCCCAGTCACCTCAAATCCCTTGACAGCCTTTTCCATCGTAGTCACTCGGGTAAAAGCTTTATTAAATGTTGAAGCTAAAAAGTCATGCGTAATTTTTTCAAATGGTGCATCCATTTTTTCATAAATAAATCACACTCTCGAGAATATGCTGATTTTAATGACCCACCAATACTTGTGGCAAAATGATGTAACCATTTCGTAAAAAGATCTGAATTTATCCACCCAGATTAAGAGCATTCATAGATTGCGCCTGGTGGACCACCAATTTTCAGGGAAGGTTTATTTCTTTGACGTGGATAAATAAACATCGGCGAAACATATATTCCTGTGTCGCTAAGTGCACATACAACTGTGAGGTTCTGGCCACGTTCTGCGCCGGGGGCGCGGTATTATCGAACTTGATCATTTCATTTTTTTTCCTTAAAATTATGTGGAAAATATTATAGCATGTAAAAACTTATTCTGACATTAATTCTACAGTACACAACCATTCAAAAAGTATAGTATCAATTTATTAAAATATAAATACAGTATTACTTACCTCTTAACGAAAGTATATGAAAAATTATAAGGAATGACGAAAAAACGTCTAGAGCGCGTGCCATCTACCTCGTCGCGCTGACGCGCAGCATGGGCATGGCATGGACGCGGTATGGGCATGTCCGGCATCGATGAATAGGCACTACAGTACAGTGTAAACTAGTGGATAGTTTTTGAATTACGTGGTTACGCTGACGCACGGAGTTATCAACCGCGCGGTATTATCCAACTCTCCCCTATTTCTCGTGCAATCATGATAGCCATCAAATACGACAGTAACTCGGGAACCAAAATGTCGACGTACATACTGTACGTATTTATCTAATATAACGTTGAATGTTTCTTCACTATCCCACACAACGCGATGTAGTAAGTATCCTCCGTCAATGATATATGTCGCATTTGTGTTGTTAAGTAAATTGCTGATATTCTTATAGTTATGAGTTATGTATATTTTATATTAGTAGTGTAAGTTACAATGACTGATAGAAAAATATTTTAACATATATTACAGCTACAGAGATGTATATATACGTGGCGTACTCATGCATATTATGACGATTACAACTTTTACAACTTTTTGAATCGTTATATCTCAAAAACGGTGGCTCGTAGAAAAAAAGTATTAATTTAGTTTTTGTAAATAATTTTATAATCTACAATTTTTGTCTAAGGTATTTTTATGATAAATCTTACCGTTTTGCTGAAAATCGCGAAAAACTCATTTTTTGACCTTTGACCTTGAATAACATTTTTTCCTTACAGGGGAAAGATGGGGAACTTTCAAGTTTTGTTTTTAATGATATTTTAAGCAATCTTACCGATTTTCAGCTTGGTGGGAATTTATGTAACTTTACTCTATTTTTTTGTCTAATTTGACCGGACTATTTAAGTAGTTAGAAAATATTGTATAAATATTACAGCTATATAAAGAAAAATGACTTTGTTACATATTATGCAATAATGATATTAAAATTGGTTAATAATAAATTCTTACTTTTATTTGATACAAAAATATTATTTGGAGACACTTATTTTATAAAATTATTTTACTATCTGTGTTTTTTTAAATAAAGTAAAGTTGACATCGTTGGGTATATTAGTTTAGATATTATTGTACGTTATTAGTAGTTTCAATGTCATCACTATTATTCTCTTGACGAAAAAACGCGATTAACTGTTTCTCATATCTGTCTCTTTTTAAATAATGAACAACATCAGATCTTGCAACAAAGGCGCTGTCATTAATTAATGTGCTGTAAATTTTCTTATTCTCCAACATATCTTC
This sequence comes from Pontia daplidice, assembly GCA_963693355.1. Taxonomy (NCBI): domain Eukaryota; kingdom Metazoa; phylum Arthropoda; class Insecta; order Lepidoptera; family Pieridae; genus Pontia; species Pontia daplidice. Next base: position 5,085,089 of record CAVNZL010000138.1, on the reverse strand, counting down.
ATCATCAGGTAATAGCAGTAAATAGGTGGCTACCGCTTTTCCCATATCGTCCAGCCTGTCTAAATTATAATAAGATATTTGTATATAATTTAGTAGATCAGCAATGAATTCAATACCAGAATTGTATAATGGTTTCAGTTCTTCTTGGCACCTTTGCTTACAAATTAGAAGTGACGCCATGTAATTTGATATTGTTATTGTTATTTCTGGTGACCACTCTTGTTCTGGCTGACGCTCGCATTCCATTCGACAGTTGTTTTCCCAAGACAGGTAATCATTTAATGCCTCTTCCATATTTGCAGTTGTTTCACCCCAATTCTTGGCGTGATATGATTTAAGACCTAGTCTGTAAAGGATCTGATAGTCATCACTTTCAAGGTCAACCACCTCACTAAGGTCAACTTCAGGTTGTTCTATATAGTAGTCTAAGTTTTTTTTCATTTTTGTATCATCTGGATTAGTAACTAGAAAAGTATAGGAAGCCGATGCCGCTTTTGACATAGCATACATTTGGAAGTAACATAGATGTAAATACTCATATGGTTTTCTAGTTTGCATGTTTAAAATTGTGGAATCTGATACATTATTGTACATACGGACATCTTCAAAAGCTTCATTATTACAGTTTATCAAACATTGCCTCGCGTTGAAATACAATTCATATATTTTAAGATCTTCAATATTATCTTGAATAGTGGAAACTTTAGCATCATGCTTACATTTTAGTCTACAATTTATTAATATTCTTTTATAAACTTTATATAAATGTAGTGATTCTTCAAACTGCACAATACATTCAGACCACCGTTCATTTGAATAGGCTTCCACACCTTTTCGGTACACTAGATCTAAAGAAGAAAACTTTAAAGATTTTACTTGCATAAATAAAGTAATAAAAAGTATTATTCCGACCCTTGACCACGACATTTTAAACGTGCGCTAATTGCGTAATTCGTAGGAGTGATTTATATTACAATTTTTGTCGTTTTTGTATATTCATTTAAAACACTGAACAATCACTGTAACTTAAATATTAACCTTTTACTTTGCTTCAATTGAAATGACGTGTGCGCTGTGCGCTTGTTCCAGATTCGAGATCGAATAACAACTAGCAGTATAATTATTATTATTCCCTACGCTGAACGCTCCAGTTTTATCGCACATACGACATCTGTGCCACGACCCGACAACATCCCATCATGTAATGTTTAACCTATATCTCAAGTCGTTCAATCAAGAGTATATCTTAGTTATGTTAAATAGTTTCGTTATTTTTGTATCTGTTCAGACGTGAAAAAATATATATTTATTAAATATATTACGTGTGTTATACGTTTAATTTAAGCGTAAACATATAACAGGAATTATTCAATGTCTCTTAAACCTTAAAACTAATTTCAGAAGGATTATTTTACTAACGAGTTGAGTAACTAATGTGTTAAAGTACTATACTATGCTAAGGTACTGTATACTTAAATATAAGAAACTATGTGGTGGACTTAATATGAACCTTATAAAATGTTAAAAAACGTGGAATATAAACCTTATAAATAAGAATATAAAGGATACGACCTGTACGTTATATAGTTTAGAGACTTTTGTAGGTGGATTTTATATATATAATGAATTTGGAGGGAGAGAGACAGGTGACGTCTTAGTCGTTTGTTGGATTCTCCTTTTTTCTTTCAACTACTGAGATGGTTAAGCAAAAGCATCTAATCGAACTGAGCTCCGAATTTTTTAGTGGGATCTCGCTGTGGGCCTGAAAGGCCTTGACAGCTATAAAACTTTGTATGTTTTATTTACAAATGTAAATTTAAAAAGCAGCAAAGTTTAAATTGGTGCAATGATCGTTATTAGATTATGTCTGTAACAAGAAGGTAGGATAAAACCTGGAAATATCAGACATAAGCTCAATTCCGGTACCGTCGGACTCTATGAAGTCTCTATTAGGTCATGAAAAACGAAAGTTATGCAAGAATTCACTGAGACTGATTAAGAGACGTGCTCCATTTTTCTTATGCGGCGCCGAAATTTTAACTGTATAAATAGTCCGAAATAAAGAATTGCCAGTGGTTGTAGTAAGATACCCTAAACGGCGATAATTACAAACCGAAGTTACAACCGTTATTTTTAAAGGTATACCTTATACGTTCTGCTGAAGTACAACGATGTCACCTGAGTGATGATAAGTTTCTTTAGTCACACAACACGTTCAGAGAAGTGTAAAAAACCGCATCTGTTTCATCATCATTTCATGATTAATTCTTATATTAATAAGCAAGTAGTATCAGCCTTCTGTGCCTGATATAAATTTTTGCCTTAATTTTTTTGGATCTAAGGCTGGTAAAGCCGCGATGTTTTCACGACGTAAGCTAGTGTTAAATTGAGTAATAGAAAAATTCATTAGTACACAGGCGGGATTCGAACGCAAGACCTCTGGGTTGATAGTCCCACGTTGGAACCACTTGGCGAACTCAGCTCAGAGATCCAGATGTCCTGAGAAATTGGTTGATGATAGAAGGGCGGTGACTGGTTATATAGGTTTGCACACATTGGATATTATAATCGCATTTTTTTTTTCAAATGGCAAAACACTGTAACCTTGGTACTTTGTTTTATATGTCCGTGTTGAATAAGGCTGAATAATTAATATACCGAAATCCAATAGACTTAACACGCGGAGAAATGGTCGCCGTAAAGGCTCAGCGAGAGTAAAAGACAAATAGACTCATTGCTCACACCTATTTTGATTGCGTTCGTTCTTTCTCACCCGAAGACCCCAAGGGCAAGAAAATATCTCGGGTTTTCTCAGCGTGAGACTGTTGCTGCCTTAAAGACGCCATTAAGTAAATCTCTTTGTTTTAACTTTATTTGACGTCTGCCATGGTTGGATTGTCACTGATTGAAAGGGGCATAAATACGAAACAAGAAACATTAATTTTCTCAGTTAAAATGTGATTATTTTTATACTACTTCTTAAAAATGTCTTATAATAATATGGTTCTTGTTGGTAATTGGAGTGAAGAAAGATTGAAAAACGAAGTGAGTAGTTTTAATACGCGTATTCCTCAAGAAACTTCTTCTGTGGCTTTGTGTTACAATGTTATGTTATATTTGTATAATCACTATGTTAGTTCAATTGAATCAGGTGATACTAAACACCACTAACGATGTCTCTGTTCGTTGTCTGGATCAGTTAGGTGAAAGACCAAAAGCCTGTATACTTTAAAAGAGGTTATGATTTCTTTCACGTTTAACTTTAGGGCTCCAATGCAAATGTTAATTAAATAAATCTAAATTGTATTTTTGCCAGTATGAATTCAAGATTTTTTTGCGTAAAAGGGAAAGAAAGGAGCTATTGTTACAGAGATCGAGGACACTATTTAGTAATTTGCTGAAAGAGGTGAGCTTATTGTAGGATATATTTTTTAGTGTAAAATACATTACAATAATACATTACAATCTTTACAGAGACCTTTGGCTATAAGTGGAACTTTTGCACTGTTCGGGTATAATGTTCAGCTCGTTGCATCTGATATGCCTGGTAAGAGTTACTTTTTTATAATATTATGTGCATAGGATTATGTTATCCACGGAAAGGTTTGTTGTTTGCAACGGGTAGTACTGGCCTGCATAGTTTTGGGCGAACTTTGGGAATGTTTCGATTAGCATTCATACACGTACTATAATACGAAACGTCTGTTTCTCAACGTGCAATTTTCATGGTAATATGTTACCATTTTGTTTTACTAACGCCACACGGAGCTCCAGCTTTTTATAAAAAACCTATACTATTGGTTTAACGTAATTTTTGTACCATGTGGTACGTACTTAGGGGCCTAAGAATTTTCGAAAACGAATATAAGAGAATAAGTGGGCAACCAATAACCATACGTTTATAATATTATTAACAAAGTTCCCAGCCGCGATTACCTCGAAACCTACATAATTAATTATTTGTGCAGTTTCTAATGTACTACTCTATAATTAAACACTAAAATTTTCTACATTTTCAATTGACTTTATGGTTTCTAGCACCATATACTTAAGCCAGACTGTATTGAATAATCATCATCTTACTTAGTATGAAATATATAAGTTGTGAATTAACTTAAAAATATCATAAGCGTTTTTATATTAATGGAAGTCACCTACAAGCAAACTAAAATTCTATTAAATCTTGTAAGTTCAAAGTGGGCTAAAAGTTATTGTAAGTTACAGCTAAAACATGCGGAGGCAAACCACAATATGGCCTGGCTCTTTCTAGTCTTGTAAAGGAGAGGCAAGTTGACTTTATGCAAAATATTAATGACGGCTGTCTAATGACTCTATCGCCCATCACAACACCTTGTTGCAGAAACACATTTGTTATTTTAAGGTGAATATTTACCTTTAATTTATTTTAGGTGAATATTTTATTTATTTTGCACAAACGCAAAATAATAATCATAATACTCTTACAAATTTTAAATGATGCCTGTGCGTCTCTAATACAGTATACAGTACACTATAGGAATTACAGTTTTATATTAATTGTAAAATGTAATTTGTAAGTAATAGTTGTTAAGGAAAATCCACCACTCGGTTGCTAACGATAACACGTGCCCTAACTTGGGTATAATTTAAAATATATAAAACACATATTTGTATTGAATTAATAATGTTTGAGTTTTGAATTAATACTTATGAAATGGGAGTAATAAGTCCTATCTGGGAATGACATCATATTTAAAAAAATATATTTTCTTTCAAAATAGTTATATGGTATTTAACCGAGTTCAAATGTGAATGTTACAAAATATTGAATTTAAATTTTTACAGCGTTAATGACGAAAGCTTACGGGGAGAAAAGATAAACTATGGCGATGAGTTTCTTTTGAAGGCCGAAAATTATGGTGAACCTGAGGTAATTGAATTTTTATCTTACTAAATGAAATTTAGTAATTAATTTTAAAATATAAAGTTTAATATTTTATGTATATTTTCAATCGGCAAAGCACGAGCGAATTGAACGAAAACATTAGACTTATTAATTATTTTACTTCTGAACGCGTGTAGTATGTGTTATTTGCTATTTATACAATACTTATGTAAAAGGTATAGATCAAGGACTACTTATTTGGTATTGAACTAAGTTTTGTTGTTTATCAAGGCGGCTCCTTTATACGTTCGTTACACGACGGAGGCAGTGCCCGGGCCGGCTGATAGGATGCCAATTCGACTGAGTTCCACAAAGGATTCCAATTGTCGATGGACTACTATGCCATTGCTTGCAAAAGACCGACTAGAAGGGCTCGGCAGTCCCATTAAGGTGCTTTGTCTAACGAATTACAATTAAAATACACATAGGAACATGGAATGGCGTATTTTGCTGGGTTCCGCGAGATATATCTGGTCATAGTGCGGTAAAAGATTAGATATAAAATTAACTGTATCTACTGCGTTCTGTACTTCCTTCTTGTAAAGCATTCTCTTTTTAAAGAAGCGTGTGACAACAAATATCAATTAAGTTATTTTTAATAACAAGCTGGAATAAATAACAATTAAAACGGTTCTTTGAGACAATATTGAAAAAGGAACTTTGTCTTACAATAAAATAGAATATCTGAAACGACTATGGCACATAGTGTGAAAGTAATTACAATTTTCAGACGGGAACGCAACTAATAGTGAAGAATTGTGTGGCTGACAAAAGTTTGTGTGTGATGAATCAGAGTTGGATGCAAACATTTTTCGGTCCAGTAAGTTGAGAAAGTTTATAAGTAATCAGTTTTGTACAAACATAACGGTAAAAGTTGAGCGATCAGGGAAAACAAATTTAGCAAACTGATTTCGTAAGTAAAAGATAACGGTCGTGTGGAAATAGTTGGTTATTTTTACAATCATCTAAAATTATTAGAGAACAATTGCATAATTAATATACGGAGAGTTTAAGATAATGTTTAACTTTGCGAACAATGTAATCTGGATATAACTTTATTACTTTGTCTGAGCTAATTGATTCATAATTAAATAAACAGGAGTGTGGCGTAACGTGTCGTGATTATATTAATATTCACAAAATGTACACGGCGGAGAATATATTCACTCTAGTTAGCGATGTCGAGACCAAAACTAAGGATTGAGGAGTTCATTACATGATATGTTTGTGCGAAATTAGCAGTGTATGTTCGTAGCTAGAATTTGAAATAAATACGTATCTTCGTTGGATTTTATTCTATCTAAATATATCCATACACATTTTCAGGAGAACACTATTGAATTGTCAACGTATAATTATATTATATATTAGTTATTTGGTCTGTAGGGTTTATTTTGTATTGGATTGACCCTAATAATTAAGAAATAATTCAACTGTCAAAAATATTTTTTTTTTGTTATTTAAATTCCTTTAATTTATAAAGTTTCATTCACACGTTTTTTTACCTTAAAGTATAAAAAACTAACCGTGCAGGAATAAAGTAGCTTTAGTACATTAATATTACTTTCTGGTGTAGGCTGAATACATAAAGGCAAAGAGCTTTTTGTAAAGGCAACATAAGACAATCCCTTGGAGGTTATCCATATATATTTAAGATAGCTAGCTGGCCCGACAGACTTCGTCCTGTCAAAAAATTTTGTAACGTGGCAGTGTTTGTTCCTACCTTTTTTATATTTTTGCAAATAAATATCCTGAACAAACCGTAACCTGGTAATAATTGGTGTGAATTAAAATAATTAAATAAAACACTATAAGCATTCAAAAGTAATAATTTTAATCTTAATTTTTTAACAAAAAAAAAACAGTTCTATTTTCATTGTAGTGCTTTGTGATAAACGATGTTTTTTGTTTGATTACCTGGCGCATAGATTTGGCGCGCCAAATCTGATGGTTTTCCAATACGGTTTTTCCAAATTAATACCACAAATACTTAATGATTGCCCCTGGGACTTGTTTATGGTCATAGTAAAAGCAACCCTCACTGGAAACTGTAGTCGTTTAAACTCAAATGGCACATCAGTCGGAATCATTGGTATGCGCGGTATGAGAACATCTTCTCCTTTATACTTTCCTTTCAATATAGTTGCTTCTATCACGTTATTTAGTAGTTTTTTTATCGTTAACCGTGGACCGTTGCAATGGCGTGGTTGGTTGATATTTCGCAACATTATAATTACCGATCCAACCTTTAATTGTAGATTGTGTGGTGGCAATCCTGGCAAATCCACGAGTTTAAAAATTCCGTCGATAGTTAACTACATCGTCTTGTTAGTTGCCGAATCAACTGATATTATATATCCTTGATTCGCCTGTAATTTGTTCTTGAATTTTGAAATTTAATTCATTTACATCAAAGTTTTTGGCTGCCAATATAGCTCGTTCGCTCAACAATATAGTTTCTGTAATTTTGACAAATCTAGAAATATCTTCTGAATGAGTTCTTCTTTTGATTGAGTTAAATGACAAAAACTTTGAGGAAAGTTAATGCTGTATGCATGTCAATAGGAAAATTGCCATTACCAATGTCAATGAGTTGTTTAGAGAATATGTTTCGAGATTGGTCATTTTGCAACTCAACACGCATATTCTTGCTTAAATGAAGTACTTTGGATGAGTTCATCAGCTGGCGTTGATCGTGGAATCACTGGCAATGTTTGACGAAAATCTCCTGCTTATTGGTCGGGTCCGCGATACTTTTTTAGTTTCGGAAGCGACATTAAATCCTCGAACACAATTCTGTGCTCCAAGCACACACGCATACTGTTTTGATAGATATGATTGAATTTGAACTTTGTATGTGCAAATTTAGTTTTTGACGTTAGGACCACACACACCTACATTTCTTAAATAACAGTGAGTGCTTGTAATTAAATATGAACTTTATTAAAAAGCAATAAATCTCAAATTGATTCTACGTTTTAGTTAGAAAACGTTTGTATGTGAAAAAGAAAAGGGCTGTTTTAAGGGGTTTCCCGGCAATTATTCGATTTTTTCTCGCCGTAAGAACCATCCTTGGACTGTAACGAACATTTAAAAAAAAGAATTGGCCAAATTGGTCCAGGCGTTGTTGAGTTCTGCGCTCACACATTTTGCGATTCATTTTTATATTATAGATGACTATAAAAGTATTAAGATTTTTTTCATCGGCTGCACAGGTTTTATAAACACTTGTGGTATAGTATATTAGCGCAGTACATTCTAATTGGGCAGACAAACGCATTTATAAGTCCGTCATTGATTTTTTAAGAAAGACTTTCTGCTTTATACCCCGAAACGAGAGCAACTGTTATCTTTTTCATGGAGCCGATCTTTTATGATTTTATTACAGGTTCAAATTAAATTTACTAGTAGAGTATATATGCTGCCTATGTAGGTGTAACAACTTGCTTTATATTATGCTTTAAGTTTCTTCCACATTACAACACCTGACACCATGTTCACTATCCGGATTGAAATAACAAATTCTCATGTCATTTTGTATCTGTTGTGTGATGTATAGCGTATGTTATTTATTTGTCAAAGTTGACATCTCAAACGACGAAACAGTTGACGAAAAATAATTCTGACTAATTTTATATTCACTGTCACTGTAAACGACTTTCCTAATTTCTTTACACAAATATCTAAAAATATGTCGAAACATGAGGAAGATAAAGGGATTGTATATTGCAACAGAGTACGCCTTGGTAATTGGTATGAAGCATCGCAGTTGGAAGAGGTTGGTAAAATTTATAGATTCTAGAATATAGGATTGAGAATAAAACATTTTCATACAATGTAACTTATATTTTAAAACATTTCTTTGTAGTATAAGCTTAATAAGTTTCTTGAACAAATGAAATCGGGGAATTTAATGTTGGCTCGATTCCGTAAAATGAATGAAAACCTTAACAAACCAACTGTATTGACTCAATCGTCGGGAAGTATCGGTTTTGGTGCGAAAATAGCCCTCCTCGCTCCTCATGTGCCAGGTTAGCAATAAAATAACGTTCTGTAAAAATGAAAATATTTTAAGTGTCAAAGGTTCGCTTAAATAAGCATAAACATTCGGCTTTGACATTTATGTTTGGGTATTCAATATATTACATTTTTCCTATTAAATGAGTTTAATTATAATATTTTAAATTATGAGATATGTTGAAATTCAATGTTGCGGCCTGGCAAGTACAGGAAAGTGATTTTTTCTACATGTGTGTTACTGACGCACATAAAAAACAAACCACTAATTATTATGTTATTAATCCGAATAATTACCTTTTATGTGTAAAATAATGGACTTTCGTTGACTAGTATATAATGTAGGGTTAACGTCAAGTGTTTGCGGTATTAATATATACGAGTACAATTTTCTCATCAAGATTATTTCTGACATCTTTAGCCTCAGATCCACCCGTTGAAGATAAAAAAGGGTTATTATTAGGAGGGCGGATATCATCAAACGAAATTAATTATTCACAAGAGTTAGAAGATGGATGTGCAGTTGTTTGCTTATCTGAACTTGATCCAATGGAACGAAATACATTTGTTATAACGAGCGCAGATTACTGCAATAGAGAAGGTGAACAATTGAAGTATAATCAAGAGTTTCTTCTCGCAATTAATTCGTCTGTTGAAAAGAAATCGGTATATTCCTTTTCTTCTATTTGATAAGATGAGAAAGTTAATCTATTTGATTGATATACGTGTAAATAAATAATGTAATGAAAATTATTTGGGTTGTGTGTAGGTTTATTATAAATAGAGATTTACATATATCTTTATATATCATCATATTTTACTTAATTGATTGCTAAATTGAATCTCGTGAAATTGTAAATGAAAACGTAACTAATAGAATCGGACGTTACTTTGCGGAAGTCAATAGTACACAACCCTAAAAGACAAATCTACAAGCAATACTCACAACCACTCGACGCACATTTCGTCCCGACACCGGAGCATCCTCGGGATGTTGCCTCTACGAACAGCGTTCGATGAAATCTGCGTCGAGTACTTAGTTTTGGGGTTTTTGGCGGAGTATTGCTTGTAGATTGGTCTATTAGGGGTTTGCATGAAAAACTAAACAACAATTACTTTTTCCAAGTACCATTTTATCTAAAAACCCAGTGCCGCTACAAACCTTTATCTTAGCAAGAAATCACATGTTTCAGAATCATTTTTTTTTAATTTGGTGATCAGTTAGCTGCGCTTGACACATGCCGTCGCTTATGCGTCACCCATTAGGATGACTCTACTCTTATTAAATATAATGTTTTAATGTATATACCATTATATGAGGGCACGTGCAACAATTGCTTTAACTACGAACAATATTTAATATTTTAAGTAAAATAACATCACACTATATAAGAAAAAATATTCACTCCTCTATCTGTTATATCAGCTTATAAGCCCGGACGAAATAACGAAATGACAATTCGCAAGACCCAGAACTCATATTTTGCTAATACACCATGATTTACGATAAGTGTGGTCATAACTGATATTAACATTTTTGAACCAGCCTCTTTACTTAAGATATGACCCTAACCCGATCCCAGGGTTGTGTGGTTTGTACCCTCTGTATTTGAGCAAGCATTACGTATCGAACACTAGATGGCGCATCTTGCCCGTTCAGAGCCCTAATATTACTCGCTTTGAACAAGAAGGAAAGCCTGTAATAGTATGTATCAGTTAATTGTGTATATATGACTATGGCAACGCTATTGTATTAAAAAAATAAATTATTGTTTTTATGAACTGTTTAATTATCAAGTTTCTTAAATTATCAATTATGACGTTTGAATTCAGAAAAGTATATTTTGTTTCTTATGTTATTTGAGCATAATTTGTTTCCTAATTAACTTTAAAATCTTAATTGTTTTTAGACTGATGAAATGAAATATAAATGAACTTCTCAATTAAATACTTTGTAAGGATTCGGCTTTCAAGGGGTGTACACTTAATATATCAAAACTTAAATATTTTAAAATCATAATTATACAGTTAATTTAAAAATAAAAAAATAACTTTTTAGGTTAATCAAGATCTTATAGTAAACCACTGTGCTACAAATGTTAATTTGGGTGTAAATATTGGTTGCTGGGTGATGGGATTTAATGGAAAGGTGAGCTATTCGCAAATTTATTTTTATAAAGAGTTTTTAAAATGTTTTTTATTCAATCGATAATATGTTACAAAAGAATTTAAATCTTTACTAAATTGCTCTATATTAAAAAAACAGTGTGGCTATTAGATTCGTTTATCATGCTACTGATAAACAAGACTGCTCTGAAACTTATATATCAGTGTAAGAATAATTTTCAGGTTTGTACGCCCATTATGAAAACATGCTTGGATGTCTACGGGAAGGAATTACCAAACAATATTTGGCAAATTTATATTCCTATCGCCAAATGAATCTATAAATTGAATGTGTTAACTTTATACATGATTTTAATAATTCGTTCTCAATAAATATTACAAACAGAGAATGCTAGACTAAGCCTTGTTATTGTCTCATTTATTATACGCCACAATATCTAAAGATTCCCAACTTCTACGTTATCTTGGAGAATATGAATAAGTCATGTGCTTCGTTATAAGATCTGAAAACATCATGAATCACAAATCAATCCCTTAGTCTAATGAGAAGTCTGAACGCCTGCTTACCTATCATAATCTTTATAAAACTGTCTGACTGATCTATCAAGATACCTTAATGAGTTTTAATGACTTACGAGAACTTGACATAGGTATCTAAACTTGATTTACTGTACACATCCGCTACGGAAGATTTTTTGGAAACTTTGGGATCGCTTAAGTACGAAATCGATCATCAAAGTTGCAAGTAAAAAGTGTTGTGCTCGTTTTTGCACAGTATGGACATAATACCCATAATGAGAAGAATTGTTCATAATAATTTTGAATGGTTTGCCCAAATTGATTCTAAATTAGATATATTTTTTTCTATATTATATATGGTTGTTGTTGTTTTCCAATCCAGTTTTTTGCAGTTATAAATTAAAAAAAGCTTAATCGAGAATCATTACTATTATAAAAGTTCCGTTAGCCGGTCGTTTCTGATAATGCCTGAAATAAAGGCGTAGCGGTCATCGAGCTCGTTTGTGCGTGAAATGTTTGTCAAGTTAATTATACTTTTTGTTTCCGTTAATTTGGCACCATTTCATGCGAAACCATGAAATAATACAAGAATTAAATAAATACTATTTTATTTATACAGCAGGCCTATCAGACGGTTCAATTGTGTCTATTGAATGGTCATAATGTTTTTGTTATGGAGTTTATTATTTTTATAATGACATGACGGATACTTTTGTTGTTGCAGTAATAGCAATCAATTTTAGATACAATTAGTTTTTTTATATTTGTAAATTGACGGTTTTTTCCTTTCACAAAAATTTCTTCCTTATTTCCAGATTTTAGTTGACATATTGTGAATAGTAATGAGAAATAAAGTTAAATAGGCCGTACGTACCCTTTTGAAGTTCGAAGTATGTCGGTTCAAGCGCGCTCCACTTTTTCCTTAATTGCAAATGTTGATATAATATCAATGAAGAATTTATATTCCATGATGTTAGTGCTTTTTAATAGGCTGAATGTGTCTAAAGATTTTGCGTGCGGATGAAGTTTCTTTCAAATTAATGAAATTGCTACGGACTAGGAACGAGCATTTATTCATTTGAATCTTCGCTCATAATCGCTGAACCGAGGACTGAAAATTTAATTAGCCAACCTACATAGCTTTTGTATCTTCGTCTTCGTCGTCTTTGCTGAAGTAATTATTAGTTTACTATTAATTAGTTATTTGTTTATATTTGTGTACATAACATGCCATATATAAGTTTGTTTAATAAGCTGCCATTAAGTGGTATTTTAAGTATTGATTCGAGTGCAGGTATTTCCTTTAAATTGTTGCTGTAAAGGCAGCAAAATTTCGAAACTAATATCCTTTAAGAAGGTCTTGGTGTGTGCAAACATGAAAGGATTCAAGGCACGTCCCGACTGACTCTCGCGTGACTGTGCACTTGCAGCTATTTCAGGTGTTTGCTCGTATTTATGTCTTCTGAGAGATTGTGCGGTAACTGGCCGTAAAAGCATCGATAACTTAGGCTAGTGTCCGGATTGTGTTTTCATATATTTTCACTTTTGTGTTTTTTAATTTTTCTTCTTACTTTGTTTGTAGATTTGTGGCACTTAATAACCCGTGTCTACAAGGTTACGCTAGCTACATAGAATGGATAATTGTGGCGCTACCAGTTTTTTAAATTTTTTTGTTACGGCGTAACGTGTAGGTATATGCTGTGCATGAGATTATGTCGTAAATAATTAGGTTTCAAAGTGCTGATTTCCTTGACCTTGGTGATACCATCTATTAATTGGGCACACAGAGAACTCAGAGTTAAAATCGAACAACACGAGATTCATAATAGATGTTTAAAGGTGACGTGTCGTGTGACAAACCCACAGTAAAATTTCACAGTTGTGTCGCGAAGATAAAAGTGACGATAATTATCGTCAATTTGCGATCCGTCCTCTGGCGGTTGCCGTGAAATGCCGTTCATTAACGCTTCAAATGGACTCGTTGACAATTCTAAAAAAGTGCCGCAAGAACAAAGGAAAAAAACAAAGAAATCAAGCTAGCATTGATGTCGCATTGTGCTGTTCACTCGATAACTCAAAAGCTCTCTCGTTAATATAATCACAATATTCGTTAAAACGCAGACGATTAATTGGGTGCTTTTTGCATTAAATATGAAACACTTTCTTTAAAGAAAAACACTTTATTAACGGATTAAGTTATTTTTACAAAATTTAAGTATATTACATTATTTTAAATTTTTCCGACGTTGTGTACTTTACAGCGTGCGTGGTCACTGTAGACTGAGGACAAAAGGAAAGATAACACATAAGTGTTATCTGTATTTATTACCTCGGAGTTCGCCCGACTCGAAAAATTTCGATTGGTATCGACTTTCCTAAAAAATATTATTTCACAGGGGATCGACTGCAGGGCCATCGGTTTGTGCGGTTAAGAACTAAGCCGAGGGGACTATAATAAATTGGTTTTAATTAACCCACCTAGTTAATTATTCTGATGAGGATGAAATGCTAAGTTAGAATTAAGTCACGCAGACCGTAAGTTAAGCTTAAGCCAGTACTTCAATACACTGGTAAGTCAACAAAAAATGTTTTGCGATTTCTATGTCAAAGTCAAAATATATTTATTTATATAGTTAGGGCGGACGAGACGCACTGGCAAGAAACTACCAGCCACTCTTTTATCACCATATTTTGCGGTTTCATATTCTTACAAAGGAACGTGTATTTTACATAATATATATTTTAATATACATAATATATGATATACATCTCTAGATAGTATAAAGCTGTATGCGAATAGCTTAACGTCTTAAACTACGCAACATTTTAAAGGGATTTTCATGCATAGACAAAGTTTAGTTGTTTCCAAGTCGGAGGTTTATAATTTATATATAATATTCTCTTCATAGTATTAAAAGTTGCTTCCCTTAGTCTGTACACTACAAAATATCCAGTTAAAAAGCTTGGGAAAAGCTAGAAGATCTTGATGTTATAAACAGTCACTTGTTCACTATACATAACTTATTTGAAACATTTAATTGCTTCTGTCGTCTCCAATTTGCAAGTAATAATACGCATAAGCGGATACATTAGCAGCTTAATCAATATTTAAAATTACAATACATTTAATATTTGTTCAGTTGAACAATAAATTTTGTTCACAGATTCCTTAAATTCATGTATTGGTACATATTTTATAATACTTTATAGTGTGTCTCTTCCAGTACCTCCTTTTTTAATTATGTTATTTTAGTAGGACGATATTTGTAAATTTAATTTTGTTCTTTAGTCACCTTGCACTTTTCCCATATTTTTACTTGTCGGCGATTAGAGATAGCGATAGGCGGCTCATTTTTACCATTTATGATTTTTTAAAGTTATTTTAAGGTTTTTTTAATGAATTTTGTTGTAATCTTGTGAATACTTTCATCTCCATTTGATATTAAGACGACTGTTATACTACCAAACTATATAGAGCCGAACTGGCTATTATGTACCATAATTAAATTGTAAATTCCCGAGTTTATTGTTTTGGGCGTTTTCTTTTTGTTTCGATATTGTTACAGATGTTCTACTCCAGAGATTCTCACGATAATAATTCATGGTTTACCGTCTCCTATTAAATTCCAATTTAACATAAATATTCGGATATTTCTCTTTGTTCTATTTTTGTTGTGTTTACTGGAGAATTAATATTATCAAAAACAGTGATTTTAAAATTTTGATACACCTACATTGCGTGTGGGTGTCTATGTTAAAATATTTTTTTAAGTTTTTGTGTAGGTTAAGTGAAAATTGATAGTGTGTTGAGAATGACTCAAATAAGATGTGTTAACCCAATAAATTTTTTCGAAACTTATTTTTGCAGACATAAAGAAATGTAGATAAGCAATCTCACAATGGTTGTATTTCCACACTGAATCTAGAAATTTAATACCAATTTGGTACCCTTATTATTCATTAAAAAGTCAGTCCAATTTGTTTTAACACTCATGTCATTTGTTTCTTTTTATCACAGCGAAAACAATTTGATACTAAGAGACGAAACATACATTTATTAGCAATATACATAAAAACTTGAATAGATTTTTCAAATTAATTGTTAGTATTGCCCAAAGTTTCCATAAAAATTTAAATCGTTGAAATCGCCAACTGAATCTTTATCGAGTCGATAACAATTTGAAAGGAAGAAAACTTGGAATTAATACAATAGAAGTATGTGATATATCTTATTATGTGATCTTATATAGGAATTACTTTACAATTCTATTAGGTATTATATATAATAGTTCTTTGGGAAAAGGATTTATTAACAGGCCGCATCAATGATGGACAAAACAAAAACTTTCATCGAATGACTGACTCTTATTTTGAAACGCTCATTTTCATTGAACCAGACATAAAAAAACAGATACCAGCGATAGCTCAATATTATAAGGATGAAAGTTTTGTTTTTTGTT
Source organism: Pontia daplidice (assembly GCA_963693355.1). Lineage (NCBI taxonomy): Eukaryota > Metazoa > Arthropoda > Insecta > Lepidoptera > Pieridae > Pontia > Pontia daplidice. The sequence goes on along the minus strand of CAVNZL010000138.1, from coordinate 5,069,042 downwards.
TGAACGCGCCATCCGACGTACCTATATCAAGAAAAAGGCTATATAACTAATCTCCCTGTATAAATACGAACGGAGTATTAATTAAAACTGTTGTAAAAACGGGTTTATTCCTTTGTGCGCGTCGCTTAATAAAATCACCAAAAAGAGTATGATATTCACCGGTAAAAAACACAGCTTCCAACATTTGTTGACAACACAAGGGAATTACAGATTTTTTCGGTGGTTAGTGGGTTTCTGCATAGTGCCCATTGGCCGTATACATATTATATTTAATCACACATACCTTATCTAGCGTATATAGCATATAGCATCACATTCAAAATGACGAAGTGCACATAAGAGTCGCGGTGGGTCGGTTCACAAAACATGGCTGCAAAGTTCTCCTAGCAAACGAACCGCCAGGGCGTTCGCGGCGTACAACACCTTTGCTGTGTTTTAATAAAACTTAATATAAAATTAATTCAAATTAATTGAGGAGCTTTTAATGTTTGGTCCTAAAGATCACAATAAAAAATTCAGCCCAGTGTCATGTCATAAGACTAAACACAATAAGTGCTTAATGTTTTTAACTCATAAACGTAGTTTATCAAACAAATAATTAAATTTTAGGTAAGAGAACTTTCGTTTCTAAGGTATACCTTTTTCAAAACACTGTAGGAAAAATATTCGTGTAAAGTAATTTTCGCACAAATTCTCACTTAACAAACGATGGGCCGTAATTTGCATGCAAGTATCATCTTCTACAAAACTTCAGACATCATTAAAACTTATTACGTGGAAAGATCCCTGTCACGGAAACCGAGGACCCTTTTAAATTATGAACATTTTTTTCTTGAAAATGCTGGATTACAGATATTTTAATATTTGTTGAAATTATACAATACACAGAGCAATAGTTATATGATATTATATTTTAAGGAAAATCTAATGCTCTCAGCAAATTTGCACTGCACTAATATATACTTAGTCTGGCCTTAAGTACTGTTACAATTAAAATTAAAAGAATAAAAAAATAAATTTAAATTTGGAATCGGACATTTTTAATACCAGTGTTCATCGTGTGCGATATTTGAACGAAGTGGGGTGATAAAGAGAACCGAATCGTTGTGTTGAATTACACAACAAAAATGAACAAAAGTGCAATTTTTAAAACTCTCTGTACATTTGGTATTAGTCAATTGTTTGTATATAATATATATTAATAGGTACATTGTACCTATTGAAGTTGAAGTTTAATTAACCTCCTCCCTCTAAGTATGATTTTAATTATTTGAAATATCACAATATTATAACTCAAGAAAGAAGTAAAACTTACGCTGTATAAAGTAAATAAGTATAAAGAGACTTGTTATTATTATCAACCTGAGCCAACTCCGAATCTACGAAAGTCTCTAAGTTTTCCAATATCAACGTTATTAAGTATTTCGTTTCTGCAAAGTTTCAGTGACATTTCTAATAATCCTTCCTATGCCGGATGATATTACAAAGCGAAGCTTTCTCCATAGCAAATAATATTGTATTACTCGGATTGCATACGATCAGAATACTTTTAATTTTCTTATTTTTAAAGTGTGCGTCGTTCGTTTCTCTGCTTAAACAGAAAGCGAAGAGTTGTAAACCAAATAACCATAAAACGTGAGTAGGACAACGGGATGTTTCTAGAAGTTTTTGGCAAGCTTAGTTCCGTAAGTAACTTACGTTTATATAATATTGAATGACCGAATCGCTTGGAGAGTTTTTTATTAGAAAATTAAATACTTCCTGATCGTAAATATACAAGACGATATTTAATATTTGCTCTTAAAGCGATCGTCGATTCTTGTTGGTTTTCAATTTACACAGATATCTCCGTAACGCATAATATATTTTTCCCAAGGCACGGCTAATTTTAATAAGAATGGCACATCTTGTTTTTGTATTTACACCGCAAAATTTATTATTATTAATTTAAATTTAAAAATTTCTGTGAAATAAGCATATACTGATAAAACAGTTTTCATCGGGGTTGGATTGCGAAATCTGAAAATTTGAGGAATATCAAAAAGTGCTCAGAGGACAGTCCGACCAGATTTTGATAAAAACGAAAACTGCATCATAAGATTCGAACCCAGGCCAGGAATCGAACTAAAATTGTTTGAAAAATAACACGAAACTCCAAGTACATCCTTCTGCTTAAAAAATAGTTTCAGATTTAAAATTCATTATGTTTATTCTAATTTTCTTATTTTAGCTTCTTATTAAAAAGTCACCATTTTTATTTAATAGATGAGTCTCTCTTTATGAAAGCGTTAAAACAATACTACAGACCTACCTGTCATATTTTTAATAATAAGATTAACGTTTTACCAGATCTTTTATATGTAAACATAACTTCAGAAAAGTAAACGTATTAAAAATGCAATAGTATTTATTGAAGTTGATTTGGTTTTGTAAAATCATCAATGTAAACAAATTTGAGTTACCCGTTTTATGTGTAGTGTTTCTTATTTAATCAGTAATGCAACAAAAAATATTAACTAATATAATATTAACTAATTAACCTGTGCGCCGTTCGCTTTTACTCTGAGAAACAGAAAAGCTTAGTAAACCAAAGCTGAGGAAGACAACGGGAGGTTTCTTGAATATTTGGTATTTTTGAAGCTCAATTATAATATTTCATAAAGTATTTTTTTTATAAATTCGTTTTATACATAAATATATATAATATTCACAATTAAAAATTATAATTGAATCGTTTGGTGAGTTGAAAGCGCGGTATAATTAATTGTTCTGGGGTGCCTCATCAACAATTGTATATATGAAATATATTTAAATTCAATTCAAAGCATAATCTGAACATTTGCAGAATTTGTTTCGAAATTTGCGGACTGAGTTTATATTTTACCATTCTATTGATATTAATTGACAAAACGGTGCTTTGCAAAAAATATCGTGGAGGATAAGCGTAGGGGATGTGTATATTTAACAATGAATATTTATGTCGAGACCTTGTTTGCGACGTCACGCGTGAAAGTCATAAGTCTATCGTAAATCCGACAGATAGGCAATTGTTATGTATTATTTATATCCCATATAGCCAATTACGTCACAAACTGACTTATAACGAAATAATATTTATGCGAGATACCGTCGGAACTATTATAATAAAAACTTAATTTAGCCAAATGGGCTTTGTGCATAAAAAAGTACAAATGTTTTAGTCATAAATCTTTAACCAAGTCCCACTTCTATACATTTATTTTATTTATGAAGATATTTTTGTTCATTAAGCCAGTAAATAACACAAACCTACCATTAATACAATTTTCACCTAATTGCAATGAAAGTTAACCTACCTTGTTTATTGACTCATTTCTTGAATTGTATTTTCTGCAAATAAATTAGATTCGCCGTTACGGCAGCGATTATTATTCGTTACTCTTATATATATTTTATTATGCTAGAGTAATAAAATATTCTCGCCAGTTGCAGCAAGCTGTCGTCAGAACGTGTCATTTGGATGGGGGTTTCGTGCCTTGAATTTGATATCTTATATTCTTAAATTATTGCGCTAAATCATTCTTTTACATTTTGTCAAACTGAATGTGCCTAGGAGCCAGTGGTTCTAGTACTTAAATATTCGTTCTAAGCTAGTACTTATCAATATATACAATTCTATATGTTCTAGTGTCCCATATGCTCGTGACTAACCAAAGAAAAATTTCCAACAAAGCATTATCAAGTTAAACTTCTTCCATAATCTATCAACCACGCAATACTAAATTATAACATACACCGATTTGCTTGGCTCCGCATCTCACGTCAGTATCTGTTATAATACTTTAACAATTTCAAGTACGAGAATTGCTTTTTGAACTAAATCGTTCTTATACTGCATAGTGCGCCAGCAATTTTAAACTCTAATAGCGGGTCGTCTTTCCTTTGAGGCTCTTTCACGCCACGCTTTGTTTGAATTATTCATACATTCTGTTAGATATCTATAAAATCGAACGTTGTTTAAATGTGATGTCTATTCTTGAAAGAGGAATTATACCTCAAACGCTAAAGAAAATATACTCTCTTTATTTTAAACACATTTCTTTTGACGTATTTATGTATTTTTTTTATTTATACATACAAAATAATAGTACGGATTATTCTTTCAACAACTACCCAGTTTTAATTAGCTAAACTAGCCAACGAATAACAGGAATTATGAAATTAATAAAACAGACTTTACATTAACAAAGCTCTTAACAAAATATTATTACTAAAGCAGTGTTGTTACATCTATTTTTCCTTTTCATAATTATTTGTAATACTTATTCATATTCTATTTATGCTTCTTTATGTTCAAAACGATAGCGTAGACCGAAGCATTATATCATTTTGCAATAAACTCTTTTAATCTTCTTTCGTAACGTTTGAAAAGAAATGCAATTAATGAAAAAGGGCTGTGTAACGACTAGATTTAAATGAACAATGTAATGTCAGCATAGTAGAGTCATCAATCTCATGAAGGGATGACGCGAGGGTCCATTTCCCGAATCTCTTTTAAAGAGTATTGGTCAGTTGATAAATAGCACAAGACTTTTGTAACAATTACTATTGTTATAATAAGCTCGTACCTCTAAAGGTTTTCAAACCCTTGCGGTAACTTGTATAAATGCCATTTTAATCAACTACTTCATCTTGATGTTGATAACGTAATATAAAGGATGGATGGGTACATCCAGGCTGATCATTTATATGAACGAAAAGTAAGATTTCTTTAATACTGTATCACGCGTTCGGTTATGGGTTAAGAAGACTTATTATATTATTATATTTAATTAACATTCTGAATATCACTGTATAATACATCAGATCATCTGTATAATACATTATATAAATAATACATCAGAGACACAGTAGTTGTAAGATATTCTGTAGTTACGCTAATTTATCATTACGCTAATTAGCGTTTGGTTTGGAAGGAGATTTGAAGTTAGAAATTATTATTAAGACAATTAGTCAAAATGTCGTATGTATTTAACTCTACGATACGGAGTCTCGTAGATTACTCGACTATACAAATCTACGGCGTAGAAGATGTCAAGGGAAGGTTAGGTTAGGTTAGTTAATAATTAAATATACTCGCAAGTGACAGTATTCATATCGTCTGTCTTCGAAATGTCTTTTAAAACGTAAGCCGTAAATACATAATCGTACGGTAATAAGGTATAATGATAATATTTAGGTTTTATTACAATTTGTAGTAATATTGCAATATTTTGTATTGACAAATATAATGGACAGTTTTTATACACGAGACAAATAATAAAGCGAATATTCAGCAACTTTTTTTAATACAATTTGCCCACATTGCATATATCGATAATAGCAAACTTTGTAAATATATTCGATATGACTAGTATGCATAATATCGTACAATCTCAGGCGTAACATTAATAAGTTGAGTAATTCTGCTCAAAGCGTATCGGGTTCGTTCGGGGACCTAGCAATTACTCTAATACGTACTCGTAGTTCCAAACAAGACTTAATATACTCCCAGATATAAGGACATAACGAAATGACTTTAAAATAACTTTCAACAAGCCGATGTGGTCGGAGCCATATCTCGTACATTCAATATTCGCTCCGATTTTCCAATAACTTGAGTATTTTGCTGAATACGTAGGTTAATTTAATATGATATGAAGTGTATTAACACTTTTGAAGTATATTAAGGTTTAGTCCTTCGAAGTTGAAGTGCTCGCTTTTTAAAAGATAATATATGTTTATAATATATATAGATATATATTAATTAAATATATGATAATACATAATTTAAATTTTATAATTTTTCAGACGTATATTATTAATTAAAGTTATAGTGAACTAATAACTATTATTAATTATTTATGTAAAAAGATCGTAACTGTACGGTATTTGTTACTGTAATTACGATGTTTTCCGTGTATAAAAGGTAACTATGGTAACAATCGCCTTTAGTTTAGATCGGATTTTTTAAATGAAATATGTACTCGTAAAGCCGTGGTGCCGTTTTAACAAAGTGTGCTTCAATTTATATTTTTTATTAATATGAAGTTTGAAAGTATTTTTTTTCACTTACTAAATTATTTTCTGTAGAAATAAATACATCTCATACCATTTATTACTAAAGTAAAAGAATTTTGGACACGAGGTGATAATATTATTGTCACTTTCAAGTTATTATAAATATCCTTTTAAATTGATACCTCTTCAACGTTTGATGACACATAATGTAATGGAACAGCACTCATGTAGTTCAAGATAAAGGCATATTTGGGAAATGTGATTGTTCGGTAGACAATTACATCAAAGGCTTTATTGAATACAAAGGCTGTGAGTTGAGATAAATAGTGAAGGGTGACGATCTCGGGTAGTATCAAAGAGCATTTTAGAATATAATATAGCATTTTAATTATATATAATATATATGTTATATATAAAATTCTCATGTCACAGTTTTCGTTCCCATACTCCTCCGAAACGGCTTGACTGATTCTCATGAAACTTTGTGAGCGTATTGAGTAGGTCTGAGAATCGGCTAACATCTATTTTTCATCCCCCTAAATATTAAGGGTAGAGTCCACCCCTAAATTATTTTTAACAAAATTTTAAGTTTCTATTTTTTTATGATACAACATAAAAAAATACATACAATCCTAAATTTTTACTCAATACGTTCACAAAGTTTCATGAGAATCGGTCAAGCCGTTTCGGAGGAGTTCAAGTTCGAACCCCGGGACACGAGAATGTTATATAATATTGTGAATCTAAACCATTCCCAGATCCCCTTGAACACACACAAAAAATTTCATCAAAATTGGTCCAGTAGTTTGAGAGAAGTTTAGTGACATACACACTCACAGAAGAATTATATATATAAAGATATATATAGAATGAGTATGTACGTACGTATATATTGCTTACCTTGGGAATGGTGATACGGTATTAATAAATACTTTTTAACAGATTAAAAAGCATATTCGTAAAAAAATACCTTTATTCAATCCGTTTAGTTTGCGTGCTTCTAAGAACTAACTGCGACTGTCAATGCAATGATCAATAACATCGAACGCCTTAGCTGACAAGGGTTGGTCGGAACCATTTGCGATATTTGCTTGCCGTATTTTCTTTTAGGTGTATGTTATTCTTGCGTAAAATAAATAAAAAGAACAAAATTAACAAAATCAGAATCAAAATTAATAAAATATACGTAACACGTGCAAACTCGAAATTAAGTTAATTCTATGTTTCACCACACCTGCCTGCAAAATTTATTATTAATATTCCAAGACTTTCATTTACATTTGCCAAACCTTTGCATCAAATTCCAGAATAGTGAATCTTTTATCTCATAGCAAAAGAAGTCTATGTGATATTCGATGGCTCAAGGGAAATCAAGCGAGAGAATTCCTGTGATTCACACATATTGCTACATAAATAACATCTTAGGCAATGTATATCCTTTAATATGCAACTCAATATAAGGAAAAAGTATTTATAAGTAATGTATTAAAATGTAACAAGTCCTGCACAATGTCATAAAATAGAAATAGAATCGCGTTCATTTATTATTTTGACGTTACTAACGATATCAAGAAATAGCTGTATAAAAATTAGTGAAGAATAGATTTTTCTTTTTTAAGTAATACATACAATAAAACGTGAATAGCGTTTTATTTCCGAAATTTGGAACAGCTGAAATTTAATAATAATATGAGGAATTTCCATTTTCGGATGACGGGATGGCCTTTGTGAAAATCGTTTAAATACAGTCAAAGACAGAGTACGCACCTTAATTATACCAAACACGTCGAAGCGCAGTTAGTTATATTTAAGTTCGCTCTTTGTAAATTATCTCTCAATGTAACGAACGGACGTCTTTTACGAACGACTTTTTGGAGCAGTAATATTCTTTACATAGAATATAACTATAGTTAGAAACTATAGATACATCTATATTATGGTTATAGAACTAACCCTAATAGACCAATATGCAAGCAATACTCCGCGAAAAAACCCACAACCACTCGACGTACGTTTCGCCCCGACACCGGAGCATCCTCAGGAAGTTGCCTCTTCGAACAGCGCTCGATCAGCGTCGAACAGCGACAACAAACGTCGCTGTTATTACAATTATAACCGCAACCCACCTTGAAAACTCTTATCATTGTTGACGATAAGATTTTTATACGCAAATATTATTTAAAGTAAAACAGATCATACAATAAAAAAATTTGAAATATCAAGATTTGGTCAATATTGTATGAGAAGAAATATGTAAAAATGCTTATCCATTGATCCTTATGAGTTTGTCCGTGCTAGTGATATGTGATGCTGTTAAATCACAACGCAATTGAATTAAATTTAACACCCCATTGCGTCGTCGCTTATAAAATTTCCACTCCCTTGTATCTTAGAAGCGTAAATAGAATTCTGAAAATTGTTTATAACTTATTAACAAAAACTATATACATTTATTTAGTGGTATAAAGTTCAATAGTTATTTATTAGCCATGGCAATCGTAATAGAATGCGGGATCACGCACAAATGCCCAATGATGGGCGATCGAGCTACTGGCAAACACTGAAATGAGCTGAACAGACTTCTCATTCGATACCCGCCTGCCTGGCGGCAAACTCAATTTTATTGAGTATTACCCAAATAGGATCGGTTCGGTTATGATTTGTGCCGCTTTAATGATATTGCAAAGATTTAGGAAATACTTTTTATTCTAGATTCGATCATCGTATATTATACAACAAACGACCCAATTCAAGATGTTAGATCCAGCTTAAGATAAAAACAACATTAAATAAGTGAATTATAATTCTCTCATTTTCTGTAGACTTACGAAGGAAATGCGCGCAACGATTTTGCGACGTAGATGGTAATTTGTATTTTCTTTCTTATTTTGTTTCCGTATATTCTCATAACTTTCTAAATTCTTTTATTAATTCACCTTTTTTATAATGCACTCAGGTTTGGCGAATGTTTAGTTGCATTCGAAGCGACAGTTACGACATGTTAATTTTCAATTATTTAAATAAAATTATGAGAATTATATATATGGGAACAAATTGTTTCACCGCTACTCAGGGTTTTTGGTTTTCTTAAGTATTTTTAATGAAACATACGTATTACTTTATACTAGCAGCGGTAAGGTTTACATTAATTAACTACTTCTAAATAAGGAGGAACATCCTTCGAAAGTTCCCGGTAATCTATACCATGTACTAATACTAATTTATAAACTAAATACTACGCGATACAGATATTATAACTAATAAATAAGCAATGTATTTGTACCTTGTAATATAAGCGTTGATTTGCAATATCATTTGGATATCCACTGGCTTATCCACAGTCGAGCCATACATAAAAATATAACATGGAATTCAATTTACACCTCAACGCATACAAGGGTTTATGCCAAAATGTTGGTTATTGTGTATAACGTTGTTTGGTAGGCAATAATTCAAAGTAGTGAATTTTGTCATCGCAACTGTTTTTGTACAATTACTGAATATTTTTTAAAACTATTGCTCCAAGTGCTTATAAGTATACGTTTAATTTTTTTGTTCCTAACGTTTGAAATTAAGCTAAAATTTAGCCCTTGGTTTCTTTAATTTATGTGGGGTTTCCGTGGTTCTAATTAATTTATTTTTGGGAACATAGTTTGTTTTAAAATGATTACGTGTAACGTATCGTATCATACGGATATTTTTTGTGAATCTCCACAATAACGCCGGCGAATTGAATGTGGGCCCAACGCTTGTTTAGTGGCTTATCTTCGAATAAGAATACTTTGTCACAGTTTGTTTACTTATGTTCACTCCAAATAAGCTCGACCACAATATAAAAGTTATAAAAAAGTATCTACTTTTTAGCAAATTAGTTTGTGTAAGTCACTTTTTATTCTATAAGCTGTAGTCATTTCGTTAATGAGGTTTCTATTTAAATGGAACTAGCTACATATTATTACTTCGAAATAACAGCAACGATAATTATTTTTACTTAATAATGATATAGTATATATATTTGTGTTAGTAATTCGTTACTCTTAGCTGTTACTAACGTACATATTTGTAATTCAAGTGGTTGCAAGTAGTAGTTACGAAAGCAGCCGATGGAGGTGAACTCACTAAGCTTTTGAACGAGAAGTAACCAAAAGTAGTTGCACATTTTTTTTTGTCAAAGGGTAGTATAACACGTCGTTAATAATTCTGAATAAATACTTGTGATATAACATGCTTTATCAGCTTCTGCAATAAAATACAAAAATAACTCAGATAAGATAAGAAATGTTTATTTTTTATATTTAACAAAATAAATATACGAAAAAGTTAACTCTTCGCTTGAAAACATTTTCACCGCGAATTTACGAAACAGATAAAGCATAATAACCAGGTTGTATTTTGGTATTATTCAGTTGAAGAGTACGCTCGTCCTCGTAATGGATATTATTAGCTTCAGGCTTGCAGTGATTTAGACCATTTGTGGTTTACTTTCAGTAAAACAAAGGCGCTTTGTTATGGACTACTAGATTACACGAAAACAACAGAGTAGCTGCATAATAACTATTTTAAATTTATTAATAGATTATGAAGTTATAAAAGCACTCAGAACAATGGTAAACTAATCATTATTTTGCCAAATAAAGATGCTATATTAATCCATGAATTTGTAAAAGACAAAAGAAACACATTTTAGACCGACCTCAAATAAAGCGAAGGCAACACGAGGCGTATATTTTTTAACTTCCGATTGGCTCAGGATGGGCTTTTACTTTATGTGCTTAAGGGACGTTAATTCTAAGTAACCACTGTAAAAATACTTCGCGCAATAATCACTTAAACGTAGAGTGCTTCTTATAATCGCAACCGGCATATTTCTGTTACAGACTAAAATTGTAAAATACCATGAGTTGAATAACAAAATAGAGAATGGTTTGGATAAGAAATATCAATCGTTGAAATACATTTTATTGTAAATTGTAAGTGTACCTTATTGTTTTCAAAGTAATGTAAGTTATGATACAATTTTTAACATTAAATATTACCGGATTAGGTATAAACCGTCTACATAATATTTGAAATTCTCGCAATTTCTTTTTCCAAAAAATATCACGATTTATCCTTTTCTTGTTATAAATAAGTAAAATCAATGTTTCTGTATACATATTTTCTATTTAGCCTTTTATACTTAATATGATTGTATTGAACTATAAATACTTCACATTTTGTAAGTTGGTAATAAATACACGTGTAAACTGGACAAAGTACTGGACTGCATAATTGTTTCATAAATATAAAGCTACAGCAAGTAACATGATATATGCTATATGCCATGCTATCACCCTACAAGCAATAGGAGCGTAACATGAATGGAAAGTGTAGCAAAAACAGTAAGAAATATTTCTCCCAAAGACGTAAAAATTTACGGCGACACCACGCAAACAATATTCCTTCATTATCCAGATATGTTTGCATGAATATATTAAGATATATCACTTTTATGAAGTAACACCGTAAGATAGTATGCGGGTATTTCTTATGTGCCAGGTCTTATATTGGTTATTAAAGGTTAAATACTCTTTTTGATCCACTTTTTCTCAATTCTATGGCAAGCAGACTTGCAATATGTTGAGGTAATAGGATCCTCCCTCGGTCAGTAATTAATGAATGAGTTTCACGAAGCTTATAGAGGCTTTATAAGGATATTATCTATACCTAGAGCTTTGTAATTCTTGTTTCATATACACATTTAAAACACATCTAGAAACATAACTAGGTAACTAACTTAGGCGATTATAGTAATCTATTTCATGATGATTCCTAATACCTATAAAGATTTTTCGTTGTACTTTGTATATGAGTATATATATGGATTTATTTGAATTCTTTATTTAAATGTATAACTCATATAAAAAACATGATATGAGATTTATTCATCTAAATAGTAACTAGGTAAGTCTAAATTAAAGCTTTCTTTACATAGTGAAATACTACTTTGTATTTAACTAAAATACATTTTCCCTATATAGTAATGTCCTGAACTAACATGCTTGTAATTAAAATCTACGCTTTAAAATAACGTAGGAGATGAGAAAAATATGACCTTTTTTACATTTTAACCGTTCATTAATGGAGCTTCATATGAGATTTTAACTTAAAGCAAACTACTCTCGCAAATCCCAAGGCATTATTTTATAAGCTGATTGTGCATTATGATATCTACTATTTAAAAAGATGTAAGGCCTGGTGAATTATACGTCTTTCGTGCACAAAAAATTATAACAATATCTTGTTAATCAACATTTAGTTTGCCTTTCAATATAAATTAAAATAAGTATTTAAATATATGTATTTAGAATGTTTTTTAAATATATATGCTTTGTTCTACTTTGTACCCACTACATCCAAAAACCATCATTTGATTACATGACGTCAAACGATGGAAGTGAAAACTCCATGAATACTTTAATAGAGGTTAAAACTTCGTAATCTTTTGTCCTTTCAAATAAACTAAATAACCCGAGGTGGCCATTTCTGTGCAACTGTTCTTCATTATGGCGATTTCGTTGAGCACCCAGTTGCGAAATACGCTTCAGCGATTCCACCTTTACGAATGCACGAACTGAAATGATATTGTAATTATTCTCGGATCGTATTAGGAAAGCAATCAAATTTTATAATTAAAATTTAAAAAAACTACGGTTATCGTCACAATTTTTATATATAATTCAAATGAATTGTTACTAAGATCTTTGCTTGCTATCATAGATGAGGACGGGGCTTACAGATCTAAAAGGCTTCATAAAGCCTTATTGATAATCCTAAAATAATATAAGTGAAAACAGAAAAATATGTGTGCACACAAATTGTTGAATGTTATGCTGTTTTGAGGATGAGCGTTGTTAAATTTATGCAAATTTTAGTATAAATTGATTTCTTTATTTACGTGTTATTTGATTTTAGCTGCAAAAAAAAACAATCAAACTTAGGATGATGCGTAGTCTCACACAACTTCTGCATCTATTTCATTGATTATTTGTTGTAAACAGTAAATAACCTCTGTTCCTTAAGATACCTGCAGTTGTGGTGTTTACCTTCACCGAGTTTTAGTCACTCTAAAAACTCACTGAAGTCTGTATATAAACAATAAAATACGACAGAATAAGCTTATTATGAATAAAAATTGTGAGCATGTGGCTTGTGACTGACGAGCTTTTAAAGATCTAAAAACTTAAACCTTACTTGCTCTTTTTGTTTTTAATGATATTTATAGGCATGCATATAAATAAACAAGAACACTTTCAGAATATAAACTTTATAACATAACCTAAAATGTGACTTGCCTAGTACATAAGATTATTTTTTATAATTGTGACTCGGTTTCATTTCTGATTATACAGCCTATACGCCTAAGATCTGCTACAAAAACGACACCCAAATCTGCACCCCGCTTACACACCCTGCTTACTCTTGTTGTAATATCATTCCCTAATATAATTCTATGCCTATTCTTATGTTTAAACAATTTTTGCCGTCATATATTTGCTTTAATCAAGCACTTCATAATAGACCGACAAAAGAGGTTGAATCTTTAAAACCCAAATTGAATAAGTACATTTAGATAGGTAATGTGCATCTGACGGAAGTTTAAGTAATAAATGTAAATTGTATTTATATAAGGCGTACCTTCTGTCCGCAGTCGTCTGTGAAGTTGGAGATGAACAAAGGGTGCTGAAGACGGCTGGTAAACAAGTTGCAATAAGTTTCACGGGGAAGGCTGACATCCACTCGCTACTTTTATCTCAGTTAAAAGCCATTATAAGAGTCTTTTTAAATTGTTCTTGCACGTTGAATTTTGCTGTTACAATTTCGTTCTATTATGTTTTCTGTAGTTCAAATATTTTCTTAATCAATATACCTTCTTGTTGATTGTATTACAAGCGCTTTTTCAATTGGAATTAATTAAAAAAACCTAAATATTATAATAATATATGAATACATCACAACAGTCAACATTACAATTCGATTTTCCGCTACAGGAAAGGCTATGAAATGGTTTTCATTGAAAATGGCACCCTTGCCTTCACTGATCGTACCGAGAAATTTCAATTTTCTAACCACTCATATGTTTACCGGTATTTATATATACAGAAATTCATTCAAAATTCAATTATTTCCGTATGAATTTAATGAACACGGGAAAAGCTGTAGCGCGGTTTGAAATTCAACGAAATGTAAAATTTTGATATTATCGTGCCTATTATTAATATATTATAATAGTTTAATTTCAACTGTAATTAATCATTTTATTATAAACTATGTTATACTTTAATTAAAACTATAATTCAGAAGAGGATTGACTTTAAATTATATTAAAAAGTTACTAATAACTTCCTGAGATAATTATTTAAGAAGTTTTAGCGTTTCAATTCCCCGTCCACCTAAATCAATATTAATTTAGTGGTCATTTGATAAAATACCCTGGTTGTTGGCATTCAGAAAGAAATCAATTAGGTTCACTTTCCATGGCGTGTTGACTTTGTCTAATTGAAACCCAACTGCAGCAGACTAATAAATTAAAGTCGGTTTATATCAATATAACTATGGGTTTTACGGATTTAGAGATACAATGTATACTGTAGATATTTCAGTGGCAAGCAAACGCTGCACCAATTAGGGAAAGCTTCTATTACTTTGTTTTGGACATTTTGACGGAGTTATGTTTTGTCAGAGAACGTTTCATACAGTTTTATCGAAGCATAAATTCTTATAACTACCGAACTTATTTTAATGAGATACTTAAGGCAGTAATACGGTAACTGGCCCAACTTTATGGCCTTGTCTTTAATGTAACACAATGCTTTACACACACACATCCGTGTTTTATTTACTACATAATTTTTCACCTCAGTACAATTCATGAAATATAAATAACTTTGCTAAAATATCCATTTATGGATTAAGTTTTCATTTCGATGAATAGAGACTACGCTCATAAAAACTATTGGTTTTGTCAGTAAAGCCACAAAGGTATGAAATGTTTCATTCCGTCATAATAAATTCATGCCTGATTCACGTACGTTACGTGCTTGCTGATTTATTACTATCGGAGAGTAATGAAATTATTATATAAACAACGCGCCTCCCCATTGTGATACATTCCGTAATGTAACGTGTTGCTCGGGGATTTAAGTAGTGTCCCCCAGACAATTTGCTATTTGGATAGTGGAAAGGGTCAGAGCGGCCGGCCAGACCTAGACGGGCAATTACCACAATTTGCAATTAATTACTCCACGACAGTGACCGCATCCCGCCTATAACCACGGCCTATTGTAACGCATACATCAAAGTGATTTATTTTTATATTGATTTCACAACGTCTATAAAGTATATATTTTAAAGTCCTTTGCAAAAGTGCTTAGCAAATTAAACAATACCAATATTGTTGATATACAAAATTACCATACTCCATCCGCGTGTATCATTATATACTTTAATCCAGGCATAACTTTTTAATGAACCTTCTGGTTTGGATAGCCTTTTGTCGATATTCGGCAGCTCGAAAAAAATATATAAAATACTTTTAATTATTGTTACGAACGAAATTTCTGATAACCAAAGTTCCTCTTAAAATATCAAAGTATTTCTCTTGCTACAACTTGTGTTTGCACGGAGAGCTCTATATATATAGTCTCTTTAGTCCCTAACGTAAAATTAGGTACATACTGTTCTTTGGGCGTTGCTTATAGGTAAAACATAAAGTTGCAAGTTAAACGAGGAACACGGAGATGGTCACTCAAATTCGCTGCATCCCCATTGTTGTGAATGGAGTGCCTGGGGCATGGGCCACACACGGGCAAATGACGGTGTCCTTATCTAGCGTCTACGAGACCAGTTAACGCTCCTCACCAAGTTATTCGGTCGGGAAACTTATTAGCAATTCAAATACCCAACCACAGCATGGTTACTCCCACTGAAAAGGGGATTCTCTTTCACATGGCTGCTTTTGTAAATTATTTATTACTGTTTGGCCAGTTCAAAAGAGTGCTTTGTTTTAAGGAAAACAGGTCACGAGTAAAAATGATCCCTAATATTTCACCTTTGTCTTATAAAAGCGTTTTGCGAGGTCATAATAATTATATTATATAACTTACCTCTCTGTTTTACTTGGTCTAAAAAGCTAATTTCAAACCGAACACTGTGTGGCAATAAAAATAATTTTTAATATTGTAGTTTGTGGTCTTTTTTCATACTCTTTTTTCTTACCCTTATATTTAATTTCGTCCATCGGTTTGAGCGACCTAAGTAGGTCTGTAATTACTATAACTATATACATCCGAAGGAAAGTAGGACTGCTGTGAAAAATTGAAACTGGAGAAATTTCGCTGACAAGAACGAGCTCCATTAGGACATTCTCAGACATAGACAGTCTGCAGTACAACCTGCAAAGATTTATCGCTGAATCTGCCGATATTTTTCCACGTGTGAAATCAGTTTTCAATTTCTGTAAGTATACCTATTTTGCATTACTTAATAGGAGATGGCCAATACATTTCGGAGAAGGCCAGCAAATGGTTCCATGATTAATATAATTAATGAAAGCGAGTTGTTACTACACTCTCTTACTTGGTCTCACAGTGCCATCCTTAATACAGTTTCACAATTCAAACTAGACGAGTATAGATGTTCACAACACTTCTTTCTGTATGTACCATTGTATTGTGAACATCTTTCCTAAATTTTATTATATATTAATCGTTTTCAATTGGAGTTTTTTTTGTGCAAAAACCTACCAAAATAACCCCTAACATTGGTTATGGGCCCAGCACACTTCCACTGCGTTTACCAAAGTTTACCTCAGATTTATTCGATAATATATATATAGAATATGCCGAATTATTAGATCAAACAAAATAATTATGATTTTATATTCCTGTATAGAGTTTCTTTTTAAACTCATTAGTATTAGTCACACCCAGTGTCTGTAAAGGTGATCGACCCAAATATTACAACGAATCAAAATATGCCCCACAAATATTACAACAGTATAAACTCTAAACCGCGTCAGTTACGCGCACATATAATCACTGAATTTAAATATTTCAATATCAAATTAAAAAAAATAGCTTATTGACAAATGGAAAACAAATGACTTCTTCATGAAACGATGATGAAATAAAATTAGTAATACCTTGTTTTTGTGTTATGTTTAATCTATCAGTTAATTGTGTATTTTAAATATTTTAAGTAATAAGGTGCATTTTAATATTTGTATGTCGTGTTTAGACGAAATGTGTCCGTTACTATTATTTTATAACTTTTTTAATGTTTCACACATAAAAATATTTCGGTCCCTCAATCCGTAAAAATCGAAACGTCTCTTTATTATGTTTATTAAAATAATGAACTCAATAATATGTCATCTGATCTAAAATCCTGATATCATAGTGCCATTTGCATTGATTCCAATAGATACTATTTGTTGTTAGCAACGAGTACAATAATGATGGGGATTAATTTTAGCAAAACGCAATATCTATTCTACTTAGTCCAGCTATAAGTCCTGTTATAAATTAAAATTCAATTTCTTAAATTAAAGTTTTTTTTTTTAATTTATACCTACATATTTATTGAAGTCTCCGCAAAAAAAAAATCCCGTTTTGGCCACGAATCTATAGTACGATTTACGTACTGTTCGTACAAGGAGAGGACACGTACCATTCGACCACTTGAGCAGGTTCTTTAAAGCTCTAAGCGTACTCTTTATCAATGTGCTTAAGCTAGTGTTATTTAATGAAATGTTGTTATATCGGTTACGATATCCGAACATATGGCTGAATCCAAGCTCTTGTATAATCGACTCACTCAATCACTGCAATTTTCTTGAATATACAATTCCACATTGTAATAAAATGAAAACATGCGAAAAAAGCTTTATAATTCAAAATAATTATAATTTGTCCAACATTTGAACTAAATAATGAAAAAGTTAAAAGAAAATACAGTGTAACAAGCTAGACTAGTTATAACTGCAGTAAGCGAAAGCCTTAATTTCAAAAGTCACCACACACATATGTATGTTGTGCAACATATACAAACGTTCACGCCAGGCGTAGCGAGGGTTGGCCGTTTATTGAATCGCGAGGGGTGCTTTGTTACGAGATAATTGGAGAACCGTATAAAGACATTAATAACAAAACAGATATTACGTAGGATCGAGACATCCGCTTATTATTTCTAAAACAAGAAACCGCCCGGATATAATACGGAAACACACTTGTCTCTTAGTTTTAATCTTATATGTTCGAATCTAGAATAGGTGCGTGAGTTTTTGAGAACTTATTGAGATTCTTTTTCAGACATTTGCATAATACATTTTATGTGGAAATATTTTTTGAATGTAAATGCTCATTTAAAAGTAACACACGTAAAATACATGTTTTTGTGTGTGTCTCAAATTGAATACAATATACGAATACTAATGTAAATGTATGTACTATGTTTGATTTCTATTTTATAAGTACACTTACTAAGAGAGGGAGGACGAAAAATATGTCTACTGTTTACTATACTACACTATGCTATACTATACTATCGATAAATTATCCAACTACGAGATCGTACATTTGTATTTAAACTGTCCACAAGTTTTGATGAAATACGAAGAATACAGAGTGGAGCAAAGAATAAAAGTTTCTTCACTTTTCTTAATATACCAAAACGGAACATAATTTATTCTAAAGAATATTATTAATGTAGAAAGTTCCATTCGTAACGTCTTAAGTAGAGTTCGCAGTCACCGGCTTACTTGAACTTCTCGAGTTATATGACAGGTTATCACGTAGGTACTCAAACAGTCGTAGATATAACGTAACATTTCCCGAATCTTGGCACAAAGCAGGAATCAGACGTCATTTCCAGCGAAGGCCTTAATCACCCTACACCCTTTGATAACCCACAAGGTGGTTTTAAATTAACAAAAAGCGAACCTTTGCCAGGAGTGAGATGTCCGATAAAGAAAGAAAGCCTCAGTAACTTAATTAGGAATAGGTGGAATCGAAGATTATTTAATTAATATTCTTTAGATAATAAGTATATGTGGCGACCAACCGACTCGGATTGGATTCCCGGGATGGTCATAATTATAATATTTTAGCTATACTAACCTACTGGTTAATCGACTGTGTTTGAAATGTGTTTTGATATATTAATTTTTTATATACTCGTGATTATTTTGCTGTCTTTAACGGGACGTGCCTAAATAAGAAAACAGCAAAACACCGAGAGGCAAAAAGGGTGATGAAACAAACGGAATCTCGATCAATATAACAAAGCTGAGGAGCTTTTTTTTTAATTGAACGCACTTATGTCAGGAACTACTGGAGTGAATTGAAAAATGGTTTTTGCGTTAGATAGTCCATTAATCCAGAAGGCTATATGCTCTATAACATCTCGCTACTATCAATAATAGTGGAACATAAATGAAAAATATTGTGTCATTTCGCGCGTTATGATGATCAAAATATCCGTAGTATTTCAATTAATCCGGCGGGATGCAGGGAACCTATATAGATACATATACTTTTCAGAAATTCATATAGTACACTTCTATAAAGGCGATTAAAAATTTTGAAGCATATTTAGAAAGTTCAATTATACGTAAACATTATAATAATATATATAATAATATTGAATGGTTTGTTAAATTATTTTTGACATTCAAATATTTTATAAAGAAATCAAATTCTTATTTGATTATAATTTAAGCAGACGACGACTTCGATAGCGATAATAAACAAATTATCAACATCCTGTGACTACAGGACAATGGCTAGCTTATTGTCAACGATAAATGAAATAGATCGAAATGGGGTGGTATCTTCGGTCACATGTGATATTCGAGACCTAAAAAATCATATTAATTTATCTAAGAATGGTTTAACTGTGATTTCACAGAATATAAGAAGTGTAGCAAGTAATTTTGATGATCTTCAGATTGCATGGTCTCAAATTAATCTTTGGTAGACTAATTTTTGACAGAGGGTAGATTGAAAGCTATAGCCTATTCCAAACTGTTACTCATTATCACTACTAACGTCTACAAATTGCTGTATTGGTTTATGTTAATAATATCTTAAAATCTCACTAACTGAGAGTACAAACCTAACCTACCTAAAGTACTAAATTAATTCTTAATGGATAGTTTTAATACTTAAATAAATTGATCATATTAATATCTCTGAGTCACAAAATGTTTACAAGCTTAAAAATAAAGGTGGATAATTCTACTAATTTTATTGTTTAACAAATTTAGAGTATATACAAAATTTGAGACCTCCTTTCACTCTGGCGCAAATAAACATCATATAGACATTTTGATCCTACAGAATGTTGGTTAAACTTAAACAAACTTCCCAATAATGAACTATACTTCTTTCCAAACCAAAAACATATTAACCAAAGTGATGGAGTAGTTGCATACATCAGTAATAAATATCAGTAATTTCAGAGAATTAAACCTTCAAAACGCCACCGGAATTGAGTTATATAATCACTTTATAATTTTAGCATTTACCGTTCCCCATCATTTCCTAATCAAGTTATTTTATTTCATCTCTCAACAGTCCTTGAAAATACTGCCCCCTGTCAATTGATCATAGCGATAATATCGTATTTTTCTCCTGCAGAGACAGCTCAAGAAAGAATGAATAGATAAATTATCTGAACATTTTCATTACATGGGCTACTCGCGACTCATAATTTACCGACAAGGGGAGACGGTTGCCTAGACCACGTTTTCTTGAGACATAACAACAAAGACACGGTTTATACCGCAGTATTAAACACAACAATAACAGACCACTGTCTTGTTCTGCTATCTATATTAAGTGAGGGTGTTCTGACTGTTCCTAACAGGTGCAAAACTGTGGTTAATTATGAAAATGCTTATAAAAGCTTAATAAATAATGATGTGTCCTTCTTTAATACCTTTAAGGACCCTGATACTTATGCTTTTGCACTTATAGAGATGGTCAGAACGGCTTTACTATCTAACACTAAGAATATTATTGTCACTAATAGTAAAAGAATTATAAAGCCTTGGATAACCCCAGGTGCCTTACGGTGTTAGATTGAGAAAATATTTACTTAAAACTTAAATCAAATCCCCACAATCATTATAACTTTAACAGAACCTTCTTTCAATCTTCTAAAAAACTTAAAAATAATTAACAAATAAAATTAATGCCACGCAGGAACCCTCGCGCTTTGTGGTCCACTATAAACGAAATCCCCACTATAAGCCACCCAAAAGTTCTAATGCCCACTTACTTAATATTAAACCTATTCCTCAAGTTTCTGTAAATTATTTAAACGAATATTTCATTAACATCGGGAAAACTTTGGCCGAGAACATCTCTAATAAACATGTTCCCTCTAAATCAAGTCTCACATATGAGTGTCATCCGTCTTCTTTGTCTTATTGGAAACTATTGCAAGGAAGTAGAATCAGTTTTAACATCCTTAGACTCCAATAGTGCTCAAGGCTGGGATGGAATTCCTACATCCTTTTTAAAAAATGCAAGGATTTCATAGTTCCATTAACCACTGAACTTGCCAATCTATGTTTTAGAACAGGAACCTTCCCATACCTTCTCAAGCGCTCCATTGTGACTCCTGTGTATAAGTGTGGAGATAACTGCGACCTAACAACTCAGACCTTCTTTCTTGATTTCTATCTCTAAAATTCTTGAAAGACTTTTGAACTCTAGAATAGTAAGTTACTTGAACCAGTACGACATTCTATCTGACTCCCAATATGGCTTTAGAAAGGGGCGATCTACGCAGCCCTATTTCTGATCTAATATCTGTCATAACAAGGGAAGTTGATAAAGGTGGAAAGTGTCTTGTGGTCTTTCTTGACCTCAAGAAAGCCTTTGATACCGTCTCTATCCCGATTCTCGTACGCAGGCTTGAAAGTATCGGATTCCGTGGAACTGCTCTCTCGCTTCTTAGAAGTACCTATAACAGAATGCAAGCGGTAAAAATTAACAATTTCAAAGTGTAGAGGAAATGTACTACTGGAGTCCCGCAGGGTAGTGTCCTCGGACCAAACTATTTTTAATATATATCAACAGTCTCTGCAACTTAGGTAACCTTGGGGGAAGAATAGTGTCGTACGCTGATGATACAGCCATCATTTTTACTGCTAAACTGGAATAAGGTTAAGTTGGAAGCTGAGAAGGGACTGGCTATTGTTAGTAGATGGCTTAAAGTAATCTTCTTACCCTAAACACCCAAAAAACTAATTATGTATGTTTTGCTCCTTACATAACATCGCAACCCCCACCTGATTTTGACATTAAAATTCACTCCTGTAGACTTCTTCTTTAAACACTTTATTTGCCCATCTATCCAGAAAGTTAGTAGTGTTAAGTACCTTGGAGTGATTGTGGATTGTAGATTGTGCTGGCATCAACACCTGGAACGCACTATAGGCAGGGTAAGGAAGCTGATGTGGATCTTCAAATTATTAAGACGCGCTGTGAACATAGGGTGTTAAATAATATTTTGGCTCTCGCTCAATCAGTAATAACATATGCATTTCAATATGGGGCGGTGCAGGAAAAACTACTTTCTGATTTAGAACGGGCACAAAGGTCCTTGATCAAAGTGATGTACAATAAACCTTTTAAATACCCCACCAAAACCTTATACGAAATTTCAAATTTGCTCTCTGTAAGAAAATTATACATTTTACATTTGATTTTAGAACACCATAAGACTTTACCCCTTGATAGTAAAAAACTCAATAACAGACGGTGTCATGCTGTTGCCCTCCAATATCCTGCCCGCACTGTCTTTGCCACTCGGCAATATATATCACTTGCCCCTTATGTCTATAACAAAATATATCGAGTACTATCTATTTACCCTGCGCTGTATCAGTCAGGCGCACTAAAGGATTGGCTCTCTGCCCTTACCTACGACGAGGTTGAGCAAATTCTTACTAGAATAATTTAGTTTTGTCTTTCTTGAACCCACCCACCCCCCCCCCCCCCCCCCCACACACAGCACACACCACACACAGGCACACGCATAAATCTCGCAAAGAAATATTAAAATTAAAATTTAATTATCCTTATGTAAAAATGTATCAAACTCTATGTACTGGAAGAGCGAGGATTCCCTACACAAGTGTCTCTTGACTACTTTTTGGGAAGCCCCGTCAACTAATTGTATAGATTTACTTGAAATAAATACTTTTCTGGGATACTATCACAGGAATTTCAGCCTTTCAACAATTGATCGAAAAATACTTGAATCGCTTCAAAGCCAGTCAAAAATGTAATAAGCGTTAGCCACGTCAGATTTTTTACAGTATCTAAATGTACTGTTAATAGACTTTTTGGGTCTATATCACATAGCTTTACAAAAATCTTCATACCTGTGTAGCTTTATTCTCTGTAAAGTTGTATTCCTTTTTGGGTTGAAAGAAATAAAAGATCACCTTAAAATAGCTGATCAACAACATATAAACAAGTAACTTCCCCCCATCATCTTATGATCAACATTCCAAACTCGTAGGTATACCAATTCCTATATTATTTATTGCAATATTCACTTCGATCTTTTGTAATGAACAGTATGCATTGGACCGAATAGTTCTCGTATTCTATTTGCACTTTTGAATGTCATTGTCAGTGTGCTAATTGCGACTATGTTACGAGCCGCATTCAACAGCCTCTATTTGCATATATCTCGAATAATGATGATAGATTTAATATTGCCTAGAATTAATCATATTTTCTATATGTATACATATCTGCTATTGGTTTGTGTGTATAATATTGATTTATTCTATACCACAGTTGATAGGAGAGGATTTTAGTTAGTAGTCTATTTGCTATTAAAGAAGCAATACGTGTTTCTAGTAAAAAAACGTAGCTTCGATGAGCGATCACTGATAATTTATATATAACTTACATTTAAGTTATTTTCTTCGGAAACTAAAAGTATACGCATATACTTCTAGTTAATAGCTAGTAAAATAGTAGTTCGACTTGTCGCAATATTAAAAATCTGTCGCAGCACACGAGCGATCTTGAAAAGGTAAGGTTCAGGCAAGTTGTCGAGAGGAATGGCCCTCCGTCTCTGCCGCAGCTTCGAATTAATTTTTCCACGCAGTTGACTTCGAATGAGCTCCCGGCTTGCTTCAACTCGAAAGCAAACTTTTCGTGTTTACATTACTTTAAATTCTTTCAACTCCAAGCTTTGCTCACGATACTTAGCATAGTATCATTTACAGTGTATATTTATTTCTTGTTTCGAAACGTTTTGCCTTTTCACTTAAGGAAAATTGAACTTCAAACACTTGTTAAAAATTTCCCCTTACACATATTTGCGCTGTTAAAAAGATAGCGAAGTGAATATTTAAGCCTAGCGATTTTTTTATTGCTGCTTTAAACACATTTCCCTGTCTAAGTATTATGACATTTTGTTTATTTGTAATAGGTACCGTGTTTACGTGGTGAGGAGAAACCAATTCTAAACATTTATAGGCTATTAAGTGGTCATTTTATTTATTTGTAGCGCAATATTCCATTGTTGTATGAAACGAACTATTAGCTAGGCCTACACGTGTGTAGATAAATATAAACTGCTATGAGACTCTTTTAATGAATACTATAATAATACTAGACAATCAACAATTTTTAATTATTTATCCAAGTCATTTATAACTACGATATCTCATAATATATACCTTAAAATCAATGCTTTCAAGACTAGTTTTGCCCTGCTGTTCCAGGGTATTTCGTATCGTTCATGATATTTTTTGCAGCTTCCTAGATAAATAACCAACACTAATTATTGAATTCGTATTTGAGAAAGCAAAGCTTCGGTAAACGCACCTACGTTTACCCAAGCTTTGCTTTATAACGTACCAATTTTACATTAACGTACTCATATAAATCCCCTAGCAAACATTTTCTTTATTTTTATTATTTGTTGAAAATATCAAAACAAGGTAAATACAAGAAATACATGTTTATAATACGGACCTCGTTCCACTGTACTATAAATGCTAAATACCGAGGGCCATAAGCTCCAGCTTAAACTTAATATATGATGTGCACTCAGCGAGATTACAACCAAGGTGTCTTCTATATTTATAATGTTTACAAATGTATTTTGAATAAGTAAAAAGTTTTTACTGTTCGCAATTGAATTGGTTTTCATTTGTTTGATTTTCAGCTGCAACAAATGAAATGTGGCGCCAAGATACTTAATGCCTTATTAGTGTTATTTATTATCTGTATGAGGCTATCGATTTTATGTGCAAAGTATATATTGATATATACTAAATACGCTTTGATAGTACTAACCTTTCATAATTTCCAAAATAGCAAACGTACTTTTGACATGTCAAATTTTACTCTGGCACACGAATTGAATTTAAGCTAAAATGATAACGTGTTCGTCTACGTCAACGCAATTTCACTTTCCAATTTACTGGATTGCCTTGTCTGCACTCTGATTTTACGCCTTTCAATTAACCAGTAATCATACACGCCCCGGGAACCCTTTCATTAAACATTGGTAATGAGTTTTCACCCTTCGAAGAATAGTGGACATCGCTGCAGACGAGATGGCACCTTTTTCGACTTTTTCTCATGTCGGCAAATGGAGCTCGATCGGGAACATACGAGCTTTTTCAATACACACGTTCGAAACACCTTTACTGAATTAAATCCCTTAAATATTTAATTACAAATTTGTACAGATTTAATGATATTTTATTTCCATTAATGAATTTAAAAAAAAGGCTAATTTTAATATTGTCTTTTATTAACATAATTGTTACTCATTTAAAGAAAAACACTTTATTAACGGATTTAAGTTATGTATTTTAGATTATTTAACGTATTTAAGTTATGTGGTAATTGTCTCCGAGGTTTCGCCGGCCCCGCGGTAGACGAAGATAAAAAATGTTTTATGTCAAAATAAGTGTTACATTTAAGTGTAACAGCTTATTTTGACAATTAACCATCTTTTAATTAACCATTTTTTATCTTCAGTCTACCGTGACCACGCACACTGTAACGCACGCGAAACGTCGGAAAAATTTAAGTAATGTAAATATATTTAAATTTTGCAAATACATAACTTAAATCCCTTAGTAAAGTGTTTTTCTTTAAAAGGCTAATTTTGCTAGAAGTATTTTTAAGACACTTAAAACGTCAGGACCATTGTTATAAACATATTTTATAAGACGGACTAAAATATACTTATTTACTTACGTTAAGCCACAAGAACTTTGAAAAGCTCCCCCTCATCACTCTTATGTCAAATCGAAAGTAAATAAATATAAAAATATATTTTACAATTATGAGGACTATAACAGGACGTTGATTGCTAACAGTGCTACTGTCTATATATATAAGTATATACACATTAACTATCTAATTTAAATACAGTCCCGTTGAATGTCAAAGATTTAAACTTCACAGTGATTGAAGTCCTCATTAGTAGAAATGGTCCATTCGATATCTGCGAACATTTAATTACTACGTTATACCTTTGTTGAATCGGTAATCGCCATCGATATTAACATTCATTAACAACGGAGCCTGATGAGGATTTATGTAGTTAGTATAACATCATAGCACATTAAATTCGCGTTGAGAAATATAGAATAACTATCGTTTAGCTTTTAGCAAATTATGCGGTATAATATTTCATAGTTTTTATAGTTGGGTTCAAAAGTAATGTAGAATTAACATAATTTAAATTTTCTGAATAATCTTAAATTGTTAACAGCCAACCTTTAGTCATAAAGTGGCACCACAAGAAGAGAAGAAGAATAATCTTAGCTGATTTATTTGGTTTAAAAACATCATATGATTATTAAGGATATTGAACTAAAACTCAGTGATTTTTAACTAAGAATTTTAATAATGAATTACAAATTGTACACGTAAATTGAGAAGTGGAGTTTAGGGCTTGTAGAGATTTATACCAATTTCAGTCTTATACAGTTTTAATTGACTGTTAATAAACATTATAAACACAAGGGCATTAATATATTATTTATACTGAAATTGCACTGGGGTATATGCAGTATTCATTACGTTTCAGTTAGATGCAAATACATTAATAGAAGTGGGTGTAGTTACAATTATTCCCGCTGCCTAGGGCAGATTACACATTTTCAATATGTTGAAACCGGCCAAGTGCGAGACAGACTCGCATACGTAAGGTTCCGTATAAATAGTGTATGGCAGCACTGTAAAATGTTTGTTTTATAGCGCTAACGGAGATACATAATCTGAGAGAAGTTCAACTGTCTATCACGATTCATGAGTATGCCCCGGTGACAGACGAACAACCAGGTCTCAGTAAAAGGGTGCTCCTTTCTACCCTTTGAGTATGGAAACGAAAAAATAGGAACTGAACAAATGCTGGCTTGAAAGGGTTTCGTCTGAAATAATCTGGCCATGGAACTGATTTGTTTAAGAGTAGCCTTGAGAGCTACACTTTAAATCTACATAAAAAATGTACACAATCACTTACATAACTAACTTATTATATTACAGTTCTTAGAAATACGTATATACCCGTCATGGTTTAAGTTAAAAAATATCAAACGTAAATTTTATAAGAAGAATACATTACATTAACTGTAAAATTTTCTCGCTGGAAGCCGAGATTCAGGCGTTGTTGTGCCGCGGCTAAATTAAATACATATAAAAATCTATTGTTTATTCAAAATTATATACAATTTTAAATTATTTTATCCATACGAATATTATACACAATTACGCATGCAACATCTAGCGACTCTTTGGCACAAAAATATTTTATATCGTCCTACAAGTAGACAAATTTAAAATATTTTAAGTTTTTACATTTTACATATATCATTACAAAGAAAACTTATATGAATAATGCGCATTATAAAACGTATAAGTTTATAATTCTGTGCTCATTTCGGTGCCTTTGCCATCCGAAGTCTCTCCCAACGCAGAATTCAGGTGCTCTGAAGTCTGTTAAAAAAGAATTAAATTCACCTTCTTCTACAAAACACAGACAATTAGTTACAAAAATTAACACAAACATAAATGGGTTCAGTTAGTGGTTAGTTGATAGTTAGTTAAACCCTCACCAGCATGCGAATACCTGCAATCGGGGTGGAGCAAAACGTGCAATCATTCCGCTACGATGCAACACAAAGATTTTGGTGATGCGACCATACGAATATTAGGATGTGCCAAAAAGTGCTAAACTAAAAAATGTCTGAATATTTTAGTTTTCATTAATCGATGCAAACAAATGCATTGCTTAATCCAATTTTAAATATAATTCCACGACTAATCTTGTATTAATAAAAAATATAAGGAAATAAATTCAAAACAGATACTGAATAAAATTATAATTTATTCGAAATGACAACTTTCGACGGCACTTCAGAAATTGGCAAACATCACACTATCAATAAAGTCGCATTACGGTTCACAGATGTACTTACTGTGTACTTTCAATTAGGGGTTTAAGTATAATGTCAAGGGTGTTGTCGTGCCGTATATGCCTGGCGTGGGTCCGGGGCAAATTTGCATTGCAGTCACGAGATTCGCGCGAAGGCCGCATGTAACGTCTTGCCAAGGAACCGCTGTCGCCTACGTTGTTGTTGCTAGCGTGTCTCTGCCCAATCATACATCAAACTACCGATGCGTGCAATTTACACGCAGTGGAACGGAACACTTAGTATACGTACGACTAATTATTGCCAATTATTAAGAAAATGTTCAATGAATAATCAATCTTGGCTGTACATTCCAAACTATATTGTTCCATTACACTGTCTTCATAGCAATATCAACTTATTTGTCAATAGTAAGTTGCTTTAAAATACATACGAAGAACCCAAAATTACCCAAAGGCATAGTGGTCTTAAATATTGCTTCCCTATAGAAATATATTAATATACCAAAGACTCATAAAGCCCCATTTAAAGCAAGTTCAGCGGAGCGTGATTAAATTTAAAATTAAAATGATCAAGTAATGAAATAAAATTTACATTTTAATTCTTATAATTGTTCCTTTCTACAATCATCTCTGATTTTTAAAAGATGTAATGAAATGGCCTTTATTACATAGCAGCAGCCTGTACAAAATTAACGTTTTAGTGGCCCAGAAACAGGAGCTGCGGACACGGCAGCCCTCGTAATGTCTTGGAACATGTTTTGTGTTACTATTTCATATATATAAAAGCATATTTATTGATGCTGTATTTAGGAATATCTAAAATAACCTACACGTTCCCAGCTCAGCATGTCTCAGAAACAATGATCTTTAGTAGAAAAGATAAAGTGAGTGTAGACAGTTAACAGATTTGGGGATTTTATTTCCTTATGTAGGCAATAAATTTTTACATTGAGCAGTCCACAAACAGAGGCTTGATTTGATTCCTGAGATTGTTTTCTATCTCATAAAACCATCCATTTTTGGCACATTTGGATTTCTAGACTTTCGACAAATAATTGTGTGGACATTAAAGTTGTGGACAAAAAAACAATGAGCATCTGAATATTAAGATAAAGTGGATTATTTAATATCATTATTGAAATTTACAGAAAAAAATCGATTAATTTCTTACATAAATTACGAGGGCCACCAATAGGTTAGAAAGCAAAGCACTCACGAAGAGAGAGATGCCAGGGTGGGGGTGTACAGGCGTATGTCTCCTAGTGGCTGCGCTATCACTCGCCACGGAGACAAGTGAGCGCTGAGATCCTGACACCCTTCGGGGCGCAGCCGGTGGCCGCCGCCACACCCCCACCCCGTCGGCAACCCACGCCCTACTCACAGGAGCCAGGGAAACGCCGGCGCCGCATTTCGCGCTGTCTGAAGACCTGTAAAGGAAATTGGGTAAAGTGTGATGACAGCGTGGTCATACTGACCTGCGGATTTTACATGCCCTCCGCCTGTAGCACCGTAATAAGGTAAGAATAGGTAAGCTCAATTCGAAAAATTTTGCCTCCTTAAACACGATCATATTACAGTTATACTAAAACGTTTATACCATATAACCATAATTAGAGAACAATGAAATTTTCGAACAAGGAGAAATCTAACCTCTCCGAAGAATATGCGTAGTCCTGATCGGCTCCCAATCCAGAATCCGTATGCTCGTGCGAGACTCGTGCGCTTCCAATCAATTCGCCGCTAGAACTATTGCTATTACTATTTGTGACTGGGCTATAAGGGTTGTTGTTGACAGGATTAGTTACTGAGTTCTTGTACCCATTGTCTGAGAGGAAATCATTGCCTGAACGTAGCGCTGGGTCATCGTAGCAAGGATAGATTCGCCTGGAACAATTTGTCTACTAAAGAAATATATTTGTGATTTATACATATTCAATGCAACCTTGGCCCTTTCAAACTGTCCTTCAAGATAAATTAGGAATTCTTCAAAAACTTTATTAAATCCTTTCAGTTTTGAAAGAATAGTTGCTAATAGCAGTGATAAAGGTACAGACTGGTGTGGTATATGATATACGAGTATAATTATATAAAGCAAGTCTAAAATGCAACGATTTATAATCTTTATATCGTTCTTTTTAAACACAATTAAAGTTTTATATGAAGAAAGCTAAAATTTTCTAAAATTTAGTCCCACAACTTTTCGTGTGGATAATTGTGTCAATTATAGTTCAATACATCGAATTTTAGAGATAAAACGTACCAGAGGAAATTAGTAATTAAAATATTTTAGTCCTGTCAAATTAATTTTAGTTCCTGCCAATTTAGGAAAGTACTAACTACGAATGTTTGACAGAATTAAACGAGATTTAGTCTAATTTATACACATCGTAAATATCCATAGTTATAGGACTTATTAAATGCCCACCTTTATAATGCCTTATAATTTTTTTTCGGCTAAAAGAAACCTTTTTTCTAGCTTATATCAAAAATTGGATTAAGTAATTAATTATTATTTACGAGGCCGCAGTAGATATCATGAATAGAAAATAGTTTTAATGGAAATAGTTTTAATAGTCTTAAAGATAAATTTTTTTGGGTGGGAAAGTTTTTTTTAACAAGGGGGTAATCCGTTTTTTTTTTTCGGCCGCAGGGGGGGGGAAAATTTTTTTTTTTTTTTTTCCCCCCCCGCCCCCCCCCCCCCCCCCCCCCAAATTTTTTAAAAAAAAAAAAAAATTATATAAAAAAAAAATTTAAAAAAAATTTTTTTTTTTTTTTGGGGTTTTTTTTGATACTATTACTACTAGCAATAATGATTTGAATTTTTTTTAAACTACGTTGCCGAAATTTTTTTAAAAGCAAAACACTCATTTATTTTGTTTCATCACAATTTAAAAAAAATCCACACTCAGTGTACCAAAACGAGTTTATTACTTTTACAGATATAGGCTTGCTATTTTGATGTAATTAAACGAAGGCACAGTACCGTAAATCGTTCCAAGTTATCTTACGAGGTACAACAATAAACTTGTATGTCATTAATGTCGTAAAAGATGAGTATCATTTCAGAGGACAAAGCAATAAGAAGGGATAATAGGCAAAGTCGAACCTTCCATGTTTCTCGTTAGTCTTATGCGCGCTGAGAGTACTCGAGACCGATCTAAGAGAGCCTTGATTTTGATTGTCGTGATCACTTTTGTGACCCTTCTCTCGCCGTGACAGAGATCCGTGCTCATTCCTGTGTAATAATAAATAAATATAAATAATGGCATTACTTCTCTGATCGAGAAGATATCGAGTCTGAAGTCAAACGTGGATTTAAATTATTTCGAAAATATGTCAAAATTAGTGATATAAAGGTAGTTCATAAAAATACTTTTAAAACATTAATAGAACTAAAACTACTAGTATTATTTTTTATTACATATTTATTTTATAAACTAAACGTTTATTTGAAATTTATTTTTCTGATATCGTCGAGATCTGCTCCGTCTGGTTGTTAGCGCCCCATTAATATTTTTTAAATTGGGATATGGTCTTCGATAGATTAAGATTAATACACTCGACTTTTCAAGTATCCACACAAGAAGAAAATCACCGGTCCGGCCTTCTCTGAGACCACGGAATATTACCCTGCGTAAAATCAATTTTTTTTTAAATGAAAGTAATGATTTGGATTCATCTTCTGCACAATTTGAAGCTTTTATAGGTTCTAATCGCTTCTTCTTGCACGTTGCTGCTCTGATTGTAGAGTGTTTGTCATCGTTTGGTCAAACTTTTTGACCCAGGTTTTAATTAAATTAACACCCGGACACTCACTCAGACGGCATAATTCTAAATAGGCGTCGTCTTACTATACGAAAACTAAAACTTTGTGAACCAACGCACAATTTAACACTGCGCCTCTGATCTGTTTGGTTAATGCTGCGCCGACGTAAATATAAAAATTTTGAACACATATACACAGAGACTGACTTACTGCTTATGCTTAGAAGTAGTCCGAAGCTTAGTGTGACGAGCGTGGCTGGTCTGAACAACTGTATACGGTATCTCTTTTAACTGCTCCTCTGTCATACCCGTAGTATCCACAAGAGAAAATTCTAAGTGCTGCTTTAATTCAGTCGGCAACCATTTTTTGTCGTTAGGTGAACCGGACCGTGATCTAAAATAATAAATAATTATGAGTGAATTTGTTTTGGAAAATGTGGCTGAGTTAATTTTTTTTGCTTGGCTTGGCTTTTCAGTTGCACGGTTTAATTCAGCAACTATTCTAGATTTCAATCTATTGTTATTGTAATATAATCATTGTTTTTTATAATAAGCCAAACCCAGTCAAAGCAAATAAAGTGAGTTAAAGTATTTTTAAAATTGCTCCGTTAAATTCTAGGTTTACTGCGAACTAACGGTTTGTGGCAAAGCTATCAAAGAGGTTAGGACGTGTGCCAAGTTGGTTCGGGTTAAAAGTTAAAATGATACTAGTCTGAACAAAGTTCGCAAGCTAAAGTAGCCATTTTTTATATAAGAAATATTTTTTAAGAAATTTATTTAAGCTTTATTGGAGGAGTTCTTATTTGATGTAAGCTTGGCACCACATTATTTTTGTTGAGTCAGTTGAATTGATGTTGTTTAATAATTTTGGTGAGCAAATTATATGTTTATTACGTATATAATAAAACCTTATCGTGTACAAGTTGAAAAAAAAATAAGCGTGGAATTAGAAAAAAATCCACCGTATATTTTTTTATCTCCCTGGGTAACCAATTCAAAATGTAGTCAAATTGCGGGAATTTCAAGGCGGTTTTCAATATTTTATAGTAACGACAAAAGATCAACTAAAAAAATTTGGTAAAACGGAGACGCCTTGCAAATATTGCTTTGATTCGAACAAAAAAAATTACAAATAATTTGTTCATAAGAGTGAATTTTATTTAAAAAATACCATGCGGTTATTGAATAAATAATATTTTCCGAACTTAAGTTAATAATGCATTGTTTTGTACTATTTCTTCATAGTAACTTATATTATTTGTTTTCTATATTTTGTTATAAGACTTGTTATCTTCTTATTGTTATTACATTAAATTAGTAATATTGTATCAAAAAACAAAATCTAAGAGACTGAAAGAATGTTGATTTGATTGTGAATATTTACCGATGTTTTTTGTGTCTTCGTGGTCTGTGCGATGATCGATGCGTTCCAATTTCTGGCTCCATTTGTGAACGACGAACGTTCGCAACCTGTGCAAATAAATCTATGAATATGAGTTAACTATGAGGGTTGGGGCAGAAAAATTTATCGGTGCAAGTAGCACACGATTTAATAAAGGTTTACGACTATAGAAACAAGGTTTGGTTTTGGGTTTTTTTTTGGTTTTTTTTTAACATTATTGGAATATAGCTGTAAGAAAAAAAAAGTACTGAATGCATACGACGTTAATATAGTGTCGAAATTACATACGAAAATCTAGGTCGAATAACCTCAATACATGACGCTTTCAGACTAGAAAATCATAATCAAAAGAAAATATTTCGCCTATATAGTATGTGTTAAAGCTGTTTCAACTTATAAACTAGAATTATACTAATTGAATTATCAGCAGTAACTCAAATGTTTATCCCTCCTTAATCCGACAATAACACTTAAAACTAAGAACAAAATAAAGATAATCTACATCATAAAGTTAATTAAAAGGGCAATCAAGCAGTGCACTTACTTGCACTCCAGCGCCCGCCGTCTGTCTTAATACTTCCTTCCATTGTGACTCGGAGTCGACTAGCTCGTACCCTCTGAAAGAAATTAAGTCATTAATAACCCCCAATGACCGGTTCTTTAGATATGGATTGAAGTGCTTGAACGAATAAAGCGAAAGGTACTAAGTAGCTAGTTTTTATTGAAGAAGCTTCGACGACGTTTCAAGTGTTTTAAGACGGGTTTTTCACAAATCGAGGTGGGGAGATTTTTGAATGACGAATCCATAATCGACCAATCGTATAGCTTGAATAGGAGACGTGCCTATCAACGCTGGAAAATTTTCCATTTTTATTTATTTAATAGCGACACGAGTGATCAGATGGAATGACCAATAGCATATTAGATATTTGATCTCTCGTGAATTTTTAGTTTACCTTGATATTGATCACCCGAAAATGGGCATATCTCTAAGT
The DNA here is from genome assembly GCA_963693355.1 of Pontia daplidice. Classification (NCBI taxonomy): domain Eukaryota; kingdom Metazoa; phylum Arthropoda; class Insecta; order Lepidoptera; family Pieridae; genus Pontia; species Pontia daplidice. Next base: position 5,034,365 of record CAVNZL010000138.1, on the reverse strand, counting down.
GAAAGTAGGGTAACTGCAATAAGTATATAAAAAATACAAATACAGTGGAGAGTTCAATATAGTGTATTTTTTTCGAAATATCTAATATTTTCTTCAATTTTATTGGGTGGTTAGGGGAACAATTTAAGGTACTTTTTATCTGTATTGCATTTCATAACATAACCTAATTAAAATACAATAAAACGTAAAAATAACTAAACGGATTGTAACGAGTGGCCTTATCGCTAACAAGCAACTTAATTTCAGAAATTCGAAATAGGGGTAATAAGTATATGAAAAATACAAATATAGTTGTCTTTCAGGCAAACGTAATATGAAAAAGAAAATTCTACAGGAATGTACCATGTTAGATCTCTGCTATTAAACTCTAGATGAAAAAGGCGACTTAGCATAATACATATATCAAAATGAAATACACGTTGCGTAACCATCTTCCTAGACGAGTATATGAAGTAATAATGTTCTACATCGTAACAAGACACGTGTCAAGATCAATTTGAATACTTTGAACATATTCTGAATAAAGCTGTCTTCAATAACGTAATATTAAATTATGTATGGCAATTGATAAGTTATAGTTTGCTTTACACCAGTAAATATCATCACGATTTAACAATGAATTGAGTTTAAGGAAATTAGATTAATCACATTGTATTGTTTTGAGAAGTTTTCATTTTCATGAAATAGCAAAATATTTTATGTCAAACGTCAGTATGAGCTTATACTAATAGATGCTTAGACTTAAACCCTTTGATAATTATCATTTCATACTTATGAATGCATACCAGTTATTTTTGAATTAAATTTGCACAAGAGAAATACGATTTTCATATGCATGCAGTTTAAGTAAGCTGCGTGCTTCCTTAAACTTATTAAGAAATAGTTAACAAATAATAGATCAAAGGAATATTAAAAAAATATACCCAGTAAAAAATTACTTACTTGGACTCCGGCTGTGATTCATCCCTCTCCGAAGCTGAGTCGTGCTTATGACGTGATCGGTGACGCCGGTGTTTTCTTCCTGATCGGCCGGAGCCGCGGGACAATTCGCTTTCCGCGTCTGATTGTTGACGGCGCGATCTATGTCGGTGTCTAGACGTTTAAAATGAACGGTATTAAATCGAGGAGCGCCTTTTTAACAATCGAAACGTCTAGTTTGGAAAATCGTAAGTCACGTTTACGAGTATATACGTTAGAGAAGTTGTAGCTTTTCATGATTAAATTACTATCGTAACTTATACAGCTACGTACATAACTAACAATGCACTAAATTTAGTAGAATCTGGCATCTTGATACCTTATATTGCGCAACAAATAAAGTGTATTTTATAATTTATAGGAATTACTGTCAAAACTAACTAATACGGATGTACTGTAAGAACTATAAATGACGATGTTAGCTTTTAACAAACTTGATTGAAACAGTTATTATTAGTTACAAAACACCTTAATATTTGAAGTACGGTATAATATTATTAGTTTGTTATGACTCTGACAAGCACTAAATTCTTCTTTGGTTAATTTTCTTTACCAAACGTGAGGAATACACGCGGATAGAGTTGCAGGCACCAGCTAATCCTCATTAATAAAAGCCACAAGAGACTTACTTTCGATTGGACCTAGAGTCATTCGAACTCTGCGAGTCAACGGACGCTGATCTGTGTCTGGGCGCAGGCGGTGGTCTGTGGGCAGTTGGTGAAGCTGAATATAAGCCACGTCGCGCCGGCGCAGACCGTGTTGAACGAGGTGATCCACCCGTTGTATGTATCGGCTCACAGTTTGCTTCACCATTGATGCTATAAAATATACTATATACTATAATATATTCTAATTTAATAAACTTTTTACGTACATATTTATTGTAGCTTAAACTTATGATTTAGAGCATTGATTTTGTCAAAGATTCTGAAATTAGTTTATTAAAATTATTTATAACTCAAGTTTGAAAAGCTTGATAAAATTTTATTTTGATAGGCTATAATTTGAACAATATTTTTTTGTGAATTGTATCCGAACCATACATACATGTATTAGCTGGTTTTCTGTGCCATCAAGTATTCTTATTACAACCTTATATCCATATACAATTATCGTCTGTATGCATAACGCCATCACTATCATTATTTCGATAAAGTAAAAGTAAAATTAATAGCGAACAGCTGCAATATTTGTCAATATTTGCTTGTAAAGTGTGAGGTTTGCGCGCCACCGAGGGGTCGCTATAAGATTTTTCTAAGGATTTCTCACTTTAGTTACAATTATACGACTTACGTTCTGTATGTTCTAATGCATTCATTACAATTTAAATGAATGATTCTATATAATATTGTCTTTCATTAACATAACTGTTACTACTTTTAAAAAAAAACACTTTATGAACGGATTTAAGTTATGTATTTTTGCAAAATATAAATATATTTTACATTATTTTTAAAGTTTTCCGACATTTCACGGTAGACAACGTGCTTTCTTAAAATTCCATATTTAGTTAAAAACGTAATAGTGAACAAAGTAAAACACAGACAAGACCGAAGCTATTAATACGAAATAGTATATGTTACATTTTGGGCTCCACAGCTTCTTTCAGGTGCGAATTGTTTTTAAAACTTAAATTTATTATCTATTATTATAATTTTCATTTTATCGTATTTTTCATTTGTTATTTGTGAAACGCGTTTAAGAACGCATTTATATGTATACTAGCTGATCCGGCAAACGTTGTTTTGCCATGCATGTGATTTCAATTTTCAATTAATTATTCGAATATTACTTTAAATTTGACACTCCAATGTAAAACATTCCAAAATCAACAACTACTAATAAATTAAAAATTAATTAAAAAAACATTTTCCAGCGGACAAAATTGTGAATCTAAACCATTCCCAGATCCCCTTGAACACACACAAAAAATTTCATCAAAATCGGTCCAGTCTTTTGAGAGAAGTTCAGTGACATACACACTCACAGAAGAATTATATATATAAAGATTTTTGACTGAATATGGATAAATATGATGTGTTCTTGTTTCTTATAATAAATAAATAAATGATTTTAATTCCTTTTTTAATAACATTAAAGACTTTTGAATAAAATGTAGTATACACTTGACATACTGACATGAAATAACTTCGAAGTCTGTATTATGTTTCAGTTTTTATAGTATCCAGGTGCTCGTATATTTCGAACGAGCGCGAGTTCGCTTCGAATAAAAAGTGCCACTTAACTAACGTTGAAGGCAATTTTTAAACCCAATATTTGACATCCACTGGCTTGTTGCGTCCTATATAAGGCTGACAAACTAAAAAACCCTATAGTAGCCAACTAGTCACTAAGCTCACTCACTCCGTTAGTCATCACTACATCGTATAAAGTCGCTTCCCGTTGCCTGTATGTATGTATGCCTAAATCAAAACTCCAATAGAGCAATTTACTAGATTGAATGAATGAACTCAATGAACGTTGTTCGTAGAGGCAACATCCTGAGGATGCTCCGGTGTCGGGCCGAAACGTGCGTTTTTTCGTCGTTTGAGAGTTTTTTGGTGGAGTATTGCTAGTAAATTTGTGTATTGGAATTTTTTTACTATAGACTTTTAAATCTTTAAAACTACGCAACGGATTTTAATTTTTACAGTGTTTCAAGAAGGAGGTTTTTATTTATAATACATGTATAATATAGCCGTGAAACATTGATAACTTTAGGGGTTTCCATGTGAAGTCGTAAACAAAAACATTTTATTGCGCTTACATTGCAAACGGTGGCTGAACTCTACAATATTGATAAATAAATGTTCTACAGTACACCATAAAAAAAGTCTACAAAAAAGCTCGCAATGATACGGTCTATTAGGGACTCACAATAACCACATTTTTACTTAAATGAGACAAGTAATTGTAATTTACGAAGCGATTTTAAGCAATACAGTATTTTTTGGCCTTTTGCAATATTTTATTTGAAGCGATTGCGGCGGTACACTCACATGGATAATTATATGTTGCTCTTTCAAGACTAACATCTCAAGAAAATTTATATATATATTGTCTGATGAGAAAAAAGCTCTATAAGTTTAAGCATGAAGACATTTTCTGATATATATGTAATTTATTTAGTAATTAGTATAAACATTGCACGCGTGCGTACAACCTAAAATTACAAAATTAATTACTCTTATAAAGTAATACGCCGCACTGTTTGCTGTCAACCATTGCTCATGATCGAAAAAAAAAATAAGTATTTTTTTTACTCAACTAAAATGAATAAATTGTTCTCTACTGTATCAGAAATACTTACGAGTTAGGCCGATGTACCGAGGTAGGTTGTTTCATTTCAGGGAGGCAGTCTTTTATTCTTAAGTCTTCTAACTTTGGAACTGAAAACGTTAACGACTTATTAATAGAAAACTAAGATCGTTGAAGATCTTTATTAAAAATGAAACAATTTTGGTAAAAGCAAGTTATAAAACATTTGGCCGCTACTCTGAGACAACTCCACAATATTCTGAGATATTTTTGTTGGTGCCAAGATTTATTTACTTGTTTTTTGTGTTTAAGACGGTTGATTAATGTTTAATGGTATTTGTAGGAGGGATATAAAACTGTTCGTGGATTTTAGTATGAACGTATTAACTAAAACATCAATGTTTTCTCGAATCAATATTCGATAATAAATGAATAAATTATTAAATTAATACGTTACCCATAACCAAGCAGGCTGCATAAGAATATATGTTAAACTGTCGTCTTCTTAGAACAATTATCTTAGGCTTGTTTAGTTATGTAGTATGTTTATAGTAAAACGGGGGTAAAGACAACCACCGTTAATTTGGTAATAAAGAGATGTAAGCTTGTAGCCTTTCTGTAATTGGGCTGTTCCTGAGCTTAGCGCACTCAAAAGGACAAAGAAAACGATGGAACGATTTAGGACACATTCTACCGTGCTTTATTTTTTCGGAACGTTACGATTCTGAAACCTTTAACAGATGAGCTTTTCACATTCTTAAAGGTGTGCCACGTATTGCGCCATTGATGGTGGTCACCGCTTTACTCTGAGTATCTGTCCCACTTAAAATAACAAACTCTTCAGCTTTAAAATTTTAGAATGATTAGGATATGAAATAGTCTTACTGTCATGCAGAGATGTATATGACGCATGCCGTATGTATCGCCTGGAGGGAGTCCGAGTGAAGTTAGGCGGTGGTCTGGGCCGAGCTCCGCGGCCGCTGCTGCAAAGAAGAGCGTGCAGTAAACACTGTTACTACATATACCCTTTAATAATTAGCCCCTGCCTGGTTTATTTCAGACACTATGTTATTTAACAAAAATAATCTTTATGATGAAGCATTTCAATAGGTACGATAATCGTTACAAATTTTCATGTAACGGGTTCGATTTCCAATTCAACCGTTTGTTTAAATATCTATGAGTGCAGTTTAAATTGCCTCTTTTTTAAACTCAATTATGTCTTCTTTCAGTAGAATCTCCATCTACACTATTGAAGGTACTTTCCATCGATGAGGAAGTAGACGTGGGTCGCCCTGTATAGTAATGGAGCTTGAAAGGATAAAGGATATACCCTGTATTAGTTACTATACAGTAATGGAGCTTGAAACTCAACTAATCAAAACATTTTTCTCCCTATAAACGTAATGATCACATATCGATAAAGGTTAATAAAACAATAGAAAAAATCGTATTAGGGTTGACAAGGTACACCTATCAGCGTATAAAGAAAACTGGTTCATAAAGCAGATGCAGAAAGATTCAGCTCCATGCCCCATTATTTCATATAAAGTGGCAAATTGAGGCAATGTGAATATTAAATAATGCAAATACCCTCTTGTAATTGTTTTAAAAAACTATCAAGATGTATTATTTCATGTAGCAAATATATTATTTTCAACAATAACTACTAATAAGTGACCAGCCTTTATTTGCACAGCTTCTAATTTCGTCAATATACATTAAACATATTCGATATAAACATTTAATAATAAATACAAACACAAAAACAAATATTCACAAACTTTGCAAACATGCATAATATTAGCAAACATGACTTAAATTTTCGGTTTGAAAGTTTCTTTATGATTTTTTATCGAGGTTGTTCTTTAAATTATCTAAATAGTAAAATATATTTATACCTATTTCGCAATCTAGAACCCAATGTGAATATATCCGCAGAAGCCGGTGAGGATTGTTGGAGACGGAAGAAATTATGGTGATCAGAACAACAACGCCATAAGTGTCTGCATGCTGCTCTCGTGGGAGATTCGAAACCGTAAGTAGAGGTGTCATTCTAGAATCAGAATAGTTTTAAGTTCGGAACATGAAAACAACTGCAAAATAGAATAATAGAAAAAATCACAATTAGAAGAATTTCAGAATGTAAGATAGAAATAACATAAAGAAAACTCAAAGTCAATAAAAGATCACATATCAATTAAATTTCAATAGATAAATTTTCAAAGAGCGACATTCTTTTGACATGTTAATTTGATCAATATATTGTCATCGAATAAATTTAAAAACAAGGTGGTGCCCCTGTTTTTATACACTTCAAAGGCGTATACAAATAAGGGTGGGATATCACTTCAGTCGACAGTGCGGTAAATGGCACGCTTAGTTCTGTGACTTATCTGTAATTGCCTGCTACGAATGTCTTAAGAAAACGTAAGCCACGTCTTTTGACGTCTTATCAGATAGAGAAACGGGTCAAGCTTTCAATTCACACAATGTTTATTTTACCAAAACGATTGATGTTTCCACCAAATTTAAGTACTTTCAAAAGACATCAATCACAAGGAATATCCAAATAAAATCTCTGTCAGCTTTAATGAAAAATTATTTATATCGATATTTGTGGAGAGGTTTTTGTTGCATGGACTCTTAAGCTTTTTTAGCGCCTCATTCGTGACAAAAAAGTTGTTAAATTAATATACTAGATTTGCTCTGCAGTTTCACAATTGGGGCTTTCCTTTATGAATGGACAAACTGACATATAAAATATTTCCTGAGATTAGACAGTTCAAACAAACAAACAAACTTTATAGAGTATTGTAAACTTATAACGTCGTATGTGTGTATCTTTGTGAGTTCCGTAAACATCACAAATAGACATTGATTTAAGTTCTGTGTGTTTGGTGTTTCTAGATCACTTGGTTAACTATCGGACCCGGAATATATATTTAATAATACAATAATGTATAACAGGGTACTCACATTTTTGTCAGCGACGCGTATCATGAAGTATCGTCCTTTGTAGTAAAGTTTGGAAACTCGCGGCCAATAATAAGTTGCAACTGTATGCTTTCCTCGCAGAAGCAACAGGCCACTTGGCGCTAGTCCCAAAAAGTACTCGACGCTGTCTTCGCCCTGAACAAACCAGCCATCAAAACAGATCGTTATAAGAATAACGGTTTTGAAATAAAGTACGTAATTAATGGGATGTTTCATATAAAGTATCACGAGTCAGTGAGTGAATTAAAAACATTTTCACCCGTTCAAAGAAATGTTTCAATAAAATTTCTTTACCAAGACTACAGAAACTTTCATCCGAAAACACCTTTGTGATAAGATACTACGAAGAGACATTTGACCTGTACCTATCGTAATAAATGTTTCAAATTTGTTTCTATCAGATTTTTCCTTTGAGCAATTCCGTTCTAATGTTTTCTAATTCAAAATCCCTAACATTTCGGGATTATTTTATCTTTATAGAATATTAAAGTTCGTAATTTAACGATACGAGTCGAGATGAAAAGTGAATAAAGACATTATTGCCATCCATTTTGAACTGAATACATAAAATTTTTACCAAGACAGGGTGGAGATCAACACCGTACATGTCTAGCCATTTCACTTTGTCCAAATAGCTTAGTTCCGCCTGCGCGGGTGAAATTCCACTGTAAAAATTAAAAGGGATGTTAATTGTACCTTTAAGCTTTATGATATATAAATATGGACTCCGACGTAATTTTTTGTACTAATGAAGAAGACGCTTATCTGTAACGAAAATCAATCAGTAAACGTAGAAAAAATTACTAATTGCAGGTTCTTCGTATAAGAAAAAGTAAGGGCGTCTAAATTTAGTTATGAAACTCAAATGTTCGTGTTCCTCCATAAGATACTTACTTTCAAACTAACATATTAATAATAATAAATAATAAATACTTATATCCTTTTAATAGGAGATATGAATCAGTTTTATATTTTCGCCGATGAATCAGTTTTTGATTTTAACAAACAAAGTCAACATACATTTATGTTGTCATTTAAAATAACAAACTATTAAATAAGAAAGGCATTGAGTGGCTATATATAAACGTTACATACACGCGATTTAGATATTATTATGTATTTAACACTGGAATCGACAAACAATTACTAAACATTTTAACTGTTTAAAGTATGCCTACAATAAGTTAAATTCCCTTTTGTCACTGACAAAATAATATATAAACTTACTTCAGGGTCCTGTGAATGTCAGCAGCTTGCCTCTCAAGTTCTGGGTTCTGATGCGCCAAAAATCTGAACTCGGAGACGTACCCTGGACCATGTCTTCTTGGATCATAATCTCCCAGTTCAGCTGTAAAATAACGCTCGTTTGTAAAATGGGTGCTCATAATGCAAAAACATTCAAAAAAGCGAGGAGATTGAACGGATTTAGTCCTAATTATTTTTCTTTTGACTAATTGCGCTTGTAGGCAACCAAGTATCAACATATAGGTGACAACACACTTATTCGTATGATGCATTTTTATGATCAATATACAAAAAACTTATATACAATTTAATAGAATAGTCAACTATTAAGAAGTATGTAATCTCATAGAGTAGTCATTAATCTAAGAGAAGGCTTTATGTTTCTGTATTTAGGCCACGTAGACAATGCGTCACTAATATTAACAGCGCATAGGACGGTAGCGCAGTTCTTTGGTATCATGTATACAAATATGCGAGAACAACATATTATGTATATATGTCATACACGCACATTTATAGTTATTGTGCCTCTCGTTAGGCATTAATTGCGGAAGTAAAATCAATAACAAATAATTTAATACTCCATTACTATTTCTTCATAATATAAAACAAACAATACAATTAAGACATTAATTATTAAAGTATTGAAAACCTAAATTATTTAAGAAAGAGTTGATAATTTTTTTTATTTAGAAAGACAGAAGAGAACTCATAACAAAGCATTCAAATACAACCATATTTAATTTCCATTAATTTTTTATTTTGTTTATACCTCGAAAAAGCGTTTGTAATTCACGTAATAACATTTCCAATGTATATAAATTACGACGTATAGTATTGACTTTGTACAACACTATAACGAACCGTACACAATCGTAGTTAATTTCCTTAAACAAGGAGAATTGCCGTCCTAAATAAATACACACAATGTAATCTTATCCCCGACGTTATAAGAAGCTTAATAGTGAAAGCTAACGTGTTGTATTTTCTCGATACCATAGGGAAGTAGATCGCTAAGCTACTTGTGAGGGAAAACGGCGGATGTAAAGAGAAAAGAACTGCTTGCTAAGTTTGGGAGACTTGAAAAAACTAAGGGCGTGAGTGATTCTGACACACTCGTCGTTTATCTTTTTTTCAGTTTCTTCAATGTGAAAAAGGTTCTACCATAGTTACGTTAAAAATTATGTATGTTATTTGGTAGATAATGTAGATATTATGTGATATGAAAGTTTAGTATTTAAGAGGACTTCACTTTAAGAGGATCTCATTTTATGAATCCTTCAGTCAACCCTTAATTAGAATAAGTTTTGTATGTACCGTTATACCGTTGTACCGTTTCAACACCTGTCGTCATAAGTCCATTAAAATTATAGAAAGGATTAGAATTAAAAAAAAACCAGGACTACATCATGTCAATTTTAATTATACCACCAATGTATTTTTCTGAATTCGTGGTAGGTTATTTATATCTGACTGTTTAAGGTGAAACTTGTTTTATTACGGGGTGGACGAAGAGCATAAATTTTAAAGCGGCTATATTTAACACCTCTCTACGGATTACACTCTTCATAAGGAGCAACACCACAACTTCGAATAACGTGATTTCTGTTCCACAAATATCTGCAAGTTTAATGTAACTTTGTGATTGCAATATTTGCAATAAATTGCAGTTGCGTTTTTATCAATATTTCAATAACTTTCATTAAGTGTGAATGTAAAACGAAAAATTCGCGTGCCTTCGGCAACAATTAGGCATTGACAACTATTTAAGTGTTTGTAATATGAATATACATATAAACTTTTTGGTAAATTTAATTTAACAATATTTATACACTATATTGTATGTATACTACATTAATGTAACTCGATACCCTTATTACTCCTTTATGCTCGATTGACTGCTCTTTCAACGACCATCGCGTGGTATCATTTACCGAATATCCGCGCAATTGCTCGTGATGTTGATTAATTAGAACTGTTACCAAAGAGCCATTTTCAACAATAATCACCAAACTGAGAACAACTTCAAGAACAGACTCCTATATTTCCTAAATAAATAGTACCTTTTTGTTCTCTTTAAATGCTTTAGCAGACTGGAAAATATATAACAGCGTGGATAATTCAATATCGTATAAGCTACAAAGAATTCCAAGTTATTCCTACCCAGTAATAAACGTATAAGACTGAAATTACTTTTAAATATTTCCTTTAATTCCCGTACTATTTACTAAAATTAACGTTGCGTCCGATACGTTCAGCGGTATTAAAAATATTTGTGCTCGTCATATATAATATTCTTACCGAGCTCAATTATTGATATTTTTCATTTATAATAGAATTAACAGTTAGTCAAAATAATTAGAATAGTATACAAATTATTACTGTACGTTACACTTACAAAGTGCTTTAGGGGTGGAGTCGTGTCTCTTGGGAGCCGAAGCTGGAACATTTGCTGATGTGAATGAGATTAGATGCAAACGATGTACGCTGAGGGCTCGTTTACCTTATGAATAACCTATTCCTATTACGTTGTCGCTTTGCTTAATACCAACTTATAGACGAAAGTATAAAATCTTATTCGCTATTTTATTAGCAACGAATATTTCATGGAATTATAATGTGACTTTATTGGAATCAAACGTACCGTAATGCTCTTCACGTTGCTAAATAGGAATACATATGAGGGCTGTCCATTATTTGTGTCGTGAAATAAGTTTATACAATCTATTAGATTATTATGTTATTGTTTTTTAAAGACTTCTCCGCCATATTTAATACAATTTTGTATGCGTTTAAACCAGTTTTTATAACATTTATTTAACTCCAAAGTTAGTCGCTAAGTAAATGTGGGACCACCAAGTTTCTTACTGTTAAGTTTTCCGTGTAGAACTTTGTTTGATAGTGATCCCTGAATCAACCGTGGATACTACTATTTAATGGTATAACAGACTTCGAGGATTATTTGCCAGGTGCTACTGACACAGAAGTAATCTCAAAGCACTGAAGTTGCGATAATGCTCTTTCAAAATTGTAGAAAATTCATGCACGCACTTTTCCTTTGTATTTCATTTTTACCGTTTGCATACTGTAACTTAGCACTATGTAAAGACGATAATCGAAAAAATATTTGACCACTCTGAAAAGTATGTTTTGTTTACGTATTCTAAATTAAAAAAAAAATGGTATATGTTGTTTTTAATTGTGAGAAATTGGCAAACGACACGATTTAAAAAGTAAACCTCGTTTGTGTGCTATAAAGTAAATTGGTAATTTCTATTGTCTCAAATCGACATACATTTAAATCAATAACTAGACAGGACAAGAAAACCGAATATTATATTCAAACAATATAGAGAGGAATTTAATTAAGCTACCCCATACTAAAAACATAAATTTCAGGGAAAATAACGAGTCAAGACGTAATTAACTGTTTTCCGGTATCATCAAAGGTAGGTACTTACTTTTAAGTAAAGGAAAGATAAAGTAAGTGCCCATTGTATTTGTTGAGATAAAATTTTTCATTATTATTAAAACAACACTTACTCGTAACAAAGTATTAGATCTATTCCATTAAAATTCGTTTATACGAAACTTAAAATAATTACGTCGTATTTCTTTGAATTTTCTTTATGTAAACGTAAAATACAATAATACGGAAAATACGTAGGAACTAGGCAGGTATTGCTTAGTTGAGCTTGACGCATCTAAATTAACATGCAAAAGAAATGGTATATATATATATATATGAAAATAATCTTGATTCATAAATTCTTAAGGAAATAATCTCTACACGCCATAATTTACGTACTATGAACTCGAATCATACGTATTTTTTCATCCACATATGTTTTAGCGTTTTCACCACATCGCGTATGACAATTTGACCGTGCATTCAAACAGTTATTTTCAGATTTCTCATTTATGTTCCGATTTTATAGTCTTTTAAATAATTAGAATATACAAGAACAAAGTAATTTTTATTATAGGTTAGCGCACTTTCATCCAAACATATTATTATATCGTAATAATAAAAATACCAAACAGATGTTGGTATATATTTATTAGTACGATAGATAAGTAAGCTAGTATAAAATACAAAAATGTACTGTAATATTGGTAATATTACAGTTCATTTTTGTACATTTTGTGTGTTGAGCCTGTTAATTGAATAGGTAAGGTTATCTGTCAGTTAATGATTTTTTAATATCTTGATTAATGCCCATTTCCAGTAAAAATTAATTTAAAGTTATTGCAGGCTACCGCAATGAATGAATGTAAAATAAAAAGCATTCTGTCTTATCGCAATATGCAGCCACGGAAAATATTTCTAACAAACAGCGTCCGTCAGAAGCATCGAACCAGTTTCAATAGTATTCGCATAACAAAAGATTCCATTGAACTCGTAATGAGTAGATTTTTATAGAGAAAATCAGTGCTTGTTAATTCATGACAATTTTAGAATTAATAGGTAATAACTTAAAAATAAAATAAAAATAGTATGTTTCGGTAAATAGGAGCTTTTGTTTTTTAAAATTTGTTCACGTGTCAGAGATGTCAATCCAATAAGAGAATAAAAAAACAACATTACATTCAAGGTAGCAGTCTAACTCGATCGAGGAGATATTCTGGTGAGGAAATAAGTAACATCTGGCGACCCGGTGATCTTTCATTCTTGATGATTTATATATATGCAGTTATTTACAGTTATGAAGGTCACAAAAAATGTTAAATAACTGTACTTTAGTGTTACTTTCCGTTCACAAATTAAGGGCGAACGGACACAGAAATACTAAATAATACTGTACAATTCCGTACCGTCCTTTAAATCGCCAACCATTTTGTTTAAGATGCTGGTAAGGAACAATAGATATATGTAACACCTTATTTCATCTCTATACATTACAGGATAATAATAAATCACATCAATACCTCTTAACTATGCTTTTGAGCTATTTTCATAACCAATACTAGGAAACTTAATTCATGATTGTTTATGTTAATCGCTTTTACAAAACACAAATATTTTAAAGAAATGCAGCAGTCTTGTGTTCTACCCTAGAAAATTAATTAGTTTTTACATTGCAAAATTCTAATAATGTTTCACTTTTTCAATTCTGCTGACTATTGCATATTGTGTTGTTTGTCACAATTTGTTACATACGTTTGGCGTTAGGCCAACTGAACAATGCTTTCATCTACAGCCTATTACAATAGGAACTGCTTAATATGCTCCGCAAGCTATCGCCACCGTAAAATATCTGTACTTATACTTGACAGATTGTTATCAGAGTGACTACGTGGGACCTATGTAGGGACTATGAATAAAGGGCTATAAATAGGAAACCGTATCCGAGAACTGTATTTATTTCATATATTTTTAAATTGTTCATTACGTAGAACATTAGAAGTGCAGGATGATAACATCTGCGATAGCGTAGTGGTTAAGCCTATCCTGGCTCTGCCCCAATAATTTTGCATTGCGCTTACACCATTCGAGGGTAATGAAAAACATTGTGAGGGTACATCTAAAAATTGACGGCGTATCACTCACACAAGATCACATCAAACACAAATATGCCTGCTCATTGGCTCATTGTGTTTTACGGGACTAAATACGTAAGCCCGTAAATAAGTAAGTACGTATTATATAAAGCAACAACGTGTCTACCAAATAACCTGGAGTTTGTGTTGTCAAAATGTTGATGACAAACTAACCTAACTTAACCGACCGTATGTGAAACTATAAATATGTGTTGGTCTTATTAATATGTTTGTTAACAAGTTTGGCAGAAAAATCATCCTAACTAACATCCTAACTACTATTAAATTATCGACTTAAATACCAAATGTTTACGTAAATTAGACACTGTGTTTCCGTTTCTGACGGTAAACATAAAAAGAATGTCGTGGCAAATTAATAGGCTTTGTGGAGACACTGAGGGGGAAAGAAAAAATAAATATGCTTCACACGATAGACGAACGAATGAACCCAGTTCGTTCATGATCGAATTGTGCGAACATTGGACCTCATGCAGATTTTTATACTGTTGATCACATTATAAAATTTGAATATAATTATTACCAATTTTAATTATTTTTGTCCAACCAGATAGAAAGGTCTTTTCAAATCAAGGCCTATGGATACGATTAATATTTGTCCATCAATAATTTAGCCAATAAAATGTAAATTAATATAATAATTTACTCAATAATTTATGAAGCAAATAGCTAGACACTTAAATTGCCAGCTATTTCGGTGTAAAGCCCCCTAAGAATCAAGTTCAAAACTTTGGAATATGATGGTCTATAATTCGACGATTCTTCGATTTTTTAGTTCAAGTGATATTTGAGATATAATTTTGACTCCGTTTGTTATTTTTAGACACAAATTGTAAGTTCGCAAATGTATATAAATTGGTTGTGTTTTGTGTACAAATAAAGTTGATATTTTTATTTCAAAAATTGCTATCACCTCATTGATATTGACTTAAAGATCAGAGAAAGATACTTTTAAATAGTTAAGTTCTAAAATATATTCAAAAATAATTTGAAAGTTATTCATATATATTAATATATTAATAAGTTTTGCATTAATTTACATTCATTACGGTTATTTGAAAGTTTGTATATTTCGATTCAATCAAGTTTTGATGTTTTATGTAAATTTGTTCGTGATTATCAAACTGATAGACTAAAACAATTGAGAAATTTTTTATTTGACGTTTACTTAATCATTATTATATCCAATACCAAATTAGAGAACAAATAAAATCTACAGCTTCTAATATTGGTATAGCTGTAAAACTCAACTGTCGTAACTTTCTTAAGATAAACGCTTTTTTTATTTCCTATAATAATCGAAAACGTTGTCATTCTAAATGAAAAGTACTTTTTCAATACCGATAATAACAAGTTATATGTCTAAAATGTATCATATTATCTCCTGATAATTTTCACACTGATATCTTAAAAATATCGCATCTTTTATTTATATTCCTAAAGAGCCGGAAGAATAACGAGAGACTCACATTGCAGGACGTAGGCTGCAAGCTCAGCAGCGAGGTCAAAATTCACAGGCAGTCGCCCGCGTAGAACATCTTGCTTCAGTTGCAGAAATAACTGGTACCTGGAAACAATGACAACTATATTTATCTATGTTTGATAGCCCTGTTTCTCAGAGTATCCCAGGCCTAAATCGACAACAGGAAGAGGAAACCTCAAAAAAAAAGAGTCCAAGCTAATTAAGTTTAAAAAGAGCGCTAAGACTAATAAGTCTATAAAGTAATAAGTATACAAAGTAACCTTTTAAATATTGCAAATATTCGTAACTAAATATTTTTCATGTCAATTTACAATATTAAGGCTAAGTTGCGCTTGTAATAAAAAATCTACTATTCATATTTAAAATATAAATATATCCGTAGTTCTCATTGATTTTTATAAAGACAATTACGACGATATTTTTCGAGCAAATTTTTGAGTTTCGATTTGACAATATTTTAACAGATACGAAATCATTTAATATTTCTTCAGCCAAAGTGGTCTTAATGAAAGCGTCGAAAGCCCTTAGAGGAAATTAAATATTAAAAGACCATCAAGCTAAGAATTTCAAAGATATTAAACTGCGGCTTTATTTATCTTAAGGGTAGACAGTTTTTGTGGGACCTGACATGGCGCATGTCAACGAGATAATAAAACTTCATCGGCGCGACATTTTAAAAATTCACTTTAATTTTTCTTTTTAACTTTTACACAAAGTTAGTGGAGACATGCATAATATATATATAACATAAGGTAGCTCCCATCCAATTAAAATTGTTCTGAAAGTCGTAGGACTATTTCATTGAATGTAGCTAAATCTTAAGTGCTCTAATGGTGGCTTGCTCTATTCAACTATCTATAGTAAGGTGTCTGCGCCGGGCTTATGGAGAGCTCTTTTCTAATTTATTTGTTAATACTCCCTACTATTACTTCAAATTATATTAAATTGTTTTCTACACCGTGACATTATTTATTATGTTCTCATAAACTTATGATTTTTGCTTGAAATTGATAATTAAATCTTGAATTCATAAAAATGTGAATATGTAATATAAACTTGCATATGTACATGTGTCTCAATCAGAGTCAATTTTGTTCAGAGACTATATTTTTAAATTTCTGAAATTGAAGTTTTGAATATAATTTACATACAATTTGAGTCCTTCTCAACAATGAATTTTATGTATACTTTGGTCAATCAGTTCTCACAATGAACCTTCCATGTAAAAACTTCAAAAGGGGCTTTACTTAAAAATTTACTTCGACCTGACAAAAGAAGAAAGTGCTTTGTAAACGCGACTAGGAAATTACTAACTTTCAAGACATCTTCTAAAAGGGGATGATCTTTTAAGACTAAGTAAAGAACATCGTTAACTAACTTTGTTTATTTCTTCTTGTTTTCATTAAATATGTCATATCAATTTAAATTAGAATCAAAGGATTGCTTGTATATATAAAATTTATCAATATAATTATTATTATAAAATTATCAATATTATAGAATTAGTCTACTACTATACAATGCGGACCGTATAATCGATGTATTTGTAAGTGAATATTAAAAATGTATATATTAACCTTAAAAAAGAAGAGGTTTTTCAATTCAAACGTGTATTTAACTAAAATGTGTGTTAATTGTGCAAAGTCGTACTCGAACGCTCCGTTCTATAATAATGACAAGAGAATAGAATTGTTTACTGTGGTTTGCCCGGTGTGACTGAAACTCACTAAACATTTATACAATGACTTAAGTGGGTATAGAGATATGTTTGTTGAATCAATTAAAGCTGTTTTAATTAAGATTTTTTCAATGATAATGGAGAAGTCCTCATTCAAGAAACGAAATCAGCTATGATGCGCTCTCTTTTCCTTAACTATCACCTCTTTTATAATATGTGCGTCATTCAAACTAATCATAAAAGGTCTAGCATTTGAGTGTTTCGATTAGACTTGTTGCGAAAATTTGGCATTGGTTATTTACTATTGACTAAGAACACAAACAGAATGTGGCCAGTATGCAATTTTTCCATAAAGAGGTTTGATAGAGATAATACTAGTATCAAACAAAATAATCCAATAGGATTATTTAAAACAGTTTATTTCATATGAAACACGGCGGGTTTTTATTACACAGGTCTCGGGCTATTACGGACGGAGTGAACACTTATTTGCCATAACTGTTACAGTTTCAGGGTAGTATACTGCTGAGTGGACAGTTTCACGTACAGGGCGCATGTGTATTATTATCACTTAGTGTGCCCGGATCCCAACGTTTTCCGTGTTTTCAAAATATAATTGATAGAGCTGTGTTTACGTTTTAATGGAGATCATGCTTCGGTTTACGTTATTGCAAGAAAATGTACTTTATATATATAAACAGAAGTCGGTTCTGGCCCTATTTATGGCGACACTCATTAAGGAACTACCTTATCACGGCTTCTGGTAGTGTGCTGACCTGCATTTTTTTAATTGTACGAAACGTATTTCTTGGATGTTTATTAGATTTGTGGTAAACAACACACAATCTCAATTATTTTTTTTACGATAATAATTATAATGAAAGGGAAGTTCACATTAAATCTCTTTTCATAGAGGATGGAGCAAATTTATCCCTCATAATTTAACCTGTTACGTTGGTAAGATTTTGAGCTGTAAAGTTTTTAAATTTCAATGAAAAATGTATAAACATTGGAAAACTTCAACCCTTAATGTTAACCTTTTGCGGTACTTAAAATTCTTCGCAAGTCACAAAGATTGTAGAAATGCTCTTACGTAAGATGTTTCGTTCGCAAATATTAATGAACCCTTTGAAATTATACTAAAATAATTAATACGACTGAATAAACTCGAGGTTCCAATAATTCCAAATTTTCAAAAACCTTTTCTTTCACATGATTGTATAAATCATAAAATTTATACAAAATACTCAATTTTAAGAAACGACGCTATGAAATTTAAAAAAACGCATTCGTTTTTGAATTTGTGAAAAAAAAACAAATGATAAAACGATTTTTTTCAATCAGCTAGTATGTCAAAAAAGTTTACATAGGTATTACCTACTTGATAAGAAATAATATAATAACTGATTAATAATTTGATATAGCCTAATGTGTTGCTTAGACTTTTTTGATGTGTATGTATGTTAGCTATTTTATTCTTAAGCGTCACTAAAGTACACTGTAAGAAGTTGTTTCAGTATTAAGTAGTAAACTGTCGCCACTCACATTTTTTGTACATTTAATGAATACATATTGAGTACATTTGCATGCAGCAATTATGGTATAAAGTTTTTACGTACTAAATTAATTATAATTTTAGGCTATAATCCTACATAGAAATATTTTAGTAATAATATTTTGAGTGCGTTTCACAAACCACTCTAATAATTAAGACGTAATAATGTAATATGTATCGGTATATACAATCAAATGTTGCAAATCATTATTCCAAATTTAAAAATTATGTCACAATAGTCGAATCAAAAACACACAAAACTGAATTTAGCGATATTGTTTACATTGCATAACTTTTTACGGCAGAACAACTGTGTCACGAGACCACATAATACAATTAAATGTTTTTCTACGAATTTTTGCCAAGTGGCTCGTAAAACCACACGTGTACATATATAAATTGGAAATGTATTTACCTCGTTATCTCCTCTAACAGTTTACATGGATCTGTCGCATAGAACTTGACTCCAAAGTAGAAAGTGTGTGTTTCCGAGCCACGCAGTTGACGCCGAAGACGTTTCCCAGCATCCAGCCAGTGCTACAAAAATTAATAGTATAATATTAAACCAAAACAATAGAATTCTCCAGATGTATTGTGAGTAGCATATAAATGAGTAATTTAATATGATTGGTATATTATCCTACTAAATTAAATTTCTACGCTCCCTCAAATATAAAGTTTTATCAATCTCATCCTATTTACCACCCAAACTTATACTATTATTATTGTAGAAATGGGAAATAGAATGGAAAATTCAATGGAATACACGGCATATAATATAAGGCACAAGTTATAGATTGTTACTGTTACAGTTAAAATTTACATAATGCAGGCAAATGATCATCCTTAATAAATAAGCCAAACGCGTTCCTTTTGATTTTGAAAGACCGAAGATAAGAAATAAATAATACAAACTTACCGTTTGATTGTCTTGGTCAACGTAACGAAGTCCGAAATAAGCCGTCTCCAACAGGTCGAGATGCCTAAAGACAACATCCAACAACGCTTGGCCAGTACTATTGTCCTGAAAGCAAACCATTTCATGGAATCTTTGCGGAATAGAAACAAACGCTTTGAAGCAGTTTTGAAGGAAAGTTTTATGTTCTTTGTGTATTCAATTTGTTTATAATTCCAAGGTATTTAAGGGAACTATAAAATGAATTACTATCCGTTATTCAGATAGATTGGGACGAATGCATTCTTGAAAACAATTCAGTTAGTTTTGCCATTCATTTGTATACATATAATCGATGTACAGTGCAGAGCAGTACGGCAACTGAATAGAAAAAAATACTTCATTTGAACTTAAATAAGATCGAATAAAAGATGCAGCAACGAATAAATTAGTTTAACTGTGAAAAGGCACGCAATAAGAAAAAAAATCTGTTCGAAATCGATCTCCCACGGTTCAGCTATCACCAATTATCATTTCTCGATACCGAGCTTTCCACAATTAAGCTAATTTGCACGCGATCTGAGCTGTAAGCCCAGTAGTGATGCGAACTTGAATATAATGATGGGGCACAATCAACTCTCACGCACTGCAACGTAGGATGATGGCTTATTATACCATTATAGGTAAGATATAACCTCTTAATTTCCTGTCACAGCCTATGCATTTAATATATGACTTCCTGTTACTTATCAGTTAAGATAATATTACGTAAAGTACTAACAAGTAGTAAGCGTGTTTAAAAAATGAACGTAGCTTTATCATTCAAAATTAAATTACGCATGTCATGGTGTTTATTTTATTATTCTATCCGCAAAAGTAAAATATTTGCCGTAACAAACTAAATCAAATAACTAAGCGGTTAGTTTCGATATAACAAACGGAATGTATCAACATTCGGTTATTCTGCGTCAGTTTGTGGGATAATTGCGAAACAGTTCGTAGAGTTGAATAATAAATGATTTAATAACAGAGCGCGTATGCTCCGAGCGGGTATGTTCAGTTAAAAAAACAAGTAACAATTTGAAAATCTGACGGTAGACATGGTAGGTTCTGTATTGTGCACGCGATGTGCCTCGGGCTATGCGCAGTATCCACACAAAACGACACTTTTGTTGATAGAAACATTTAATTTTATACTCTGCCAAAATAAAATAGTATCCCACAATTGATGTAGCAATTTACAATACAGCGTTAATACAAAGGCCGTATTAATTCCTAATATCGCCCCCAAGCCACCCAAATACTTTCCTAAACGCCCTTTCATCCCCACGAAATGAGGTTGTATAAACCGGGCTACGGTTTTTAATAAGTATTTTACTTTAATAAATTGTTGTACAGAGCACTACATAGAAATGATTTACTC
The DNA here is from genome assembly GCA_963693355.1 of Pontia daplidice. Lineage (NCBI taxonomy): Eukaryota > Metazoa > Arthropoda > Insecta > Lepidoptera > Pieridae > Pontia > Pontia daplidice. The sequence goes on along the minus strand of CAVNZL010000138.1, from coordinate 5,013,294 downwards.
TTGAAAGTTCTCCATAAAAAAGGGGAGTATTAAGGAATTACTCATCAATTAGACTCCCGGGAATATTATGCAAGTTATTTTTTAAAGGAATTTCCAGGGAGTGCGTAATTGTCCACGATGCTGTGAAAGGCTACGAACGCCTTCAGTATACCGGGCACATCTACGATCTATTTTCTAGGCAGTAGACCGTGAAATGGTGTCGTCTCAATTTTCTCCCGCGACAATACACTGTGAAATGACCCTGCAATTTTGATGCTTTGCTCGTAAATTACTGTGCGCGCTAAGATGTATTTCAACGAGAGTTTTCAGTTAAGTAATAGAAGGAACAATAGCAATCAATGCTTTCTGTTAAATCTCTTGTTGTGTTAGTATCTTTAACTATCATTTCTGTGGATCGTTTGTAACAGAAAATTTGTCGTATCTGAGATAAATGCGCCTTTGTGGATAGGGAAACAAGGAAAAGGACGGTGATTTATCTAAAATAACCATACAATTTAACGAAAACGTCGAAGTTGTTATTGGCACTTCGTCTCAATTGGACGATTTTAGCGCAATATATTATCGGCTTCTGGGTTTGTTTCGCGAGCAACTTACAAGTTTCTACCATTAGGCAAAAACATTTTCCTCTATTTGTACAAATTAAAAAACATTTATTTTACCATTGTCTTCAGAAATATTGTTTGGGTCGACGTCTTTCTTCGTTATGCAATCAAGTGGCGTTATTTCTTTTAATGTTATAGCCTTACATTACAGAAATGAATGATGCACACGATTATGTTATGAAGTATGTTTCAGGTACAATGTAAATGTTGCCACGTGTGGAGGACATGCAAGAAGTCCGTACTCGACACTCGCGATCTACTCTCACATTCACCACGCGACGACAATACGAGCCAAATAGAATTTAATATTCATAGAGACGTACGATTCAGTGAATTCATCGCTCGCACCTTGGACCCGGGCGCCGCATATAAAAGACCTTTCCTGAGCCCCTGGGTGTACTTCTAATAATTCGCCTCCGAATAGCTTGCACTTCAAAAGTGATGGAATAGAAATGGAGAAAAAATCTATGCGTTGTTTCATGATACGGCGAAATTGAAAATACCGCCCGCGTCCCAAAGGGCGACCGTGAGCTTCACATAATCTTTTCTTTTTGATGGAAAACGTATTAAGGTTTATATTAACATTAAAATATATTTCCACTACATACTAGGTACGTACACACTCATATTGTACCTCTGTACGTAATATCAAGGTGATACTGACTTATAATTATTTATTATTAATTAAGATGTAGTATGATCAAATAATTCCTAACACTAGGAATTCTACGGGTAAATGCAATTGTTCCTAATCTCATTCCTACACATGCTACGTTATTGCTGTTTACCTGCATTTCATGAAGTAATTCTCTTTCGTCGAGAAAAACTACCCGGCAAGCCAGAGTTCGCGGCGCGGGGCACAAACATTCCATCATTATTCTAGCTTGGTCTGGCACAACTGAAACAAAGAAAAGCAAAATTAAACTTAAATATTAAAGGTCTAGACAGACATTGGACTTTAACTCCTCCATTTGTTATATGATGTGTTTTTATAATATTTTATTGTAACGAAAACTGCTTTTAAATGCCAATAATGATTACTAAAGAATTATTAATAAGAATAGAATCATTCGATTTAAAGTATTTATAACTTGAATAGAAAACTTAATTGTACACAAATTCCTGTGATAAATAATCTTAAATTACAGGTAGGTGGGTACAATTTAAAATATGAGCGTATACATTTTCTCTCCCAAAGCTAAAGTTGTTTGAAGGCAATTACGGAGTTATTTGCAGCGAGACTCAATAGTAAAATAACCAAAGGGTTGGTCGAAACCAAATATATCCTCGTTAAAAGTTAGTCCAGGGAAACGCGAGTGCCGCTTTCTGTTTTAACAATTTTATTTTAATTAGTAGCAGCACCCTCTCTAATAGATTTGATTTGACGGGATTTTTCAAGCTCACGTCCGCGTACAATTTTATTAGTGAGTATTGATGGACGCGTATTGTGACTACCGAACGCCAGACTTTCTGCCGCTTAATTGAACTTTCCCTTTTCATCCTGCACGTTAATAAAAGTCTATCGGATTATGCTTTTAAATCTGGTTTTATGTACAGGAAAAAGTATCTATGTAATGATTCAATACAAGCGTGTAATGAGTTTGGAACTACACATACAAATAACATTAGAACACGGTGAATTTAGTGCAAGACGAAACTTCTAACAACAGAGCCAACTGAGAAGTTAGAAACAAACAACAAAGATGGCAATAGGAGCTATTAATCCGGACGATCCTGCGAGAGATTAGAAGCTCTATTGCCCCCAACATATATAACTTGCCTCAACTTTCTTAGCTACGAAATATTTACACGCAATTGTTAAAGAAGAACTGAAATTGGAAACTTAAATTGTTACGCTCACATATTATTAAGACTAATATATCTTGTTTTGCGATGACGGATGAAATATTGAAATGAGTTTGCTAATCTAGAAAAAATGGGAAATTTAGGCTTTTATAGAAAACTCGTTTTTGGATCTGTTAATGTAAGTTAAATCTATATGAATAAAGACCAACTAGGGTCTTAAACAAGAACATAATCAGCTTTCGAATATAATCATAAAATATCCTTTTTTACCAGTACAACGATCTAATTCTTAAAAGTATGCTGTTTGAATAACTTCCAAAAATTACTTTAGCTGAAACTGTTTAGAATAAAACTGATAGAATTCTGGGTTCTAGAGGATATTAAACCAGTTTCTCTTAACTAAAGGAGAAATGTTCCTCCCCAGTGTCACATACATAATGTTGCTCTTAATTATAAAATCAAATGTTAAAAATATACAACTATGTAAATGCACTTTTAGCGAAAGAAAATTATGTTGGTACCACAACGGAGCACGACGCTATAATTTTCTTTGTTTAACAATTTCTCTCTAAATGTACTGTTGGGAACTCTATTGTGCCTAACAATTAATTTTCTTCGTTATAACAGGTACGATGAGACGTATAAGTACACTTTATGTATTCAAGCAAAAACTTTTCTTTTACCGTATTTAAATTCTTGGTATTTTGTTGCTTTTAAAAATAAAACTTTACATTCAAATAAAATGTTAATAAAACCTTAAAATTCGAGGCGCGTTCCTTCTTCTTATTTGTAAGGCTGAGTGGGTGGCATAAATACATTTAAATTTGATAAAATACTCTAAACTAAATAATGGAAAGAAATCAGGCTTGGGTAGTTTGAATGTTATACATTATTTTTAACATGTCACAAAAACTTATTTTAAAGTACATATATCGTTTAACTCAAAATCACTTACAACATATTTTATTGATATAAGATGGATATATTTAGTGAAATAATAATATAATAAAAGATGTGTTTATTTTAGAACTTCATACAATTAAGTAGTTTACTTAAACTTCTTTAGCCTCTCACTGACCACGTCTGCTGCAATGCACTCGTCGAGAATGGCCAATAATAAATAAATCATTTTTAAATTAAGATAACCAGAATCTGCATGTCTATTTAAAAATGCTCTAATTTCAAATTAAATAGATTGTACAAGGCAAACTGTAATATAATGATGTGTTGTGATATGAATTTTGATACTGGTACATACTGAATTACAATATGTTAGCTTGAAACTTTATTATCATAGTAACTTAATATGTAATTTGTCATTTTACACTTGTTATGTTACAAGATTATTTCAATCCATGTTTTTATTTCATCGTTATAGCAGTTGATGACTTTAGCTCCTAAATTATAAAACTGCGTTTTGAGAATTGGGAAGTGAAACAGTGCAAAATGTGATAATTTCCTAAGTCTTATCACCAAGCTAACCTACGGCCCAAGAATCGATAATATATGTGAGTATTATGACTTATGTGACAGGCTAATTACTATTCGGAAATGTGTAAGAACTACCCTCACTAATAAAATGAAATAACAAATAGACATATGACGTTAGCAAAGTTAGGTGCGCGGGACGAAGCGGACGCCACCGCATGCCGTCACGCGTTTGCTTTGTGCATACTGATGTCGAGAGAACACACAGTTGTATATCATACCCAAAGGAGTAATAGTTTATGAACTATACCCTACCAAAATATAGAGTATTTACCCCTTGTTATACGAATTTTCAACAATCATATGAGTGAATGACACGGAACTGGTTTCATTGCATCTTTGTGAAGACCAGTTTCAGGATATACTTGTCAATTCTACAATCGTTTATAAAAGTACATATTATGTTATTGTATAATTGTCTAAGCGATCGATTTTTGCATTATACGAACTTGATATTTTACAGAACCTTATAGAAAAAAAATTAACTCGCAATTGAGTCTGACGTAAATAAAGCTCAAACTAGCGGATGGAATCCTTATTGTTAGAGGAAGCGAGCGCATCCCAATGTCATTGAATGTATGCGCTCATATTATGTAGTTGAACAATCATACAATGATCAATGGATGAGCTGGTATATACAATATATTATATATAGCTAGTATGCCAATTCAAATGTAGATCGTAGATGAGATGAGAGATAGAGCCCAATGACATATGTTTGAATAACAGAACGTGAATGTATGTATTCGGATAATTTCAATCTGTATAAAAGCTTTTCAAACGAGTTATATATTTTCAAAATATTTTCTAAAATAGTTAATTTTCCAAAAACAAAAGATACACAAAACGCTTGGCTACGCAGTTTCAAAGACAAAGCTTAGAAGCGAGTCATAATTGAGCAACTTAATAAAGAGCTGTACGGAATGAATAATTTATTCAATAAGTAAATTTGCGAACTAAATTTTCTGATAAAACATAAATTGAACTGCCTACACATTAAGTCAAATGACCCGAACCGTATTTTATGTGGTAATAAGTTTCACACAATGCGTACAGCGACATAGGTGGTGATGCTTCACGTTAGGGGATAAATTGATCTGAGAGGCCATATCTCGCCCGACGTCGCTCGTAAACCGCCACTCGACCAAGCACTTTTCGCGCTTCCAATAAACTTGCTTTCCCGTCAAACATCAATTAGGTTTCAAGTGTGTTTATAGGCCATAAAGCAAATTAATTAACTTTGTACAAGTTGTTTAATGTATAAACAGCAACAATAATGTGTCGTTGCTCGCAATATAGGGATTTTATTCAACATTACGAGCACATATAAAAACAAATGTTACGACAAATATGGAAGGTATCCTTGAAATAAAGTTAACAAATGACTTGAACTCAAGTGCTTGCTTGGAAAGGAGCCAGAAGCACGAATTGCTTACGAATGATATAACGACATACGTTGCTAGAGCAAATTGTTCACAGTCCTGGGGAATTTTAAAAACTTGCAAATACATGTATATAAAAATATAGAAGGCTACATTTTTATATTTAAAGAAATGAAGGTTTGGAAAAACTATTGATTATTACAAAATTATTATCTTCGTGAACAAGTATATACTTGGAGTTTATGAGATTCCATGAATTAATATTTCTTGATATATTTCATGGTGGTATAATTTAATTCTAATTTGTTAGGGCAGCCGAAGTCGTCAGAAGCGAGCATAGGTATAAACGAATCGTGTGAATCAGACTCTAACTACTATTTTGACTTTGACTGGAGTCGTTTTTTGCCCCTGACTTACATTATTACAAGTAATTTCTTGACTCACAAATTACAGCAGGTAGCCCGAGGCGATCGCGCTCTCGAAACAATCGGTGAACCGAGTGAAGGTCCACGCCCATAGTTTAAAATTCTTAAAACTGGCATGGGAATTAACTAGTTCGCCGCACTGATTATTACAGTGTCTACACTAATAAGCGGTCCAAGTTGAAAATAGATTACCCTATAATGAGCGTGCTCTTTGATTTCACAATTTGAGGTTGTGTAATGTGTACGTTATTTTTACAATACTCTTTAAGAAATTTGTAAACGTCTATATCACGTACATCATGGCACGGCTCTGCAAATTTTTAAATAGTACCTTACTAAAATATCGCAGATAGTTTAGTAAGTAATTAATTTAGTTATATTATATTTAAAGCCAACAAAGCCAAAGTATATTATATTTAAAACAAAAATCATCACATCAAAAGCTCACAGTTCATGGTTATATAGAAATTAATGAACATTAAACAATCATATAACCTCTGTACGTGCATTTTTTTTATTTAAAGTATTAAACAAAAACTTACATTCGACAATTTCCTTTAACAAAATAAGCACAACAACATGCATAACTCGACGGGCTAGTCATTTAGTCTTACCCAAACCCAGAATCAATTATGGGAAAAAATGATCGCATTCGAGGGAGCACAACTTTTTAATAGCTTACCAAGCAGTATAAAAAGTGTGAATTTGCCTTTAAGAAACTTCTTAAGCAATATGTATTATCTAAATATTGAGGGAATTATTTGGGGAATGCACACTTGCAAGCGCGGAGCGATATTTGAGAATAAAACTTGTAATGTCTTATATCTATAATTAAGTGACTTGTAATCTTTTTGAAAAATTAAAATATGTTTACAACAAAAGTTAAACCACGTTGTATAAAGTTAGGTCGTTTGTTTCTCAACACATAATAAACTAAAAACAATCCCAGTATTCAGAGGTTTCCCCTCAGAAAGGCTTTGTAAAGTACCTAGTAACGAAGAACCCTACAGATTACAGAGCCTCAGCGCTCATGCACTCACTTTGTATAATAAGGCCCTTCCCTCTAAATGTTTCAAATTAAACGCGATCGTTGCAAATTCTAACTTTAAACAATGAAACATCTTTGTTTTGTAGCTTGGTGTTTCGGGAACCCGCATAACGAGAGACTAAATTAAATAACAACAGAACTTTGAGGATCTCATCGTCTGAAGTGGTGTATCGTGAAGCTGATAGAACGATATTAGTTCGATTTCTATCGAAAGTTTTGACCGCAATGTTCATGACGGCCTCTCAACGGCAAGTGGGCCGCGCTTACGCGTGGCAGTTCACAATTATTACTTTTTATTTTCTTTTGTGAATAGTAAGAGCATTTGTACAAATTTTTGGTGTATAGGCATTTCCGTACTTATTTCAGAAACAGGAATGAATGTTTTCATAAAGTTCTATTGTTTCTTGTAAAGGGTTTTAAAATAGGCCACAACCTGGATTTATAACAGTGAAAATTTTCTCTTAATTTTAGTACAAACAGCATGTGCAACAATATGTTCAAATAACCTACATATTGTATACAGAATTTTCACATTAATAATACATTATTATGTAGCTGTAGTACATTCATCTGCGTATAGAAATGTTGAACAACAATTGTAGTGTCTTCTGTAGTCATTAAAATAACACAAAATAAAATACGTAAGATCTAAAACAGACGTAAAACAATGCCCGGTTATATTCGGAAGAGTTACTATAAAAAAAAAACGAATAAAAACGGATATTGTAATAATCTATAATATTATTAGGCGTTATATAAAAAATAAGCCAACGTTCCCTTCTACAGGACCTTTGTTTCGCCATAATTAGACATTACTTTTTTCATGTTGAGCGTTGTCATAAATCCTTTCTTAATAAATATTGTTCTATTATTCGTGTCTAACAAAGATGGAGCATTTGTAAAAGGCGGGTATACAAACGAATACTAAGTATAGCTAGTACCTAAAATATATTACAAAAGTAATTGAATAATAATATACGTAAGTTTGAGTGTAGTGTTTGTTCCTATACTCGTGCCTCGTTATAAATTTGGATCGACGGGTTCACAATTGAATCTGCTAATCGGAAATGGGCATTGTCCAGCGTTAGAAGGTACCTTTGTAGTAAATGAATGACAATCACGTCGCGTCCTCGTTCAGCTTCGATACATATATTAACTGAATTTGTCTAGTACATAAGTTTTGTGGAAAAGATTACAAGTATTGATAAATGAAGCCGTAAATAAAAGAATAAGTTAGCCTTTAAATTAAAAATGTGACCCTTTTTAAGATATAACGATCAATTAGAATGTAAGGAAAGACTAGCATCTTCATAAACAATTAGTCACAGCTTTTTTGGAAATACAAATATAACTCTTATTTTACATTTTTTAAATATATTAATAAGTCAAGATTAAGCGCTTAATACAAAAAGGAGGTAATTGAAAACTCTACCTTTCAAGTAGATAGAACTCACTTCTAGACATCCTATTCTGAAAAATGTTTTATCATTCAATTTTCTAAGCTATACCGATAAGTATGATGATGATCATATATAGCAATTATTCTTATTATTTTTTTCAGTACCTAAAAGCATTGAAATAATACATAAAGACCCTTAGACGCGAATACAAGGCGATATTAAATTATGCAAATAATAACAGGTTTATTTATTTCCCCTAATTTATTCAAGACACCATCAAAGCGTCAATAAGACGCTAAAATATGCGCATTTTTTATCCTTTTTATTTGTCCTATAAAACCGTATTTCATAGATGAAATCTGGATAAGGGAGTCAAAGTGGAATCTCAAGTACATGGTTCCTAAAGTGGAATGCGATTAACAAATCGCTACGAGGCAAGAGGACTCTTGACCTGGCAAACATCCAAAATCGCGGTTCTCTATAAGTAATTCATACTCTTATTAAACATTCCCAATGTTATTGAGATTTAAAACTTCATTTACAAAAGAAATTGAACATCTTCAATTAAAAATGAATCAACAGTTCCGTGATACGTAGATATAAAACAAGAAATGTGAAACAATTCCCATTTCCACTCGTTAATTGAGTTTCTTTGATAGAATTTAAATAATTTTCTGATATTGTTCGGACGGCAAAATATTGAATGTGCTTTATTATTTTTATTATTTCTGTATGTACCGTTTTGGGTATTTAAATTACATGATATGAATACAATATTAAATACAGATAAGTAAGCCAAAAATAGAAACAATTACAGTTGTAATGTTAATGTATTTCGGGTACATACACTCGTCTAGAAGTAATCATTTATTTTTTTATTTCTCCACCTGACATAAATATTTCGTGCCAATAAAATTAACTGGCTGAGAAAAATAATATACTTAGTATATAAGATTAATTGATTGCAAGTTTTAAAAAATACTATAGTATATAATACTATATATAGCTAAGCCATTATATCAAAATAATGTACTAAGTATTGTACACATTGAAAAGGTCTACAGAAAAGTCCGTGATGGTATATCTCTCTTTGGATAAAACAATAACTTTTTTTTGTCATTTACTTTTTACGACAAATAATGGCTAATTACGAAGCGATTTTAACCAATACAGCATTAATCCTTAACCAATTAAATACCTTGAATACATTGTTCATTTAATATAACTACCTAGATCTATATGGCCAAAGGGCCATATAGATCTATGATTAGACCAGGCCCTACGGTTAAAGACACCGTATGATTTAAGTGAATATTTTCGAAGATATTACACATTTAAAAATTGCGGGACGTGCGAAGCCGGGGCGGGTCGCTAGTTATCTATATAGTATATATATGAATTAGAAATGGTACGAATATGTAGGTTCTCAACAGGTCCAGATAAATAATATAGGTGTTTACATTATACATTTTCGTATAGGATCTGGCTTGAGTAAACTTAGCTATGATCAATTAATAAAATAAATAAAGCGCTCGAACACAAGTCATTACTAGGATTAAAATTAATCACAAATTAAGTCACCCTTCGCGGTCACAACTCAGTTCGCGTCCATTTGATGAATCACTCTAAAAAACGGTGCAAAATAAACTTATCGATACTTTGTCTGATTAAGAGTCACATCTATTAATTCTTGAATAACATTTACAATTTCACAAAAATCTCGCGGGCTGTCGTTATTGCGTTCAAACTATAGATCAGATTGCGTTTCTAACTTAAAATCAATTAATCATCTTAATTTACTTAAGCCAAATCTGCTTTATTTTATAAATTATCATGAAAAATACGTATGCATTGGTATTCTTACATAAAAATTAAGATAAGTTTATGTAAAACAACTCCTCGTCTCTATGTTCTTAGTTGATGAGAGCTATATTGTCTGATTAATAATAATTAAAATACCGTGATTTAAGTACCGAAGTCGTTTACTTTTAAAATAAGTTCTTTAATAACCAATATGTACTTTATCAACATTAACAGCGGCCTCAAACTAAAAATATATTATAAATATAAAATGTGCTGAATGACATTTTTATTTTTAAAAATGGCAATGGTTTAGACATTGGATAGACATTATTTTTTAATAGTGTATCTTATTAAGTATCTTAAATTCTAAATACTATGTATCTACTATATCTATACTAATCCAATAAAGGAGTTTAAATAATAAAAATTCTTTCCCTTAAAATTTTGATATTTACTATTTCCCTGTTTAAGAGTTGTAGCCCCAAACATGTCCATTGTGGAAATCAATAGTCAAAACTAGATTGAATACCCTGAAGTTTTTTCAATTTGTAAAATAATGCGATATTCTAGCAAAATATGAGTAGTTATTTAAAGTAGATTATGTACAGAATACATTCCATTTACTTTTCAATAAAAAATAATGTATGTAAATTAGGTATTAGATATAATTTTATTTTCGCCTTTTTAACTCTACTAAAATGACTACTAAATATTTTGTTATTTTATTCAACAACCCTTAAACTGGTTTGGATTTTTTTGATCAGCATTCTTTTCTCAATAATATATTAGTTGATGGGCAACATGACATTAGTAGAATATTACATTATATTAGTGTCAGACAAGATCAGATCTTTCTTGATTAATCTATTTCTTAAAAACTCAAACTCGAATGAAGCGGAGGCTCCAAAAAATAGATTAATCAGAATTTAAATCACGATTTACCGATTCTTACTTGACCACAGTTGAACTTTGATAACTATTTAAAGCGCACAAAGAAACTACTCAGGTATTCCTAATGAATACTTCAATAAAGGTTATCAAACTATGAATAAAATTTTGCTTAAATATTTGGGGCTAAAGGATATTTTTTATGGTTTTATTGAATTATTATATCATTGTCAAGGTAAGAGAATAATGCAATAACTTCGTGACCGGCCTGCCATAGCGGCCATTCAACTCTTGGGCCTCGTGTGATGACCAGGTCTACTACTCACAATTGTGTAAAGTACATTATAAAAGTGAGCCTTCATGATTTGATTCCCGCGCTCTGTTTCACACAAATTACCCGTTACGTTATAAAAACCTAACAAACAGCCACGCTGTAGATGAGAATACTCTGTCTAAACAAGCGTAGACGTACTTACAAATTCCAAAGCTCTATCCAGTCTCACTAATATCCATACGCGGGCCTGAACATGGCTTATGACAATTTCGCATTCAAATCGTACTTGTGGACATGACCCGCCGAGCCGGTATTTTCAGTGCACTTTCACGGTACTTTCAAGAAACTTTTTACATGAAGATTTTAGTAAAGTCACTTATCAATCGGTATGTCCATGTTTATTAATTTCTTGATGAATACCAAGTTTATAAACAAAAGGTGGAATCACGTATACAATTAACGACGAGTGTGACGAAGCACCTGTCACTACGACGTACAAATATTCACTGAGTGTCGACTGTCGACTGCCGACCAGTGCCGACTGTCGCTCCGGAGTTCCGGGCTCCGGCTCGAGAGCCGAGACAACTCTATACAATATAATACAAGGCTTTGTTAGCGCTATTCGTCTGGCCTCCCACGAGTTTTTTGTTTTCTTATAAACCGTTATTTTTGATATTTTAAATTAGAGCTTAAATGTATATTAAAAATAATATTATTGAAGAAACATCATTGTATAAATCAATGTAATTTTTTTAAACAAGGATACGAAGCGCCACCTGTATTGCGTTTTAAAATAAAATTATGACACTAAGCGCCACCTATCCATTGATAACCGAACTACGTATTCATGAAAAAATACAACATAGCAACGACATAGTCGTATTGTCACGTCAGCTAACTCTTTATCCACAACTTATTAAATAGTTTCACTTCAGTACACCAGAGTGCGTTGTTTAACGTTACGCATCTGTTCATAGTTTATTAATAAGATCTAGAATTTCTTAAATATCCTAATGTCTGATGATTAAGGTCCTGTTGTATATATATAGTGTGATAGTTTAAATATAACTACATAATTTACAGGATTAAAATATATTACGCACAGTAAGAATAATATCACATGTGTTTACCAAGTAGAGCTTAAACAGTATGTAATAATTAAACCTTCATTATCTGTTACAAAATTAATTGTTACATCTAATGCAAAATTAATATTTACTTAAAAAATTTCATGCCTGTCCACACGATATTTTCCGTCTATTTTATGAAATAATACCGAACTGTTCACTTTGATTGCCGTTTGTAATATATTCGATATTATCAAATATCAATTGCTCATGTTTTATTGTGGTTAGCATCGTCATCAATTGATCATTGTTATTCTATTAAGAGTCCTTAGGGCAGCTCACTTTATGAGTCATAATATTCCAACGTGATGATATGTTACGTAGGCAGCTTATAAGATTCATCGTTACTACAGTTTATGTGTATTATGCCACGTTTGTCAGGCTCGTACACATATTGTTGTAGATTGTTAAATAACCCGGCCTGACTTTCTATGGGAAAATATCTACATTACGTATACTTATTACCTACTTATTATCTTAATACAATAATAATAGAGTGAATTTGGGGTGTTTATAGATTATCTATTATTAAGCAATGTTGTGGTTAAATTGTACTAACATGTGCATACAAACGTTCATGTTGAATGACTCAGTCTATCAATGAATTTGAATAAAATCCGTTGCGCAGTTACCTACGTATTTTAGAATATTTTAAGGTAGATGCAATGGATTGAGAGGTCTGTGAATAGAAAGTATTTTATGTAAATATGCTTTCAATAATTAAACTATGGTTTGGTTATTTACGTTTTAATCTGAACGTTAATAAGTAAATAGTTATCAAATGTACGAAATGTTGTCTCAAAGATGGATGGGGTACGATATCAGTACATAGTCACGTCTAACGTTTATATACGTATATATTTTATTAGACACGAACTAAATAATGAGAAAGGCACTGGCGTATTACATATATGGACTTATTTAAGGTATGTATGAAATGTCAACCTATTTCCACAGATAATGTATTGTTCTCATCTTAACATTGGCCAAGATGAAAACGTAACAGTTAATGCATGTTTGTTCATACACAAAACAATGGAATGAAGGTACAATCGTTTCTGGTCCAAAAATTTTGCTCTAGATGTATTTTACGACAAACGAGAGATTGCATTGTTTATATGATACACATTCTACTAAGCATAATGATCCACTGTACTTGTAAACTATTCGAAAACATTCTTTGTCAATGTTTTTATGCATTTTTAAGCGACACGAGATTCATATAACACACTTAGACCTAGGCATATGACAGTGTTTGTATATATCATTTTTAGTCGGTTTTACGCATAAATTAGTTATTTCACTTAAAAGAGCACAGTTTGTAGTGATCATAGAAATATTCGTGTATAAGAATTTTTATTTTCGTTTAATGTTTAGATATCAAGAGTATCAAGTCTACAAATTTTCACAGGAGGCTATCAGCTATCGGATGCGGGCCCTCAAGCGTGTTATAACGGCTATATGACACTTGATGTAAAATTAGTCATTCACGTAGAAACTGGCTGATTCCCATGTAATTTTATACTGTTGAAGATGCCGCTTTTACTCACGTTGTAGTGCTCATAAATTGTAAATTGCGCGGTACCAATAAAAAATTCTATTTATTCCACTCCTAAGCGTAATATAACAAATTTGTGTATTAAAATATCATAGCCTGTGTTCAAAATCAAAAAGCCAAGAAAACGAACGAATTGAATTAAGTATGCGAACTTTTTTTATATTTACGAAAGCTTTAGAGCTGTAACAGATATATATAAATTTCATACGAAACTTCAAATGTGCGAAGGTGCATAAAGCATGCCTACCAATTTCTTTTAATTATGCATAGGACGATTGGCAGGTAGGTACCATGTTCCTAATTCCCACGTTCCATACCATACTTACGCATCACTGATAATGGAAAACACTTGTTACTTTTTCACAACGCATAAATACTTTAGTTTTACACAACGCAATAATGGTCTTTGTTAATACAAAGCTCTATCTTAGTGTATCAGTCATCATTATTATAAACAATATCTATATCCTGAGAGATTATTATTCAATTTATAAAGACATTATATAATTCGCATTTATCGAAAAAAGATTATATGTTAAATACTTATAATTCCTGAGTTCACAATAAATGTATATATATTTACACTAACAATTTTCGGAACTGGCCACTTACATATTCGATATTTAAAAAGTAATTACAACATTTGAAAATGGAACTCTATGGCCGTAGAGTTTGTTTCATCTGACTTATTTAGTACGTCACATATTTTTTTAACATGGTATAGTAAGATGTAATATTATTTAAAATTAAATTTTCATAAAGTGAAAGTGCAAACAATATTGACATAATATATATAATTTGAATTGAGAAGGTACCAAAGTAGCGCTAAAGCCCAGAATGCAAAATGACGGATTGTATCAAATGAGATTTGATGTTCCGTCAGCTGCTAGATGTTCGAATTTCAAAAAAAAGCTTTACATAGTTTTATATGGTCATGAAGTGTGAAATTAACCTACGGACAATTTTATTTGAAGGAAACAAGCGAAATATTGATAGGCTACCAACAGTCATTTATTAATAAGGTAATCATATACATTAATGGATATTTTAAGAAACCAATCAACTAAATTTGTTTAATCATTGTAACAAATAAAAAATAACAAAAGTCAGGCAGCATGAAGGTCTCACTGCAACCTTGAATTGGAGGCGAGTAATAATGTTTATTGTAAACATTACAACGTATGCTAATCGGTTTGATGTTGATCTGGTCGATTCATGATCGACTTAACTAAAAATGTCTTAGAAACTATAAATACATTGTAAATTAGTATCGTAGCCTCGCGCGTCTATTAATAATTTATTAAAACAAAGCAATATTGTATCCCAGGGAAATAAAGACGACCGCGACGTCTGGTCAATAAATGTAAAACAATTTACTCTATATTTGACAAAGTGCTAGTATCTGTTTGTTACTTTAAGGTTTGCATGCATAAATAATAATTATAAGCAATGTTGAAAAGGCGAATAGTAGCCAAAAAAGAAAGTCGGTCTTATTGAGTCAATTCTCGTTTCTATTTTTCGAATAACTATTAATAGGTTTATTATTATTACAAAATTATTCTAATTTGAGAATGATTTGCTAGAATATTTGTTAATCTTTATATATATAATTCTTCTGTGAGTGTGTATGTCAATGAACTTCTCTCAAACGACTGGACCGATTTTGATGAAATTTTTTGTGTGTGCTCAAGGGGATCTGGGAATGATTTAGATTCACATTTTTGTCCACTGGACAATGTTTTTTTAATTAATGTTTAATTTATTAGTAGTTGTTGATTTTGTAATGTTTTAACATTGGATCCGACAGACGGCGCTACCATCGCCCAATGTCAAATTTTAAATAATATTCGAATAAAAAATTGAAGATTGAAATCACATGTATGGCAAAACAACGTTTGCCGGATCAGCTAGTATATTTATATATGATAAACGACTCAAAAATATAAAAATAGTGCATCACCAAATATCATTAATGTAACATTCCTTGAGAGGCGATGGGCACGTCATGATTCTAAGAACGGCTTGAACTAAGAATTGTTACACTTCTAAGGATAGACTCCTTTGTGACAATACTACTGCAGGAATAATGAGCCCTTTGACTTCAAATGAAAAGTCAGAAAAACAAAGAAAGGAAAAAGTTACGCACTCTATTGAACGAAGGTGGTTTGATTATGTAGGTTTTTACACTCAAGGAGATTTAATAAGATAAACTTAACCTAAAATCATCCCCATTTCACAATAAAATAAATAATAATGACAGAGAAACAAATAAAAATGTAATAATCCGACTTAGTTTTAAAATAATAGGTATGTACCCAAAATATGAATTATTATTTACATAATTAAAAGTCGATAAATATATAAACTTAAGTACACAAATCATGCGTTCACGTTTTGGTCGTGATCCAAAACCACAACGAATTTTAATATACGGCGTGTCCAAAAACAAACTGCAAAGTACTTTTTTCTGCTTTGTTTCCTTTAATTTATTGAAACTTACTTCATTGATTGGTCATGTTCAGGTATTCAGTACTGTTACGTTCTACACAAAAGATTAAATTAAAACTATTTATCGGTAAATCTGAAATTTATAATAAATCAGAAAAAATATTGAATAATCTACTTACAATTTCTTAAAAAGCCTTTACTTCTTAGAACGCTGACACGGACCATTGTATTCTTATCAACTTGCAAAAAGTCACGGTAAAATAATTACGATAACACAATACGCTTCATATAAATTAAATATGTAACTGGAATTTTTATTCAACGCAAGTCTCGTTTAATAAACTCGTCTGGGCATTAATTAAGAACTGTTAAGGGCAGACAGAGGCCTTATTTTCTCTTTTTAACCTCGTATGCAAAAATAATGTAAGTTCGTAAATAGAAAATATGTGTCACATGTAAATGTATCGAAACCATAAACTTTTGAATAAACGCTTAGAGAATGGAAACAGAGACATACAAATTACAGATTACAAATTCTTATGTACTACCTCGAGAGATGGCCCAACATCCTGTATCTATATAGGTGTATCTTGTTTAATAATTTGGAGTCGTGCACGTGCCCTCCCCGCACGCAGGAAGCACGCGCCGCTAGTGACCGCCGCTATCCCCTCTAACCGAATGAGTCCACAGAATACAGTGCTCCGAATTAATTGGGACCGGGGTAAATTCGGAAAATTTTAAATTCGTTAAGGCCATAGACTTTAAAAAACCTAATAAACTTATTATTTAACAAAGGTTCTTTAAAATATGTAAGTAGTGCACTAGAGAAAGAGAGAGCATCAGCGCCGCGGCAGTTGAACTTTAAAAAACAAAACAAAATACATTAATTACCTACTACCTTTATTCATTGGTTTGAATGTTTAATATTACGCTTAGTACCGATTCGGATAATTAGCGATTCGGTTAATCGGCGTTCGGATAATCGGCGTTCTACTGTACCTAAATTTTAAACTTTTATATTTTTTTTAAATAATTGTTATATATTACATAACTACACCATTGGTGTGAATATCAATTCTGTTACAAAATACAATACTGTTCTCTGTTTCTTGATAGTCTCAATAAAGGTATTATTTTTACAGCGACTAATTCTGCGTCCGAACAATATCTACGATTATATGAGTAGCATGCTTGCTAATGACGTAAAATAAAGTATGTATGCAATTGACAAATCTTAAACAAGATTTTCTCTGATAAGTTTATATGCAAAGGCAGCTATATACTCATTTCACAGCTAAACACATAAATATCCCTATACGCAATAATTTACTTCAAAATGTTGTTGACAGCCTTGTCGACGACGCATTCCCGGCGCCAGACTGCAGAATATTCCTCTATATTGTATAGGACTTTGAGGGCTTTCGTCTGACTTATTGTGCATAAAATCAATACTTCATTTACATAAGAACAAAGAAAGAAATATCTTTGTACAAGACTTAACCGCGTTTCCTTGATAGATTACACTCTTTACGGGTATTTTAATTACCTTGACTTAATAATTATTAGTTGTAATTCATAGAAGCAAGAGAAGCTAAGAGAGTAAAGGTATTATTATACTATACGTTGAGGTATTAATAAAAACTAACAATATATGGTTCATATCCTCTTTTAATTCCAACAAAAAATATTTTTCAATTTTATTTAACACATAAAATTTATAAATTCTACTTTGTATCTTATCTATATAAAGTTTAAAATAAGGCACAGTATAACTTGAATTGAATATATTTAAATGATACTAGCGTAATCTCTGGTTTACGCTAGTATCATTTAAATAAAACGTTCTTAACTGATAAAACTTGAAGGCGTCCTAGCCTCTACTTTCAATAGCATGCAAAACAGTAACCGAAAACATAAACATGCAGTATACCTGTCGCCCAGTTAAGCCAAATTTCACTTTTCTATCTTTGTAAGATGTACAGATGAAAAAACGACCCTATAATTTGGTTTATGCAAGTAAAATTGTAAGGACCTTACATTCCACTTGACCGGAGAAACCCACATATCTATGTCAAGTGTTAAACTTAAATCAGGTTTTTATGAATGTGTTACGTCTGTTAGGAATCATTCATTGGACATGGTTGAATGATTTCGCTTTAAAAGTTCCCCCTGGGTGTTGCGCAGGTAGATAATGTCGCGGTACATGTTTTCACCCTCTTTTGGAATAGACAAGTCACGTACCTGCTTTGCTTGCTAAAAAAAGTTTAAATTCTTGAGAATATCTTACATCATCCGGCTTCTGCCTCCAGGTAAGTTTATTTTAAGTTTTGCCACAACTGCAAAAGTTACATGAAAAATATGTAAGAAGTAATAATGACTTATCTTCCTGTTTTTGTTACATAATTCAGTAATAATGCAAATTGCAATTGTAAAAGGCGTGTATCGAATCCTTCGATTGAAATTGGGAAATATTTATTGAACGATGTGTACAAACGTAGCAATGAAATATAAACTCTAAATCTAATTTGGGGCTAAACTCGTATAGCCCCAAATTACTTATTAAACTTATTTACTAATTCAATTAAAACTAATTATTTTAGGTATATCAGACAGCGGCAAAGAAATGCAATAAAATATCAAAATAATTTCTCTTTCTCTAACATTTTTGAATTCAGAATCCACCGATAAACTCATTGTCAGACAGCGAGGGCTTATTCTAGTTTGAGGTTATGACTGAAGTTTCACGTCATTTGTTAGTGTTATTTCAACGGTCGCGCTTAACGAACGCGTTGACTTTACAGCAGTTATATTTAAATTTTATATTTTGTCGTTATTAAGATCGACTTTTAAGTATAGCAGTGATTTATACTTACGATTATTGAGTGTTTTAAATCTAATTGAATGTGACCTTCACTATAAAAAAAAGTTCCAATTCTTTTTGGATTTCTTATTAACTTGGTAAGTTTAAAATTAAAATTATAATTTTATTAAAATAAAAATCCTGAGAATTGTACTAATGCCTAAAATATTTTGTTATTTTATGTTTAGGTTTTTTTGGAACTATTAATATTATGGATGATTCAAGGTTCGTTAACATTGATTTGATTATTTTATGAACTCAAATTTTCTCTTTGGTCGCGTCTACCGTGAATATAGAGTACATAACTACGTCTTATTTTACGATTCCAATTATTCATGGATTACTTGAGTGTAGTATACACACACGAATCTTAGATTATATTCTATGTACCCCATTTGAAACTTTGTCAGTAACATTTGATATGAAAATAAAATATACTTAGGCCGCGATTATTTTGTTAAATGAAAGAGCATGAAATCAGCTGGAACACTGATAAGTAAATGTTTTAAAAAACCTCGTTTGAACGTTCGCCGAGCACTAGGGCATAGTCCCCTTGCAATCTGCCCCAACTACACTCCGCTACACAATTATCAAATGTACTTTCCCAATAAAACTCTTATGTTTATTACTCGAAGGATCAAATTTCCACGAATTTCTTTATCAAAGTATTGTAGGACCACCATCGTAGTGCATTGAAGTTACACCCTCGTTTTATTGCCTATATGGTATGCATATTGTATAGCGCCTTACCAATCCATTAGAAGATTAATCCAACGTATTGTTATTAATTCGTTGTTGTGTAAATTATGCCTGTTATAAAACCGCTTTTTATAGCGCTATCTGTCGCTCTATAGAGATTTATTTTAATTTTCAACTTGAACAGCTGTGCGAGTAGTGTTGGGACAGCTGTTAGGTATGTAAGACATTTTTAAGTAATAAAGATTATCATGTTAAGCTATGTGAATATCCTTTTTATTGTTAATTGTCATACACTATATATGATCTTAACAAACGTCATTTGCGGATACAACATGATTTTCCTATTATGGAAAACAAGTGTGGGATACGAATTAGTAGATAAACTCCAATATCCATTACTTCGTCAGACATTTTGTATATTAAGGCTAATAAATTTTACATCACAAGGACAGTATATAGTGATACTAATTTAATGTAAACTGGTAATCTTGTGTAGGTGGATACGTCTAAATTTTTATTTATGTATCAGTAGTTGTAGTCGTCTCATTTTTCATACAAAGGAAACAAAATAAAAATTTAACCCTATATTTTTTTCCGCCTGCTCTGCGCCCAACTTTTAAGCTTGATCAAGGGAGGTGAGACGAGACTAGTCGCAATCGAAAATCTTATTTTTCAGCAATGCTAACAGTATACATATCCACTTGGTAACATTTAAAGCAATTACTAACGACAAAATAATGTTTTCAATGCAAAGCAAAGCCTTAGAAATGCAAAGCTTATTTAAGAAAACTAGGTACTAAGTCAAGGAATATCATTCAGTAGCAATTTTTCTTAACATTTTATTTCATATTTAGCAATATGAATAGCTAAATATGTAATATCCTTGATCTATTACAAATGCCAATTCTACTTTTGGCAGGATACAGCCTTTCACCTTTAACAAGTCACGACAATTATATGATTCGAAAACACAGTATAGACTAGCTATGGATTAACATTTGACAAGAAGTGTAATGTAAATTATAAGTTGTAAAACATATTCAAAGGACACATTAAAAAGGTTAAATTATTATTAATCACGATCAAAACTTTCAAGACGAAAATGTTCTGCGAAATACGTTTAAGCGAATCAGTACTTGCTAGTCGTTATACGCTAGTTATTTTATGTAGTGAGCGTAGGGAGTTCAATTTACAAATTACAATGCTGACGTGTACGGACAATACCATCGTTATATAACGGTTTAGTATATTACTGTGCGCTAGCAGTTATTTATGAAGAGAATAGAACGACAAAGCCATTGCACTGGTTCGTTTATTTCTCTATTTACACTTTGTTGTATACTTAACCTGGCAAACTAAATGAAACTTAAATTAATAAGAGTGAAAGAAATTATTTAACTTGCAATTGAATATTAAAAATAAAATTGAATATTAAAAAAAAGAAATTCTTTGCTTTTTAGCTAGGAGATTGTAGAGTACTGGCGAGTTTCTTGCCAAATCTTCTCGATCCCCTTGATTTCAGAACTGGCGGAGATTATTAATTTATAAAACACGTGTCCAAAAGCTTTC
The DNA here is from genome assembly GCA_963693355.1 of Pontia daplidice. NCBI lineage: Eukaryota > Metazoa > Arthropoda > Insecta > Lepidoptera > Pieridae > Pontia > Pontia daplidice. The sequence continues at coordinate 4,991,917 of CAVNZL010000138.1, read as the reverse complement.
TACATAAATATTTATATTTTAAATTTGTTTCAACTCTACAAGCAAGTCCGTTTGTATTTGTATTTTTCATGTGTTCTTATTTTACATTTTTAATAAATATGAAACAAAATGAAAGTATAATTTTAAAGCCCTTTAAAATAGATACCAATTACTTGGAATGAAATAGGAACATTTTAGTTTAAATGTTGGGTAGTCAAGGAATTATTTAAGTATTTATACTAAAAGCTCTCTAAAACTTTCCCATAAAGGTGAGTTTCCTTTTCATGCTTTTATTATTGACTAGGCTTCATGTGTAATCTACTAATACACAATTTATCAACTCTATAAATATCTCTTCAAATTAATAATGACCTTTTATTTTTGTATTGGTAGAGACCACCGACGACAAAAATATTATTAATAAAGGGCATTATATAATTTTTGGCGGATCTACCTTTGTCAGCACGTTCAGTTAAATTTTTACTATGCATCATACTCATTGACATCATACAATTGATAAGGTCTTATTCAATATTACATCTTTACTTAATTAGTAGTATTGTTATACTGTCCTTCTGAGACGTAATAGAGGATAATCTTCATTTTCCTGCTGATAATAATTATGCGTCAGAAAAATAATAATTCTCAATGAATAATATTTGCTTTAAGGATATGTTTGAATAAATAACACTAAAATTATTTTACAAATACGACCGTGAGGGCCTGTGTGCAATCAGCACTTCATACGATACAAATAAACATCGCGAAAGGCAGCCTAAGCACCAACACGTCTCAAAAGAAAAATGTAATTAAGTAGAAATCGACTAACTACAGAGTATGATTAATAATTATAATAATAATCTTTATTTCAGGCAAAAACCTATATCCATGTATATAAAACAACAACACAAAAGAATAACATTCAACTTGGTCAATTATTTTTTTTATTCTGCGCTTTATGGATATCGTCACTTTTTTTTTAAAAGACGTTGTCTGTGATATATGAGCGATCATACGGACCAGTTCGTTATTAAGGTGAATATTGGACTTACTAGTGTTATAAGTTAGCGACAAGAATTATCACTCCGGGCCTTATCTTTCAAACAATAGACTGACAAAATTCGCACCACGAAACCCTCAAAATTATGATGAAGTGTCCTATGCTCTATTGGCGACACTTAAAAAGTTTCCATACAGGAAACTCATTAGACTTATTTCTATCCAATTTATACCAAAATTTGAACATAAGCAATAAATATCAATGCGGCGTTTATACTTAAATTACTGTTTTCATCAATAAAAAAAACTGAAACTTCATTCTTTCTACCTAGGTACTATCTCATACTTTAAATTTCAATAAAAACAAGGCTAAAAAGATCTAATTTTCTTTTATTATATTTAGATAAGTTTTTATTATTTATAATTATTCTCGCGAACACTTTAATATGCTGTTTATATTACCGATAAAGTAAACCACGCGTAGTGTTTAGTCAGTTAATAATATTACATTCTACCGTTTTATCTCGCAATTGAACTGGTTTCAAAAAACAAAAAGAATCTTAAGAAAATATCTTAATAGTTACACCAACATTTATGGAAATCTATTATTATAAGTTGATATCGTCTTTAAACCCCAAAATTGTCAAATCAAGCATCCTACCACTTACCAATACACTAAGGCTAGAAGGTTAGTCCAACTTAAATACTGTCAATCCTTTTTTAAATCAAGTTTGACATATTTGGCAATGCTCGAGTAGAGATTGTGACTTGAGATGCCTTTTGGAATATGGGCATAACCAGATGTTTATTTTATATTACACGGTAGATACTTTAACTGTTAAATAAGAAAATTACGGCCAACGCTTGCCATCAATCACAAATCCAGCGCAAGCAATTTTCACTTCAGAAATACAAAGACGAAACTGAATAACAAATGGTGGGAAGTAATTTCCCAGATTTCTTTCTATCTTAGATCTAGGTCATTTGCTATGGGAAGACTAGAGCTGATTGAAAAGAACGATGTACCGTGGTAATAAACCGTATGACTTACTTAACACGACTTGCGATAACTTTATCTAAGACCGGTTTTTTAAATAAACGAATTTAGTTTCTTATCGCTGTAAAAAGAAACAATGAATTAAAACAATGAATTTGTACTATTTAATTCGTGGAATACTCGACCGAAATGAGTTGTGGTTATTATTGTTCATAATCCCCAATTTAGCAGATTACATTTTTCATTTAAAGAATTGCTAAACTAAATTCTGATCGTTATTAAAAAAATGTCTTCACAGTGTAAACACAACCATGGATGTTTATTTTCAAGTATAGAATGGCAACCATGTTAACAAATAACACGTAGTGCAATATTTAAATTGAAACATCGCCGTATTTGAACTTTGGTTCATGCAGTATATTTAGATATTTCTGAAAGTGAATTATTCTTATAGTACACTATAGGAAACAAAATGTCTTTATCACTCAGTATTAAGCTATTAACTTCAGATCACCTCCAATAACTGAATTCACAAACATGCAGGTTCCTTATCAAATTTCGTTATGGTAAAGTAGGAATTATGGTGTGAGTACTTGGTTCAAGGTTTCAGGTAACAATACGATTACGTGTAACATTCCCAAGGGCCCAGTACCACTATTGCTGTCACATCTATGCATAAATCTGTTTCATTAATAAACGTGGGCGCAGCAAAACACGAACTCATACGATATTATGACAAATACCTAAGTTATACCTATGATTATGTTTTGAAAACAATACACCAGGCTCTGGAAACTTCCTACATAATCCAATATACAGTTTATTCGAAAATAAAATAGAGTGATTTCTGAACTTGTAATTTATATAACGCACATGAACTTACAGAATGTTAGTATGTTTTTACTAATGTTAAATAAGCGTTAGTTTTGATTTAATTATTTAAAAACAAGGTATCATGATTCTAAGTTTTCTGTTCAGTCAAATCGGTTTAGCCGTTCTTGAGTTATAAATAGTGTAACCTTACATTAATTGTTTCTATATATAATAGGTGGGGGAAAAAAAAAACCAAAATTTTTCCGGAAAACCCAAAAAAAAATAAAAAATTTTTTTCTTTCCCCGTTTAAAAAAAAAAAAACCCCCCTTTTTTTTTTTTTTTTTCCCCTTTTTTTTTGGGTTTCCCTCCCCCCCCCCCCCCAAACCCCTTTCCCTTTTACCCCCAAAAACCCCCAAAAAAAAACCCCCCCCCCCCCCCCCCCCCCCCCCCCCCCCCCCCAAAAAAAAAAAAAAAAAAAAAAAAAAGGGGGGGGGGGGGGGGGGGGGGGGGGGGGGGGGGGGGGGGGGGCCCCCCCCCCCCCCCCCCCCCCCCCCCGGGGGGGGGGGGGGGGGGGGGGGGGGGGGGGGGGGGGGGGGGGGGGCCGGGCGGGGGGCCCCCCCCCCCCCGCCCCCCCCCCCCCCCCCCCCCCCCCCCCCCCCCCCCCCCCCCCCCCCCCCCCCCCCCCCCCCCCCCCCCCCCCCCCCCCCCTTAAAAAATTTTTTTTAAAAAAAGGGGGGGAAAAAAGGGGGGGGGGTTTTTTTTTTTTTGGGGCCCCCTTTTTCTCCGGGGAAAAAAAATAAAAAAAAAAAAAAAAAAAAAAAAAAAAAAAAAAAAAAAAAAAAAAAAAAAAAAAAAAAAAAAACCCCCCCACACAAACACAAAAAAAAAAAATAAAAAAAAAAATTAAATTTTTTTTTTAAAAAAAAAATAATCAAAACAAAAAAAATATATAGATATATAAACAATTAATAAGTAACAATCAGGTTTTAACAACAAATTTTATTATCTTTCTGTTATATATCCATTCTAATCTTGTTATATTTACTTATATTCTATATAAATTATACGTATTTTTCAAATAGGTATTATTTATTTTGAATTAAGTAATGAAATTTTATAAACCTTATATAGAAAATACAATCAGTGTAACAGTCATAAGTATGGATAAAATTACTGGTTTTGAAATCTTTACAGTTTGAATATTACTCATGCCCTTACGTTAGTTATAATTGAACCACTAACGAAGGAAACACGAGCACTTAAATAATTTCACACGTTTCAATGCAGAGGCAATGAACTTTTATACTGGACTATTTTGCATAAAATTAACAGCAATATAATTGTGTGTAATTAATTAATTCGGAAAATATAGTATTATTTTATAAGAATTAGAAGAAGAAAAATAAACGATATGTTTATACACAAACATATAAAGGAAGGTTTTTAATAGCTAATTGCATTCTACACACGCCCATACCATATAAAATTATTTTAGCCAAGCTATAGCTAATCTTTTCAAATCACATTCACCCTATGAAAAGGTCCTACAGTGAGCCTAAACGGTCAACGTCTTTCGCATCAAGACATACAATGTCTGATGTGTAAGATGCTGTGTTTGATGCGAAAGATGTATCTCGGACTACATATCGATCGTCCACTTGCGTGGAATACCCATATCACAAAGAAGCGAATAAAGATGAACTGAAAATAAAATAAATCAAAATCGGTTCCGGGGAAGTGCCGAGACTACAACATTGCTATTTTTCGGAGGATGCAAAATGTTATATTACGCTCGATCGCAAATGTGACAGGACAGGTGGCCAACTAGTGGACTGTGAAATAGAAAATCTAGCCATTCATAAAGGCTACTGTGAGAGTCTCAGGTTCTATCCAAATAAGCTGACAGGCGAGCTGACACAAAAAGGCTCACGAAATACACGAGAAGACATACTTTGATGATGATGCCATGTGTCTGACCCCGCTGGGGGCACACTGGTACTGTATTATTTTAGCCACATTTTCTTATAGTTTGACTGATTGCACATATTTAAAAAGATAGCTTAAAGAAAATGATGAGAAAGTAATATATTGTAGCTCGTTAAGAAATTTGCGTTCAAAACGTGTGTGGTTGTAATTATGGGGTACTACGATGAAATCTGGAAAATCTGGAAATGGAGGGTGGAGGCTAGCATTTAAGCACGGGGGAGTTGTGTAGGAGCCGACCTATGCATTTCCGTGAAATGCCCGTACACTACTCGATGCTCTTGGCGGAGTAGTCATCGGTCTAGCAAGTCCGATTTGCCACGTCCCGTCGTACTCTCTGGGACCTTCTGCGACCGAGCTTATAGTTCGGAACACCATCCATAGATTTCGCAGATCTAACGGCAAAGGGCAGAGGCAAGTGCCGGCGCCTCAAAACCGGCTATATCGGCAGGGACGATACCCGGAACGAAACGACCGATCATGCGGTATAACCACATAACCCACCAAACTGGATGAGGCTACAGCGGCCTGGGGATAAAGAAATTCCTAAAATGTCTGAGGCAGAAGGCAAGGGGAAACCACTGCTATTACCTTTCCCTAGTAGTCAACAATGAAAAAGTCTCTTATAACCACGGCCCCGAGTCCCTGGCGTCCCTTTAATGGGACAGGGGTGCGAAGAATCTCCAGGTGCACTAATAATAATACTTTCAACATCGCGACATGGAATGTGAGAAGTCTCAAACAAGATGGTAAACTTCCAAATGTAATAAAAGAGATGAAACGACTAAAAATCGACCTAATGGGTATCAGTGACACAAAATGGCCTGGAAAGAACCAATATACCACTTCTGATATGGTGCTGTATTATTCGGGGACTGAAGACACAACAGAATCATACGGTGTAGGAATTTTAGTCACGAAAGAAATTTCAAAAGCGGTGACTGAATTTATACCTTTATCAAATAGAGTAATGATGATAAAGATGAAGGGCTGGCCGTTTAATATTAATATTATACAGGTTTATGCACCAACAGCACAGAAGGCGGATAGCGAAATCGAAGAATTGTATGCTGATATAGAAACGCTTTTAAGCTCTACTAAAAGGCACGAGGTAACCATTGTAATGGGAGACATGAATGCCAAAGTCGGATCAACTCATGTCCCCGAAGTGACGGGTGCTTATGGATTAGGAGATCGAAATGACAGGGGTGACACTTTAATACAATTCTGTCAAGAAAAAGAATTAACTATAGTCAACACACTTTTCAAGCTGCCACCGCGTCGTCTATATACTTGGACTTCGCCAATGCATACACCTAAAAATATAGTGCGCAATCAGATTGATTATGTGATGATCAGTAGGCGATTTAGAAATTGTGTGAAGTGTGCGAAGACCTACCCCGGAGCAGATGTTGGGTCCGATCATAATCCAGTAGTCGTTCGTCTACAATGTAAGCCAAAAAGAGTTAATGCGAAACCCCAGCCCTTGAAATTCAATGCGAATAAGCTTAAAGATCCCAATACTAAACAGGAAGTGTCGAATGCATTGAATCAACAGTTGAGCATACGAACATATTCTACTCCATCAACAAGTGATGAAATTTGGACCAGCCTCAAACAAGTTGTACATAACGTATGCACAAAGTACCTACGACCAACGGCAATGAAGAAGCAGGACTGGATGACCGACTCCATCCTAGAGTTAATGGAGGATCGAAGAAAATGTAAGTCCAGTAATCCTCAACGCTACAGGGAGATAGATAGGATAATCCGCAAGGAGACCAAGATAGCTCGAGAGGAATATTACAAAAATAAATGTAACATCATGGAAGACTTACACAAGAAACATGATAGCTTCAACATTCACAAAAACATCAAACAAATGTTAGGGCTTAATTGCAGAAGTATTTCAAGCTTAGCCGATGCAAATGGGCAGCTTCTTCTAAACATTGAGGCCAAAAAGGGAAGATGGGTGAGTATGTTACAAAAAATGTTCGAAGACCCAAAGAGATCTGGAGATACCATGTGCTCCAAATGACACTGACCTACCAATAATTAATGCAGAAATTATTCATGCACTCAAAAACGCAAAACTTGGTAGAGCGCCAGGCCCAGATAACATCTTGGTAGAAGTAGTGAGACTCCTGGAGGGTGACAACATTTATCTGCTCAACCAACTTTTCAATAAAGTATACGACACGGGAGTTCTCCCACTGGACTGGTTGAAATCTACGTTTATTCCTCTTCCTAAAAAGAAAAATGCCCGTAGATGTGAGGAATATCGAACAATCAGCCTTATGAGTCACGTCCTTAAGTTATTTTTGACCATCATCCATAACAGGATCAGAAAGAAATGTGACGAACAATTGGGAGATAGCCAGTTTGGTTTCCGCTCTGGTGTAGGAACACGTGAAGCTCTGTTCGCTCTTAATGTTCTTGTACAGAAATGTCAAGACATGCAAAAAGGACATTTTTCTGTGCTTTATAGATTACGAAAAAGCGTTTGATAGAGTCAGACACGAAATCCTCTTAAACCGTTTAACAGATATCGGGCTTGATGAAAAGGATTTAAGAGTGATAAGGAATCTGTACAGGGACCAAAGAGCAAATGTTAGAGTTGACCGAGAAGAGACCGAAGATATTAATATCTGCCGCGGTGTCCGTCAAGGTTGTATACTATCACCGATGCTCTTCAATATATATTCCGAGGCAACCATGTCAGAAGCCATCGAGGGATTGGAAGTCGGAGTAAATGTAAACGGAAGAGTCATAAATAACCTTCGGTATGCAGACGATACCGTCCTCATAGCGTCATCGAACGAACAGTTGCAAAATTTAATCAACAGAGTCCACGCTTTTCTAGAGAGATGGTCTATCCATTAACATTGCCAAAACCAAGGTTATGATAGTCTCACAGAACGACACCTTACGATCTGACATAAAGGTGGCTGGAAAAACGCTGGAGGAGGTACGTCAGTACAAGTACTTGGGAACGTGGGTCAATAAAGAATGGAGTTCCGATCAAGAGATCAAAACTCGTATCGAAATTGCCCGCGGTTCGTTTAATAAAATGAAAGGAATACTGTGCTGTCGTCATCTGAACCTAAAGCTCCGGTTTCGAATCCTCTGCTGTTACATATGGCCGATAGTTCTTTACGGTTGTGAAGCATGGACTATAAAGGAGGCCACTCGGCGACGCCTAGAGGCATTCGAGATGTGGTGCTATCGTCGCATGCTCCGCATAAGCTGGACTCAAAAGGTCACTAACGAAAAAGTCCTTGAACGTATGGGAACTACCAGAAAACTGATGCAGCAAATCAAACAGCGTAAAGTCGGATACCTAGGTCACGTGTTGCGCCATGACCGATACCAACTGCTCCAAATTATAATGATGGGAAAAATCCAAGGTAAAAGGAAAGTTGGTAGGCGGAAGAAATCATGGCTGCGTAACGTTAGGGAGTGGACGGGTATTAGAACTGCTGAGGAACTGCTGCACCTGGCCCGAGACAAGAGACGCTACAAAAGTCTGACAGCCGACCTCCAGTAATGGAGAGGCACGCGAAGAAGAAGACGATGAAATCAATGTTTTGTACATTTTGTAGATTGTTATAAAATCTGCCAAACGTAATATAATTCCATACTAAATCTAATTTGCATCAAATAGAACGCGTGTAAATAGAAAAATAAAATGATAAAAATGTTAGGAAACGTATTGCTTTCAAATGCCTTTTCAATGAGACACTTATTTCAATATAAGTAGCATCAATAGATTTCAACTAACAAAATAGTTTTAACGTTTAATATGGCCCTCTACATTCAGCAAACAAATTAAAAAAATAGAAATTTGCAAATAGAGGTTTTTAAAATAGTTATCGCAAACATAGAATACGCTATTCACAGACTTTTAATTCGTTTTGCAAATGTTCGTCTGATGCACAACATAAACAAACCGGAAGAGCAGTGACCAGCGTCATCCGAATTCGGCACACAACGGGACGCGACGGCAAATTAACCTCACTTTCCCACCTGACTGCTAACTGGACTCATCTTTAAACGATCGTAATTGATTTCAGATTTGAATTAGATATTTTTAGATTTAACATAAATTGGAACAAACTTCACTTAACTAAGTTGGCTTTTTATCCATAAATGCATAGTTAAGAGACATATTAAATCCTTCTTTAATGTGGCACTTACAAAAATACTAAACAACTGATTTTACTATCTCTATTGTCAGCACTCGTGGGTTATTGGTATCCTTGTAAGTCGGCCCTTTTGGTGAACCTGTAATTTATCACTTATTCCCCTTTGTTATTGGACCCCAGAGAGGTTTATCAGTAACAGACATCACCCTAGATATATTAATGTCGTCTATGGCGACCGGAATTTAATTACGTCTGGAAAAACAAATAGTTATAAGCTAAATTTTTTTATGATGCAGTGAAGTGGAGTCTCTACAGATTCAACATCACTAAGAGTTCAGATAATATTTCAGCCTCAGTAGTCCCATAAGTACGAGTAATTGCAGCGATTCTCAGTTCATCACAGCGAAAACACAATTTCACAGAAAAAATTAATCGAATTGTTCAAAAATGAAAAAGTTAAATTGTGAAAAAGGGGGACAAACATCCATAAGCATAACATATCACTTTATCATTTACATTGTATTACTTATAAATTAGCATATCTAACATTTCTAGTTAGTACAAGTAACGGACTTTTGCCAATTATGGAAAACATGTGAAGCTATTATTATACAACAATAGAACAGTAATTTTAATAACACGAGACAATTGTAGAAGAAAGAGCAAGAATAATACCTATGATTGTGCCAGTAGGAATTTAACAATGTTACTTTGAACTTATCAAACAGAATGAGAAAGTAATTTTATGAATAACATTTTTATGTTTAAACTCAATCGAATCGTTATCCAGAATTTTGTCACTAGAAAAATAAAGAAAATAGTCGTTTATTTATTTGTTTATTTATTTATTTAAATATGCAACGCCACCAGTTTACACAACATACCCAAATAACTTATTCATAGATTATTATAAATTTCGCTTCGAAAACCATTTATAGGCGTACACGTCATTACAGTTACTATCGTACACCTAAAGCACCATTTAGTCTTTAATATTTTTCTAATTATAATATTACGTAATAGAAACCCCAATACTTACACTGTTTATTTATCTTCCCTAATTAAATCTAATTTCATATTTGTATGAGTGGCGGACCGCAGCACCGGATATCCGCGACTGGTCGGGACTTTCGGTTCATACGTCTGTACACTGCATGCTCGTAAAAGTATCTATTAAATGTCTGGTATCTATTTAATGCTATTATTTATATAGCTTAGTATTTAATAACGGTGATATAATATTGAGGCCATGAATATATGGGAACTATACAAGCCTGGTTTTTAATTATTCAATATATTTTGACCTCTTATCATATATGATATATTGAATTATTTAATAAATATTTATTAATATGATAAATGAATCATTAATTATTAAAGTTATAGTCGACCAAACATACAAACAACATCCTTTTTGCGGAATTATATTTGGATTTGGATATTCTTATTTATGATTTTGAGTCACTATTACCTATTAGCTTGCAAATAACATTTAAAATCTGAAATACATATTATAGAAATTGAATCGGGAAACATTAACATTAAGGCTTATTTTAAGCTTTTTAAATGTATATCAAATATTTTGGTGATCATCTTGAAGCAAATCTCAATCAAAATAATTCAAACCGTTACCAACGCTGCACAGCTAAAACAATTATTACTTTCTTTACGCAGTAGGCTGATAATATTACTTTATAGGTACTTAGATTAGAGCCATCACAAAATCGCATATAAATGGTACTCGCATTCGAAGCTTTACTTGAAGGTCAAGAGAGAAAAAATTAAATCAAATTGAAATAATCTTTTAAAAATCAATAGTTACTTCTACATCTGTCTTGAATTGTGTCTGTGTGTGAAGTATCATATTCATCTTAAAAAAGAAGTACTTTATTCCATTGTTTTCGTTCAGAACTTTCTGAACACAAGAATATAAATCGAATGACCAAATAAGAACGCGGTCCATCTTAACGGTTGACCAATGACAATTAAGTGAAAAACGGTCCTCTTTTGTTTTACATTCTCAGCACTCCGACTCTACTCGAGTACACTCAGCGTGGGCTGCCACCGTTGATGAATTAGCTCTTAGAGCGGGCCCAATGCGCACCCAGGTGTGTGGTATGCGATATGAGGGCCGTTGGGTTGTTGAACCTTATTATACCAATCCACTTGTCTTAAGTTATCTAACATAATATTAAAAGATTACAAAAGGAACGACGTTGCAGTTGCAAGGCACTCAGCTCATCACAAATATTTTTTATAAACTATTCAATACAAGCAAAGTATGTAGTACTTTACTACAATTTTAGGTCAATCCCAAGAAGGCTGGCAATAAGACGGTAACCGGACGTAGATATTTATGCGACCTAAACCCACTCTATGTGGGTGTTATATAGTGGTCAGTTTTTATGAAACTTTATTAAGACACATCAAACAAACCATTATGCTCTGTGTCATAGGATACATTATTGTATTACAGATATACCGATTTCTCAGCTTTTCCAGTTTGTATTGTTTTGACACTAAAACGCATTTAAACAAACAAAGCATTGATGTTGTCTATGAGATGAGCATACATCTATTTATACTTATACGTTCCGTATGTGCTCAAACGGTTATATTTAGCGATGCGTAGCTTGGACTATTAAATCATTAAACTCGGGCAATGCTCACTTAATGAATGCGTAAAAGAATGGTCTTTTATGATGTTATGAAATTGTATAGTCCCCGTAAATAAGTTGACCACTGCCATTAGATGCACAAAAGTTGGTCTAGGATGAAATTCAATGTACTCATGCCATTAGACTGATAATAGTTAAAAGTATTAATGAGAAAATACAAAAAGCAAGCACATATAAATAACGTTCGTTATTTTTTAAATGTTTTGTGTAACATCAAACAGCGCGTTTATTGCGTATATCGCAGTTCTTAATAAAAAGGGAACTTTTTAACCAATGTTTGTACGCTAACATGTAATTTATACCTTCTACTACTAATTTCTAAAACCTTATCTGCATATTACTTCTAGCAACTCATAACTCTAAATTTATTTATACATTTTAATTATCCTTGTAACAATTATACAACAACCCACGTCAGTTACTTACTACTTAATGATTTTTACTAAATAATTACCTTTTTTTATTAATTACTTTTTTAATGTCGCTTAATAATTTGAATTTCTAAACTCATAGTAACAAATTACTTCCGTAGACCCAAAAATGAATTCCGTGATTGTGACTTATGGTTTTAAAAATCACTTTGACAAAATGTAGATAAACGAAACTTGAAATTCTTAAGAATAACAATATATTATTATATATGTTCTAATTTCACATAATTGGGTTTTCAGAGAATGGGGGCACCAGCTTGGGGTACCCGCGGAGGCGGGGATAGACCTCGTCTGCTACGTATGACACCGCTGAGACATAGCTTCGCAGCACCAGCTACGCCGCCTGCGCAACCACCTCGTACTCATGACTATGCGTCTGATGCTGATACCAAAAAAGGTATATTCAAGGTTTTACTAAGGCGGACGTTACAAACAAAATATCATGCACATGTAGCAGCCGCTTTAATAGAAAAAAACTACTGTGAAAGAGATCCTGCGCACATTTTGTTTTTAAATAATAACCACCAAATATGATTATATTATGATAAATTTAAATAGAAAAAGTAACAAGTAATTTTAAACATTTCAGAAGAAAGCTGGAATGCTAATCTGTCACAGCGATGGCGTAAGCTAAGGCGTAGATGCTCCCGGCTTCGACCTGGTTCAGGAACCCGCGAGCCGAGCCCTGTACGTCGTTCCCCAACGCCACCTCGTCCCCCACCACACTGCTCCCCTGCTCCAGCATCGAAACTTTCCTTCAGGCATCGTGGTAAAGTTTACACCACAGCATCTCTACGCGTCACAAGTGGAGCCCCCGACATTCTCCGAGCACTTGGAAAATTAGGCGGAGGGCTAAGGAGAAGGGCTCTCTCGGCCCATGATGTCTTAACGCCCCCACAGCAACAGCCTTCAACTTTCTATGTCCCTAGTCCCACAGCTATTAGAAACCCCCCTTCACCATCACCTACAAGACAGACCACTACCGTTCGTCGAAGATGCAGCTCTCCCAATATATATAGAACGAAAAATGATCGAGACAGAGTTCCGATGAGTCATGAAGATAAAAGCAGAGATGTTGTAGACTACTCGTATGGATTAGAACATAAAAAGAATGGAAGAGACGGACGCAGTAGACCGTATAGTGAAAACGTTGAAATACCTATCTATAAAAATGGATACAATCGATTGGGTGATAGCGAAAGGTTATGGGAAGAACCATACAGATTGCCAAGAGTTCAAATGCGCCAAGATCCAATACAGCAAATAAGGAATGGTGTTTCTGAGTTGCGCGTGAGTTCAACCCCTAGGCCAGCTAGGCCTCCCGTAGCGTCACCCACGACTCAAAAGACTCCCAAACGTCCTCCAATACCTGAACCTCGAGATACACACACTTTTGAGGTATGAACTGTTTCCTCTATATAAAAAGTAATCTGTGTTTTATATACAATACGTATAAATATCCTTCAAATGTCAACAACACACCTTGCCACTACTGGTAGCATGGCAGCTTTTTCAAAATAACGTAGAACTGATGTCAACGTATGATGGATTAAGAATTATATCATTAAATGCTATGCTTTATAGTCGTAGTCATTATTATAATATTACATAAGAAGACGAGCCTCATTACAAAGTCTCTGGCTCTTTGCCATGATTCAACTATTTATTCTTAAATTACCTGTCTGAAACATGCCTCCATAGACCTTGGCACAACTATTACTTTTTCTGTCAAAGTTTCTGAGAAATATGCCTCGATTGTAGGTATTATTAACTTTCGTATAACATAAGAAGGATTTGCATATATTTTCAGGTGCGTTTCACGAAGTCTGCTGGTGGCAAGGGCCTTGGGTTTAGCATCGTAGGAGGAAAGGATTCACCTAGAGGGGACATGGGCATCTTTGTGAAGACAATATTCAACAACGGCCAAGCTGCGGAGTCCGGTTTACTTCGAGAAGGTAACGAAATTTCACTTGAAATTATTCATATACGAAAGTGAACAAGTTGTCAAAACAAGATTGTACAATTTTCTTTAATAATGTTTAAAAGGGCAGTGCTTGCCTCGAGCGAAACCCCACTATTATTTTAGGTTGTTATTTTTTATATATACAAGTATCCGCTTCAGAAATAGGTCTTCACAGAGGAGAGGAGTGGCGTTAACATGTCTTAAGGTGAAATAGTGCCACTCCCACGCATTTTTATAGCTAAAAAATGATCTATTTATTCGATTCCAGTAACAATTAAAGTTAAGTTTCCAATTTGCAGAAATATTATTAATAAAAATATATTGCTCTACTTGTAAATACACACAGTGTCATTAATATGATTTTAACTACGCAATTTGGATGATCCATACATTCCATGTTTTTACCAGTTCCATTGTTATTTGTCTCGTTGTATATATGCATCTTGAGTTCATAGTCTCCTTACATAATGCAAAAGCTATTATGGGGTTATTGTGTAACGTGTTTTTTTCATTTCATTCCTCGCCGTCGGTTAATAACAGCTGCATTTCACTGCCCTCGGAATATGCAATTTTAACCGCCTGCTTCAATCATTTTTTACTTTATATTAAGCAACAGTTTGAAATGTTTAACTATAATAAACGGAGTCATTGTATTTATATCTCTATATTCTATTTTAAAGTAACTTAATACTAAAGCAATAGAAAAACCAAAACCAAAATAGTCTAAACGAGTAATCACATCACATAACATAGTTAAAATTATACCTAATCTACATTTTTACAAATAAAAAAAAATACTCATACAAAGACAACGAAATAGATCACTCTCACTAGAGAGTCATTGCACTAGCAATGTCATTAAGCCGCGGTAGCACTAAAGACCAGGTGAGCCTCCTGCCCGTTAGTTGCTATTTCATTAAAAAAGATACACTCTTGAACGGCGCTTCGTGGCCCACAAACACAGTCTTTCCAACAGATCCGGATTAATTCGGATATTACTAAAATGTGAATATGTAAGACTATTTGAACTAATTTGAAGGAATTTAAACTAATGGTCGTTTTAATGAGTAGGAAAGCTATTTCATAAAAAAATTATAAATTAACATTTTTATTTTCAGTTTCATAATGTAGATAGATCTTAATACTTATGAACAAGATATTTATTTTCAGACGCAGAATTGGCCAAAACTTTAGAAATACGTAGATTTCGAATATCCTTAGCTATCTCTATAGGCTGTAACTTATAAAGATTCCAATTTCAGGTGACGAAATCGTGTCCGTAAACGGTCGAGGTACTGCTGGGTTGACTCACGGAGAAGCCATACGGTTATTTAAGGATGTAAGAGCGGGGACCGTCCTTCTTCGTATAGCAAGAAGAGCACCAGCCCGCTGACTGCCCTGCGCCTGCTGTGGTGAAGAACCACTCCAGGCGCCTCACTTTGTCCCTGACTACTCTACTATTTAGGTACTAAGGGCAATAACCCTAATATAAAAAAACTAAATTTAGTGGACTGAAATTTCGTCACAGATTATATCATAAAACTGAAAATATAAATAAGAGTATTTTTAATATTATATTTCTTAAATTGTCAATAATACTCGTAGCGTCAATCAATCATCACCAATGGCAATAACGTTAATACAGTATTCAATAATTAC
Source organism: Pontia daplidice (assembly GCA_963693355.1). NCBI lineage: Eukaryota > Metazoa > Arthropoda > Insecta > Lepidoptera > Pieridae > Pontia > Pontia daplidice. Next base: position 4,976,269 of record CAVNZL010000138.1, on the reverse strand, counting down.
ACCTAACTAGAAATCAAAGTAAAAAGTACAAAATGATTCGTTTGTAATATTTCTCACGACTAAATCTGAAGGAATTTTACAAATTGCTAATATAATTATAAGGATGGTTCTCCTTTTGTAAAAAATAATTACAATATTAATAGTTTATTTAGTATAGATTTAAACTATAACTATAATTGTCCCATTAATATTTAAAGGTATAGTTAATAATGTCCATCTAGTATAGTATTAGTATAGTTAATAATGAACTTATTTAAAATAAGTGTAAAACATGTTTATATTGAATAACACCCAACGCATTTCATAAATCAATTAATCATGTATAAAGCTCCCTATTTATTTTACTAAATATTTAGTACAGTGTCTATATTTCTCCATAAAACTCTATGAAGTTTGTCACATATTTTGATTCTGTATATAAATCTAATAAAGGAATGTGCTTCCTGACTTAAATGCTTTTGAATTGCTATTTGAGTCTGTGATAATTAGAAGGAAACCAAATTTAATTGTAGCTGTATTATGTATCTATAATGCTAAGTATAATTGGATTAACTCCGAATGTAAATAACTCAGTACCGCACACTACCTAATTTTTGTCGCGTCGTCGTACGTTACCGTGATACCGTAAGTTTTTGGTACTACTAAAGAATCTTCATACAAATAACATACGCCGACGTGAGTGTGTGTGTTAAGCTTGTACGTAAAGGTATATTTTAAATAATTTTGTAATTTGTTGTTGTGAGATAACGTTTTTACTAAAAATTTTATACTCATAGTCCGCAGACCAAATCGTATGTAATAATTAAGTTTTGTGCACTTATAGAGATCAGGAGACATGATAAAATTGAAACAAAACTATTTATATTCAGCATATATTAAAGAATCTGTGTCGAAAAAAAATATTTATGTATATATGAAACTAGTCAAATGCTTTGCAAGACTTTGGAATATTTTTAAACCCTATATCTTTCTTTTCAGAGAATATCAAAAATATATTATGTAAAAAAAACGTGGATGTGTATCACAGCAATGTCTAGTCATTATTTATCTCAGATCATCCTAAAAAATATATATGGCCAAAGCAGGTTTTATCAGTACATGTACTTAGTTCACACACAGGACAAGATGAAAATGATATTATGGTGCCAAAAATGTTAGTATGGTGAAGCGCAGTGTACAAAGTTGTCACTTAGTGATCCAAGATTCAAATATTGCTATTTATGATCAACAATTTATAATTTATATAAGACGCCTTAATTAATTGCACAACTAACATATTTTGCATATTGTATACATTAACTTTTATTGTTAACATAGAAAGTATCGTAATATATGACAACGAATAAAAAGAGATATATTATGAATTTAAGTGTTTTATTGATAAATGGTTTTAATAGTAAATGTGATCGTAAAAACTTTTGACTGGAGAGATTTCAATTCTGTAAATTAATGAATAAAACAAAATAACGCTAGAGTTTACGGTATAACATTATGTTTTAGCCACTCCCACAATGCGATACTTAAAAACATCTTTATTTTCAATTTATATAAATGTGGTTATTCCACATATGTACCTAAATAATAATATTCAATCGGTAATAATCGATGGTGTGATAACAATCATTACTTCATATAATGATATGAAGTAATTGACAATGGTCAACCAATACAATTTTTTTATGAAAACACAAGATTATTTTTAAGAAATGTTTATTATAAAAATAGCTCTTAACAATAAGATATAATTTAGGGAGTACGAGTATAAATATTATGCGGTTACACTTTTAGTGTTTTAACGAGATTGGTTAGATATACAAGGTAGAAAAATAGGAAATGTAACATCTATTTACAAAATTTCATAAAGTATTAGAAAAACAAATTAATAAACTAATAAAATTATTCAAAGTTAGGAATGGCAAGGCGTATTTTAACTGGTAATCTAAAATTAATATAAAAAGCAAAATTACTTTCGTTATTCGGTAATATAACATTCGTAAATATACAAAATCCAAGCTAAGTAACAAATAATAATGTATAAGTACCATCCTTATTTAGAAATGAGAAATTACGATCGCAAATTTGAAATCTGGCAATAGGAATTTTTCTTCCAATGGCACGCCCTTGACACAAATACATTATGTAATACTTACATCATACTTACAGCTACTTTACTTCAAGACTAGTATTTTAAACAATAAATAAACATTTGAATAATTCAATTCAATGACAGTCTTCGGGTTTAACTAGGATACGTTTAAAACGTCATCTGCTCTCTCGAAATAGACAATCGGATAGATCTTAAACATTGTGATAATTACTTTACATCTCAAGTTGACTAATGACCTAATTTCGATTGCAATTCAATTCTTTCAAAAATGTAATATAGGCCAAAAACGCGCATGTTACGTTGGGCAATGCCGAATGGAACTATATTTTAATATTTGTTTATTTCGCGATATCCTCTAGATATCTTTAATATTTTTACAAATTGAAAGAACACCACAGTGTTGATATTTAAACCGGTTACTGTGAATGATGATATGAAGTTATGAGGAACAGGTCCCTTGTGTGTATCCAAGTCTAAGGGTCCAGGCTAATTATCGGAATTTATGGGGTTTTTCAATACTAAAGCAACCTGGCCAGCAGGTAGGGCTTTTAAAGCTGCCCATGCTTGAGTTCGTGTAAATCCTTCGAATGATTGTCCGCCGGCCGATAGAAGTTCAGCACCAACCAATACACGACCGCTCTGAGCTGCGGCGCCACCTGTGATTAAGTTATCGATTTTAGAATATAATGTATTTTTTTTATATGGGTTCTGGCGATTGAAATCCAATATAATGAGTATTACCTGCAAATAGTTTCTTAACAGTTAGTGGCCTGTCACCATTCGGTGAGTCCCTGCCACCATCAAGTCCAAATCCTAATCCAGCACCTCCACCAGCCTTTTCTAAAAGGACAGTTACTACTGGTGCATTGGTCTTCTTCTCGTCCCTGTTGTTAGTTTTCACTTTCGACTCCGCTGTTTAAATCAAATAATATGTCTTTTATTCAGTAAGAACAGTGTTTGGTATGTATGACGCTTTCAGATTATAAAAAAGTTTTTAATTTCATCTCTTTAGATTTATACAGAAATAAACAAAATTTAAAATCGCAATCGATTGCTTTCCACTATTTTCACCATCGATCGCCTTGTCCTTTTTTAGGTAAAAAGGACAATTTTATACATATAATAAATATCATAAACATATTTTGAAAAAAGCTAATGGAAAAGGTAACATACCATTGTCAGAGCCGCCATTCTTAGAGATTCCATTCCTTTCAATTTCAATTTCTATTATGACCTCAGAGCGTTGCTCCTATAAAAAAATATTACAATTAATGCATCAAAAACATAAATAGTTATTTTTTTAACTTAAATGTCGATGACAAATATTTGATTGTAACAAAACATGATTGTACTATTTAGCTATGAAGGGGAAATACTGGAATAGTATAAATCCAAATTGTATTAGCATACAAATTTATTATATTTTACCTTTAAAATTGTAACAGATTGCGCATGCGTAAGTCCTGTCATTGGGCAGCCGTTAATGCTTTTTATTTTTGTTCCCTTTCTAATGCCTGCCTTGGCTGCAATACTGTCACATAACACACGATGGACCTGGAAATAATACCATACCTCCATAAAATAAAAATATATTGCAATCTTTTTAAAAAAAATATGGATATTATTTGATCGCCAACTCTTTATGAAAAGTTACATGATATTATTTTTTATACTTTAAAAATAATATATAATAAATTAGTTTAAGCATTGAATACACACCGTTACATCTTTTGCTTCACAATCTGTGCCTCCAGCTAATATAAGACCTACACCTGAACCATTTTCTTTTTTGAGCTGAATTTTTTGCGTTTCAATATCTTTACACTCGTGTTGTTGAGTGTCATTTTTAAGCAAATGCGATACGGTGGTTTTCGCAGTTAACGTACTTGTGGGTTTTGCAATGATTCTGCTTAAATCTTCCTGCGCTGGTAAACTAGTGTTAACCTTTTCCTCGTTTTTCAATATTCTATAATTATTATTATTGTGTGTTGTCCCTGAATAAGCCTTGTTGTTTTCAGAAGGAGTCTTCTTATCGAACCTTTTGTAATCATCCAATCCAGCTTTATTAATCTCACTCATTATTTTCTCTTTGATCACTTGGGGTACTTCGTCGTGTCTATCAGTTTCTACAGATGCCCCATTTTGTTTTGTTTTATTGTTTGCTGACAAATTTCGTTTTAATCTTGAGTTCTTTAAATCTGATTTTCTTTGCCGAATATTAATCTCACTTTCCGAATCAGAATCACTTTCAACAACTATTTTATTACGTCGCCTGCTGTCGCCTTTATTCGTTATGACACTCACATTGGAAGGGAGCGTAGAAAGGCGTTCAGACGGTCTAGAAACGGGGCTAGGAGATCTGTCATGAGACTCATGAGAGAATTTAGTTTCGATTACAGGTGACTTTAGCTTTGCATCTCTACCACTCCTACATTTTGCAGAAGCGAGGATATTCCTTCTATTTATCGTATCAACATTGTAAGTCTTTGAAACTCTTCTCTTATCTGAGTCTGCTACAGAACTTTCTAAAGAACTACAACTCGCCTGCGATCCGGAGGTTGCACCTGATCCAGCTGATGAACTCAGCGACACGTTCGTGTCAGATGATACTGATCGACAGACTTTTCGTTTAATATATTCATCGCCATTTTTGTCAACATGGGTTGGTTTTCCTAAAAAGTCAGACTTCACGTAAGTGGCGTAGTGTAAAATTTTGGGCGACATCTGCGAGCTGTCAGACTCCACATGGTCTAAGTGCTGCATTGGTGATGAAGCTGAAGATCGATAGCTGGATTGGGTGGAACTCATAGCTGAATCATTATCACTATCTACCACCTCCGTTGTTGTACAAATTTTAACTTCAACGTTTTTAAAGTTATGCATATTATTAAAATTACTTTTATCGTATTGCTTATATACAAGTGGGGAATGAATGTAATGTGTCCTGGATATATCTGAAGAAGCCCTTAACGGCTTGTGTAAACTTTGTACGGTATTCATTTTGTTAATAGTTTCAACTTTTTCAGCGAATTTCCTTTCTGGGGTTGATTCTTTAGATAAGCACGATGTCGGCGTATAAACTTGCAGTGACTTCCTTTTAAAAGCGGGTGAATACTTGGGGAGATTATTGGGCAAGAAATTTGTTTTCCATTTATTGTCATTGAAAGATAACGGTTTTACATTGCTGACCTTATTTTCACTCTTAATTTCTGGTTTCGAAGATTTTTGTAGGAAAATTTTGCATAGGTTGTCTTTGACTTTTATTTCAGGTAAATCAACAATGGGTGCTTGCATTTCAGGTATAACTAGACCTCGTAACTTCGACATTGATTTTTTTCGTTGTTCTATTAAATATTCTAAATTTGACTTGTGTGATCCCGAATGTTTTGAACTATTATCCTCACTTATACTGCGACCATGGAAAATTGGTCTCGTGAATGTTTGCTCTGAAGCTAAAGTATTGGTACTGCCATAGAATAATGGTTTTTGTAATACTTCTTTCTGAATATATTTCTTAGTTTTAGTTTCTAATATTGTATTTTCACCACCACCTAAGACCTCAGGTCGTTCCGTGTGTCTTTTATACGTTCGCGGCGATTCATCAAGGTTATCTTGTGACTTTGTCAGACGCCTATCTAATGAGGATATTTCTGTATAGTTATTAACACAGGGTGTAACAGATTTCCTTATGGTAGAATGAGATCTAACCGGCAGAGTACCACATTTGTCTAAGCGATCGGAAGATATTGTACGATCTGAAGAAAACATCGCTATTTTATCCTTTACACTGGCCTCACTCCTTGCATCTTGAGTTCTAGATGTATATGAGAACCGTGGGCGAGTGGTCGGCCAGTTTGGGGGCATGCGTGGGGGTAATCTGGTGGGTAAATCTGGTATCTTCTCAATCGCATCTGAAGGCGTTTCCACTCCATCGGGAGGCTGTCGAGGACATGTCGGTACCGACGCCTCGTCATTTGAAAGGCTTTTGTCTTCAGCATCGCTGCGGCTTATGCGCTCTGAAACATTACATTTTAAATCATTAAAATGTATAATAAATTTATTTATTAATATATAATAAAACTTAAACGTTGATAATAAAGTGTTTTTATAGGAATAAGGATACGTTAAACATTGTTATCAAAAGTAGATTATTGAACATCGGCTTTTGTTTAAGCAGCAATTTATTTTTGAACTGATAAATCGACTGAAAACCGGTATATACTATACCAGTTTTTATGACGACGACAAAGCTTATGCTGTATTTTAAAAAAATAACTTGTTTAACAAATTTCTACACGACATTTACTATAATGCTTACAAATTAAACATATTTTTGCCGTTGGTCAGATGTATTTAAAATTTATTAAGAACCTAGTCATCTAATGTCATTGGTTTAAATATTTACGTAAAAGTCTATATTGGAAATATTGAAACAACATGATTCACTATCCTATTACTGTGGACCATTGACCAATACAAGTACTATGCCTAATGCCTATGCACTAAGCGATGAATCATTTCTTACCTCATCATTACAAAATATAGATGATGCCCCTATAAATAGGCAAATAATACACGTAATGACCACCAATAATGGCGTGCGTTAAAATATCATTGTGCGATGTAAATTACGTTAGTATAATTAGCAATACCTTCTTTTTCTTCCTCAATTGGGTGCAGATTCAAATGCCGAATACTAAGAACTGTGTAGGTCTTCGTATCAAAGATCAATATCTTTTTAGTTAACATTTATCAAAGGAATGAACTGTTTAAAATAATAGTTAAACGCAAACTGAGTTTTGTCTTCATATGGCACACTTTAAATTATTTGCACAGCTGTTTTAAATCTTTAAATAATATTAAAATGATTAGAATAATTTTCGTTTATAAAAGCATTGAATTCATTTACACAGTTGCGATTTCAAAGGCCTTTCAATGACTCCTTTATAACTTATATACTCTTGTAATACATACAGAGAAATAAAATAAATTGAGAAAATAGGAAATCATAAAAATCAATCTAGAAACGGAAACATAAATCAGTTCTTAAAGATTTACTTATGCTTATTGCTTTTACTATGTTTTCGAGGGCATAATGTTTTCACGAACTTTCAAGACTTGGGGTCCTAACTGCTAAGACGCATGGTGTTTTTATCCTTATGATTCCAGAACTATGAATGAGTTAAACAAATCATAAATTTATTTGGATAATTTGCTTAAATATTTATGTTACAAATTGATTCTATTTTATCTAAGACGCTTAATTCCGATAAATTTTGAAAAAATGTTACAGAGCAACATTGTATTCACTTCAGCATAATATAATAACTTTTTTTAGACAAAGAATAAATCGTAATCTTTTTTTCTACATTAAAGTCTCAAACCTCGTGAAAAACAATTCTCTGTAACGGTTTTATCGGAAAATATACTTATATTGAAAATGTAAATTGTATATTTCATATTTCTAGACATTGAAAGAAAGCTGGCAAGGTTCTTATAAATTTTTATAACAGGCCTCTTAATTAATGTACAAAACCATCTGAATATTTTAAATTAGATAACATCAGACCCTGTGAATGGTAAAGACTTCTTTTCCTCACTTGACATTTGTACATACTTATATTTCATTTATGCGAATGACGCGATGAACTTAACCGTGTTTACGTTTTAGTATAAATAAATTTAAAAAATGTCCGTTATCGTTAGTCGGTTTTCAATAGGTCAGGTCGAGCCATAATTTAATAAGTTTTCAGATTCTTAGGAACAGTAAATATTTCTTTTTAATTTCATGATTCCTAATATTTTCTTTATATACAAAAATATCCTAACACTAATAATTAATTAATTTTAAAATAATCCCAATACGAATTTTGCTTGTATTTATATACCTACCAAGTAAAGACATGGAGCGCCTCGGTAGCCTCCTTGTGTCCAACATTATATAACTTTAATCTCCTGAATTAAAACTAAATTACATCAATTCATAACACTGCACTTTCGTTTATCAAACCAGTTTTCGGTTCACGTTCATTCACAAACTTACTTTCATTGCTTTGGGAAAAAAATCTCCGAAAACAATGTGTGAAAAACAAAGGATCTCAAAACGAGACTGAGCCGAGGAAGATCGAGTATGGAATGCGGAACACTTCCATTTCAGTCCGAAATAACAGTTATTTAACATAGGGCTGCGTGTGCGCTTGCGGCTTGAGCGTATGAAGGCTAAATCGGCGTACGCGGTACCGCCGCGGCGGAACGCGATGCACTAAGTCGCCAGTTTGCCACGGACTTGCAGAATTTTGCAGCGTCGCCGCCCTTGACGGGGGCGTTGCTCCGGACCAGGGACGGACACGTCTCCCCGCACCCTCCGCACCACTAGTCACCACTTACAGAACCTCACTACAGTCTGGCTAACAATAACCAAAGAACGGAGAAATATTTTTTTACATTCACTTGGAGCTTTAACTTTAACAATTATAATTTCATAATAAAATGCGAAGGAACGAATTGCTTAGCAAGTGGTCAATCCGGCTTTGCTTTGTATTGATTAAAGTGGACATAAGCATCGATCACTAAATCTTGCTATATTTAGATTTTAGAGGAAGGTGGAGGGCGGCGACCGAGCGCAGACGGCGCCCGCGCACTACAGATGTCAGGGTCGCGACGCCCTGCGCTATGCTCTACTTCCGTTAATACGTTTTTGTACATATTAAGAATAAAATTTAAGAACCTATTTATAGGTGTCAAAACTGTAAAATTAATTAATTAAATCTCTTTAAGCTCTTATACTAATAAATAAATATTCTACCATACAAAAATAAAAATTAAAAAAAATATATTTATTTAGGTACACTATATATTTGTAACGGGTGGATCAAAAGAAAGTACACCATTTTGTTCAGCTACAGTTTCTTTTCTAAAATTAGAAAACTAGATTTCCTTTCTTATAGGTATATGTATATTATTTCCATTCCGTAATCTTTGCTGAAAACTTTCAACAAAAAATATATATATAAGAAGTGTTTTGGCAAGTTATTCTCCATTATTTTATCGAAACACAATCTCCAAATCAGAAATAGGGCTCAAATTTGCATCCACTCTAGAGGTCACTATTTAAGAGACATCGTTTTCAAGTCCTAAGATGACATAATTTCATGGCTCATATTATATACAAAAAACTAAGTCTATTTTACTAATTTAGTAAAGAAGTCGTCGTTGGACCAAAGAGGATTCTTACTTTTACGTCTTAGTTAAACAACGTTAGTAAAAAGTTAAAAAAATCTTAAGAAATTCTGTGGAATGAGGATGTTAACTTATTACGAAATTTAATTTGTTTAGGAGCAATTTGCAACAGCAATATTATACAATCAAAGATTGACCCAAGTTAGTCAGCTCCGACAATTGCATAAGAATGCAATAAAAGCTTCGTTTTTATGTTGGCACGAAGCCTATAGCAGGTTACTTATTTATCCATTAAAATGAATTTGGCAAGCTTTCATTTAATTCCCTCACGGCCCGCTACATTCAAGTTAAGCGGAGAGCGGACGCAACTGAGAGAATGCGCAAAGATGACGTCGTTCGGAGGCTGGAATGCCGCTGGACCCTCTCCTCCCTCGCGACTCGCAATCTGAACCGCCCCGACGTGTTTGCTAACTTGTTTGCACATTTTTTTACATTCCCCTCTTGCCATTAAATACTTTTTAATATGTATTGATAATATTATAAAGTGCTTGTAGCTTGCACGCGTGGGAATTCGTTCTTAATTCTCAATGGAAGTGAAAGACGCAAAAAATATTGCCGACCCAAAAGTTATCAACGTATCGGTTTCGCGGTTGATTGATACTTGATTCAATTAATTAATGACCTTTAGCAAGATCAGCGCTTGAAAGAAGTAATAGATCTCTCATCTCGAATATTGAATAATCATCAGTTTCATTTGGTTTCATCGATTATTTAAATAATAGAACAAGAATGAGACTATGAGAGTAAAAGAAAGTTCAATCGATTTCACTTTCAAACTAAATTAACTTTCTCCAATGACATGTCTTACATAATATTTCTAAGATAAAACAAGCCATAATCGCAACATTTGGAACTAAAGGTCGTCGAGTTAAAATCTAAATCACTTTCGTTCTACTTGAAATAATACCGAGATAAGCCTAGCTACAAAGTTGTAGAAAATGTCAGGGGAATTTCAATTTTACAGTGTGTATCCGAGATCCCGAGGTGTCCTATACAATAATCAAACTAGGAAATAATACTACTCGTATATGTACAGCGAAAGCCAATCACTTTCAATCATAAAATTGTCAATCTGAAATTCCAATTTGCGGCATGCAAAATGTTGAACAATGAATTCTGAGGCAGGTCGCGGTCGTTACATTATTGGTCGTGCAACGGACAGCAGGAATTCAGTTCGCCTTACTTTCCACAAGATTCTTTGTGTTCAAGGGAATTTAAAATATTTTATTAACAAAAACTTCGAGTTCCGATTACATAATCGTGTTGGCAAAAGTGTTTGTTTTTTTTAATGAGATAGTATTAATATACAAAGTTCATTTTATTAAATAAAACAGGGTGTACTGGCAGGGTGTACTCGTCTGCTGTTAAGTAATACCGCTGCTCAGGACTCGCAAGTGCGTTGCCGGCCTTTCAAGTAACACAACATTGTTTTCTTGAAGGTCCCTAAGTCGTGTAGGTTCGGAAAAAACCAAATTTGACCTACTTGATAATGAATGTTGGCTCTTTATCATCAATACAGTCAAAAATTTTAAATTCTCATTACTACTTAGTAACCAGTTCCTAGAATCTGCTTTAAATCATAAGATAGCCCCAGTATTTGTAATTAAGAAAATAATTAAAATCATCAATTCCAATGAGTAAATGTTGAAAACTTGCAATGTCAAAGGAATTATCAAGCTTTTATTCAAAGGAAGTCAAGTAAAGGTCACACCATGTGTTAGCAATGAACAGGTGCCTGGAAACAAACGTTACAAGGTGCCCTTTACAAAAGATAACGATAACATATTTCTAACGAACATTATTAAAAAACTATCGATAACCATCGATATTTTTGATAATATATATGTACTGTTATTTTTTATTGTGTTTGCTGTGTATGCTAGTAAATATTTCTTTCTTTCTTGCAAATGAAATATTTTACACATTTGTTTACAAATTTATAAAAACGAAACCTACCTATATTCCAATTTTAAAAAATATGTCACATTTCATCATCAAAATTTTACACAAAGGGTCTCATTTCAGTCACCAGCACTGGCAGCAAGATTTTTCATAAAAATGCGGTAATGTATTTTTTTATAGCTACAGTACAGATTTAAATGTATCTCAGATATTAGTTTATCACTGTCAATATAAAATATTAAAATAAGTATGATTTAGGTTCATGTTAAAGATAATAAAGGTAAAATCGCGAAATTCTGAAATATTGCATGAAGATTCGTATGACTAGTGAACGAAGCAAAAAACCGTACTCACCATTCCAATAACTTTTGTCGAACGATGACTTTCGTTTAGGTAAATCGTTGTTTGGTCGTTGTTTCCTGAAAAAATAAAAAGAACGAGTTTAAAAAATGCCTATCTAATCCTACATTTTTGAGAGTAAGTATGTTTGATCTCAATAGTTATCCATTTTACCAGATACACTTAGGGGATAAGGATTTATTTATATTATTATTAAGAGCTCAGCACGTGCTTCTTAATAACTTGTTATCATCACGTTCTTCCCAGAATCTTGCTTTAAGTCGAACCAATTATGGAAATGTTTGTTTTCATTTCAAATTCACCTTCACTTCAAATATTTTTCATTAAAATTTCGATACTCATAGTTGTAATGTGTGCTTACATTTAAATTTGATGAAAAACGACCATATATTATTGATAAGCTAAATAAAATATAACTTTTATAATATTCGTTTGGTATGTAACTAAAAAAATCAAAATAAAATGTGGACATAATATAAAATGTCAGGGTCCAACGCTGTCAGAGACTTATCTAAATGCCACATGACTGTAGTCATCGAAATATTGTAACTCTTTTACATTTACATATGTAAATTAATGAAGTGTATTTACTTATATGTATAATTCTTCTGAGAGTGTGTATGTCACTGAACTTCTCTCAAACGACTGGACCGATTTAGATGAAATTTTGTGTGTGTGTTCAAGGGGATCTGGGAATGGTTTAGATTCACAATTTTTTCCGCTGGACAATGTTTTTTTAATTAATTTTTAATTTATTAGTAGTTGTTGAATTTGGAATGTTTTACATTGGATCCGACAAACGGCGCTACCATCCATGTAAATTTTAAATAATATTCGAATAATTAATTGAAAATTGAAATCACATGTATGGCAAAACAACGTTTGCCGGATCAGCTAGTAGTTTTATATAAAACATTACATGGTATAAAAATCTAATATTTTCGGGTTTGGATTGTCTATTAATCATATGAGGAGAATTAGTGCAGAGGGGTTCGCGCAAAATCACGTACCGTATATCAAAAACTATGAGACATTGCGTATAGGAATATCACATTTATTTTGAGTATGTTTCAACAACACTTAAAGTTTTATGTTATTAAAGACTTTAAAACTAAGAAGTTAAAATTAGATATTTTTGGGTCCTATTAGATATTTTTGATTACGGAAGTGTAAAGTTTCCGTCTGACCCTTAAACATCATCATCACCTTATGTATCGACTAAACAATCGCTAAAGAATATTACGTTTTAAAATACAATTAATTCCAATTGTATTGAATGTTAATTTCATGCCCTTTTCTAGGCTGTCAGAAACTACTTTAAAATATTTTATTTAAAACAATTGAAGTCCTAAAATCGGAATATTCAAAGGGTTAGTTACATAAAGTTATCAAATGGTGCTGAACCTTTCAGCTACAAATACTTTAAATCAATACTAGATGGCTCTGTACATAAAATGATGAATCTTTAACTAAGGTATATCTTTACTATACTAAAACTGAAAAGCAATAACAAATAATATTATTAAATGAATAACCTATTTTTACCAAATTCAGAGTGCAATAAGGAGGTTTATAATTTTGTTTTTTAGAGATAATTTATTGTTACAGATTATTTTGTTAATGTAAAATTTTCTGTAGCTCAATTATATTGCATATAAGATCTATAAATATAGTAAAGCTTTATGATGTAATGTAATAAAAATATAAATAATAATATTTATTGTAAGTGGTAAATTAAAGAATTTACAGAAACGCGATTTTCAACTTTATCGTATCTTAATCGCAAAGTGATGGATAATTAAAATACTGAATACTCAACGCGAGACCTTATGATTAAAACTGTTTAAACGCCTTTTGGTAGATATTTTAAATCATGCCTCTCACTTTTCTGGTCTGGCCGTCGTTCACTAAAAAACGTATATCCAGGAAGTTTTCTTTATGTGTCATAACTTTTTAGTTGTGTTTGTTGAAATTACCTTTATCTTTATATTATTCAGCGCGAAACAACAGCAATTTATGTTGAATCATAATGACAACATGACTTGTAAGGAGACAACCTACTTATAAGGAGATAGTCTCAATATATAGGTATATAACCTAGTTACGAAAATATATATTAGTAATAGTATATATAATAAAGTATTTATTAATTTAGGCACTAACAAGTGTGAAATACTTTATGAAAGTAACCTAAACGTGTCCTAGGTTAACCACATCGTGATACCCTCTCCTCTCCCCGCAGTGGTACTGCACCTCTAGCGCTCGGTCTGCGTTCACCGGAAAACCTTCACGTTAAAATATTTTGTCGCAAAGTGATTTCAAAAGAACCACTTAATTTAGTTAAATCTGAGATAAGTATCAATCACACAAATAAATTTAACTGGGAGTATAGGACTCCGAATTATTTGTCATCTGAATTCATTAAATCGCTAATATTGGATAAGATTTTATACATTCTTTTTTCTATATCCTAAAATTTCCTGCTTATTATTAATCTTGTAATTAAATAATTGCACTTAGCCTGCGTTATATTTTCATTTCTCTGTATAACATTTAAATGCGATGGAATGCGAGTAGTTCGCCATGAACCTAGAGCTTTAAATATCTATGCTCTTTAACGAATGCAAGTTACGTTTTACATTGCGTTTCAAATGATAATCTAGCCTATCTGGACCATATCGAATATCTTAAAGTAATAAAATTAATCTTGAGCGCAATGCTATATTAGCCTCATATAGAACTCTTTAAAAGGCTATTTATAGAAATAGTGCCTTTATTTATAGAATACTCTTTAAAAAGGCTATTTTAAAATTACCTTTGTATTTAAATGTTTGTTGTACATGATATTTAAGTAGATTTATTTTAATAATATATTGCTCAAATATTTTTCTAATTCTGCATAGGAAGAAAAGATAAAGAACTTGTAAGATTATATGCTGCAATATATTTAATAATGAACTAGATTTCATGTAAGTTTTAGAAATGTGTATAGAGGAAGTGTAATGTAAATAGTCTAATTTTGATTAAATAATTTAGGATTTTCAACAGGACATAACTTAAATTGTCTGACATTTATCCAGCCTTTTTACTTGTTTGGTCAATAAGGAAACGTTGATATAAAATTATTAAGATCAAACTTTTATTCGGCGACAGATTATGTTTGCTCTGGGTTTTATGTCTTGCCCTTTTTTAATAAAAAAAATTGAAAGACGTTTATTATACAAACTAAATGCCAGATAAAGTTTATGGGATTATTACCCACTAAATTAATTTCACAATAAGAACATCACATTGTTATAAGCTGGTATTTGCGAATAGGTTTACGTAGATTTATCTGTAAATTGCCTTCTTGGGACAAACCGGAATCCACGGACCACTCCATGTAGATAACATTGAGCTTTGCAACCTTCCCTTTTAGTCCACGTTATAAATAAACTTGACTTGTTTTTTTTGCAATCTATCTTTTACTTAAGTCGAGCTTATTACCCTAAGCGCATCGATCATAGCTTAACGTTTTTCCGTTAAAATTGTAACGATATTTTATTACATTAATGATATCCATATGTATAAAAAAATTATTGACAAAACATATTGTTTAGAACTATTAATTTCAATAAAATAAAATGCATAGTATATCGCCATTAGGTACTTTTTAATACATCATATTTCTTTAAACACAAAAGCAGTAAAAAGTATCCCGTTATTAATAATAATTATTATATCAGCGCTCCTATTTTCTCACAATCGCTCATCAATTATTGAATAGATTTGTTATTAGTATGTTACATGACATTTTTTACCACTACAAATGTATAATTTACAGCTTCATGAGAGGCCGGATAGAAGGTACACTGCAAAGGCCAGTGCAGTACCGTTAGAACATTTCTCAGAAGCTTCATTACCTATACGTCTCAGCTGAGGCTCAGCAAAAAATATATAGCTTAGTTATCCCGAATGTCCCTATTTTCAGATGGCGTAAAATCTAAATGATAAAGTTCTAAGAGTGATAAGCTAATCGTTCTAAGAACCGCTGGTAAATTTGTATATATATGTTATAGTATTTCCTCACTTCTATATATTAAGAGTAAGATTTTGACACTTACAAGAGTAGTAAAACAATATATCTTTCAATAATTTTGTTTTGTTAAATGTTGTAACAATATTTTGGTCTTAACAATAACTATTGCTGTGTAATATTATATTTTAGCTAATTAATAAAAAAGTGTCAGTGTTAAAAATCTATAAGTGAATTTTTTGCTTACAAGCCTTAACAGGCTTTAAAAGAATTTGCTAAATAAAACGTTATTTTGGTCAGTGTGCAGTTTTGTATTGGTATTTACTATTTAGTGCAAAATTGCAACCGTTTTGCGCAAACGGATGACTTTATATAGCAACGATTGAAATTCAAAACACTTTGGTATTTAGTAATTATGCTTTGCATTTATTTTAATAAGACACTAAACATCCGTTCGCTGCAATACGTATTATTAAATATCATTGCTGTATTTTTAAATTTAACTAACTAAAATTAATCTAACTGGACTACAAATTATATTAATGTTTTTGACGCTTTATTAACGAAACCTTGCTGTCCATTTTAGGGGTGGATTACGTATTGCTTAATCGCCCGTTAGGAATAAGTGGAGCTTACAAAAGTGTCCCCGTCCTAATTAGCAGACACGCACTTACGTGTAAATTAGAAAACTATTTGCTTTCACTTAGTTTAAAAGTGTGCAAATAGAATAGTTGACTTTCATAGGCATAACAGCAAATGAGTTAATAAGTTAATAGAACACGCTTGTGAAGTGGGCCAAACGCTGTGTGCGAATGTCATCGATCAATTAGCTTAGGCATTGCGTACAAGGTAATTAATTTGTTAATGTATAATTTACCAATGTCAGAAAGTTAAATTTTTGTGAAATTGTCTTTGGTACTCCAGAGATGAGAGCACCACGCCGCTTCCGTCTCTCGATTGTGGAATTCCTCGAGATCAAGCTGGATTGCGGATAATTTGCCGCAATACTGCAATTTCGCAAGCTTTCCCAACATATTGTATTTAATTGCTCTGCATTAAACGAGTCTCTCATCTTATTCGATTTTCGATTCGTATCGTAGGTGTCGAAAAGTAAGTGGAACATTGATTGTATCGTGATCGATGCGCATAAATTTTAACATAGGAGAAAGTATGCACGTTAATAACAGTATTAGATGTATTGGATGTCGGAGACAAGGTCCGCGATGCAGGGCCGGCGCTGGCGCAACGTACCGTTAGCGGTCAACTCCACATACCGCCGCCACGTTAAGATCAAACCATTTAACCGGAGATAATCTTCAAATCATGTCATTTTTACTGTCGCAAACGACATTACATTCTAGTTAAAGTATTAATCTTTCATGATTAAACTTGATTGCTTGCTCATGATTTACTTTTTTGCACAAAATAACCTTAAAATTATTCTTGCTGTTTCTTTTTTAATACAATATTAAATTATAGTAACATTATAAAGTTAATTTATTTAATATTATCCTTATTACCAACAAATAATTTGTATCAGTACAAAATCATCTGCTGGGAATGGAACTCTAGTTTGAATACATTAGTTTAAAATTTAAATAAACTAAGCAAATGAAGTGATCCACAGCAAAATAAATGCAAATGATGCCGCATTATCTTTGTAGTTTCTACAAACATCTCTTATCAGACGTCGTATGTAGCATGTAAACTAGTTCAATGACCGACGGTATATAGAATTTACAATTGATCACAACCTGCCCCTTGTCCTAGAAATACAAACTTGTATAAGCAAATTCTTGGCAAACTGTCGCGATACCAAACGCTTTCCATACGTTGACAGAATATTCCGACAATAATGTTGGGATCTCCTGAGCCGCAGTAGAATGAGGTATGTAAGCTATTAACCTCGAATAACATCGATGCGTCTTACGGCCCGCGATGAGAAACAAAAAGCTGCACAATTATTATTATAATTTATGCTGTGTATAGGTTAATTCTGGGACAACACCGTTCTCTAACGATCAATTACATTGAGACTTTAAAACTGATATCGCAATGCCCCGTATCCATCACGTTTTCTCTCACAAATTTGAGAATGTGGGACGCAATCATGATGCGGACGTTACTTGATTATCTCGAACATTAAGTACTCGAAGACCACAATACAGTCAATTTACATAGCAAGTTGTTGCAAAATATTGTGGTTCATCTTAATAAATAAGTGAATGTAAAAACACTTGCCGTTACTCAAATATGTGTGTCTTTATTAATTTATATAACCAATTATTATTGATTATAAATATCCATACAATGATGACCTGAATTTTACTAAATCCACGGGTACCCCAAAAACATATTTTAATAGAACTTCTATACGTTTAAGTCTAAACTCTCTCGATATTTCAATCGGAAAATATTGAATGTGTAATATCTTGCAGATTTAAAGACCTTCGGGTTGTGTTTGAGGTCAATATAATATTTAACTGCCAAATTATATAAGGAAAAGATATAAGAACTCTTTAGAAATAACATATTTGCTTTTAATCTCTGTAACATTCAAACAATTATTTAGATATGTATTTTTACCGCGAAAAAGAGACCTAAGACATTTTATTGTTGTCTTTTCTGACTTTTACGAGACAGAAAATATACGTGATTTAATGTTATTGTGTGAATTTAACTTAAAAAAATGTTTAATTATCAAGGTTTTTTTGGCCTTTATTAATTTATGTATATTGTATATTATACTATACCTAATACACAGTTAGGTACCTAACTACCTGCATACATATGCAACTCTATATGCGTGCCCCAAATATTTCTATGTATAATTAATATACAAATAGTTGGAAAACAAATATAAAATGGGACTACAACAGGAATATGAATTTGCAATAATATCGTATACAGTTATGGAGTGGGTTAGGTCAGTTGGGTAACATAGTGGCAATTAGAAATAGTGAATATTGGCTGCTCGACCGTTCGGCGTTCTACAAAGCTCTTTAAAACTATAATATATTGCTCGGAGTTTATAAAATTGTGTATGTAAATTTCAATTTTAACTTATTTTAAATAAATTGCATATTTCGTTGAGCACACTAAATTGCTGACCAAACAAACCAATTACTGGTTCAATTGACAAATTATTTTTTCCTCGGTGTATTTATCGAGGATTGTTAAATTTACTAATAAAAATCTAAATACACTCATACTAAACAGAAAGAGAAATATATTTACTCAATTTATCCACACAATTCACTCGATACTGTCAAACAGCATGAGAATATCATTAAAAATATCAACTCATATTTCGACTTTGCGTGCGGCCTAATTTAAAGTCTGTCTATTATTCATTTCATTAGAATAATTAGTTCCACGACATTCGATGATTGGCTAATATGCAATGGGTAAATACTTACGTTATTAAAATTCAATATTGATTAGCACCTACTACTTATAACAACGGAATTTAACATAGTCTTTTTCGTCGTCATAGTCTTATGAACGAAGTATAGACCCAACGGCTAGGAAAAAAAATGTAATTTTGATTGTCAATTTTTAAAATTCAATTAAAATATGACAACATAGTATATCAACACCATTGATTATAACTTTCTTAACTTAATGATTTCGTGTACTATTTTATTTAACTCAAACAAAAGTAAAATTATAATGCTATATTAAATTGGTATATACATATTCTATCAAAGAAGATTTCACAAGATAGGGGTCAAAGCTCATCGGCGGAACGAGCTTTTTAAATCAGATAAATCTGAAAATGTCTGATAGGAAAAGTACACTGTGTAAAACGAATTGGATTTTATACGGGTACCTATATAACTCGCAATATTCACAGATCATGAGATAAGAATCTCACGTCTATTTCACTAAAATATTTTCATCTCCATACATATTTAAAAAAATATTGTGTAACATGATTTTGTTAGAAGATATACTTGTCGCATATACTTTTTCTCGTAAAATGAATGAACTTCTCTATATAAAAAATAATAATACGAATTAATTAATAAATAAATGTATCTTTTACAAAAACTAAAAATTCATTTCTGAAAACTTATTCAATTTGTATTAAGCGTATTACGCAAAACTGACATATTTTACTATAAAAATTAGGATGACCTCACTATTAGATTACTAGGTAGGATTCTAGGTATCCCTAGAAATATTGCTTGCATTCCTTGGCATGTTTAGGTCGTTGCGGTCATGGTGTCGATCACGTTACGAAGATTCACAATAGTAAATCAAAACAAACCAGTTAACCTACCTTCTAACGGTACTCAAGCGAGATGCTATCAATACATTTTTATTTTAACAGTTTCTCTTTCTTATTCGGATTGGAATTTGTTACTATTTCTTGGAGACCAACGTTCGTAAAACTTATTCATTTTTGCACAGAAGTTGAAAAATTATCACGAGGTCGTGGCTTTTGTCTACTTCGAAGCTGTATTTACAAAAGTATTTTTAATTTCAATATTCATATAAACTTACATTTGGCTAGCTTTACAAAGAACCGCCTCCTACTAAGTAGTAATAGCATAGTATCCCAGACGGCAAATGAAGTTCGCAGTTTTGTAAGTACATTGATTGAATTATCGTTACCAAGGGGTTCTTTTCATGAGTTCAAAGATTGTGATATCGGCCTAGTAGTAGTGTAGTGTCTATACATGTCGGCGGGGACACAATGGCTGGGTGCACAAGGCTATATTTTCAGGGTGAGCTGTGCCGGAGTGCAGTTGCCCGTTACCCCCTCCCTCGCCATTGTACTACTTTGTATGAAGATACAGAAAAAACTTTCCATGTGTGTCACAACTGCGACTTTTATTTTCTTTCTTTACCATCAATTCATAACAACTAGTGCCATTGTTGAAAATCAATAAACGATTACGGCGCCTATTATAAATATATACTTAGACTTGTTACCGCGTAATGGATTAAGGTCCAATAATTACTTTTATAATAGGCTAGACTAGGATTTGTTTTTCAGGTAGTTATTAGTGACTCACTGGAAGGTTAGGAGAAAATAGTTATGTCTATTAATCATTATAAAACCCAATGATAAAAGAAACCGGGCTCTTATATATTTAAAACCTTATTGATTTTACTGGTAATATGGTATATATAACATGTGTTAAATTGTCAAAATGGTTATGGTCTCCAATGACGTGCACAAACGATAACAATATGGAATTAGTAATTTTAGATCGTAGGCGCCTACATTATCAAATGCGTTCATAATTAGCATTTAAACTAGTCTGAACTGTGAATCTGATGTATTATTAAACTGACTGCAGCATGTATTAAAAGTTTAACTATTCGAATATGTACGTATTGCATTTCACAGAATATTTATTTTCTAATACTATTATAATAATTTAGAATTTGCTCATATTAGGTTAAGGTTAAATCTTACGGGGTTGGTTAATATTAGAATTTGAATACGAAACTGGGTTCTGTTCCACAGTTTCTGGGTGTTTCTTGTACCCAATATCTGATATATGTGGCTGTTTTTTTATACCGACACTAGATTTGGTTTGATAGCCGATTTGCTATTTCTCTCTGAGACAGCACTTTGTAAGTATCACAGTATCTGTGGGGCTAGTCTCAGACTCAGATGGGGTTTGTTTCACTGAATTGGTAGGGCGATTACCATTGATTCCTTCTCTTCGCACTTCGCAGAAATATTAGCTAACTTGGTATTTAAAAGTCTTCTGTGGTATTTCCATTCGAATAAAAGTAGCTGTTCAAACTAGAGCTTTGGTCCAACCAGATTTTAAAGAAAATGCTTCGATTCTCTCTGACATTTAAGGACCCATTCGTTGATCTCCTCTATACTACTTACTTCCGATATTTCTGATTCTGTCTTATGAAAAACTGGTACTTTCAATGATTTACGAGCTGTACGAAAGCAACTTGAACTTTTCTTGTGTTTCTTCCGTTTCCACCGAAGGAAGGCAAGATTTTCGATTTCCACATGCCAACGAATCGCAAAAACAGTAAATTTTAAATAAACTATTATGTTGGTGCTCAATGAAAAAAAATCTTTATCTTAGTTCCGACTTAATAAAAAGAACAAGATTACGCACGCACTCAACCGAAAAAACGAATGGTTGAACGGTAGGTTCCTAATGGTAACGTGAAATTGTCAAAAACAGGAAACTTAAGATTTATAGTTATTGTTTTAAAAAGAAGATGATGCATTGTATGAAATTCGTTTGCTTCTTAAATGGCAATAATTTAAAAATACGTTTTTCTGTTACTTCTGGGGTAGTCACCATCACCCTGTTTCGAAATGACGTTATAGTATTACTACCGATTTTTATTTAGTAAAATGAATCTTAACAGTAAATAATGGACGTTTCTATTACGGAGAGATAATTTCTAAAGTGAAAATATAGTTTCTTTTACATTTACTAGTAAACTGGTTGAACATTTCCACTTAAGAAATGCTGTGCAATTATATTTAGGTATTATTGTAACCAGATTTCGTTATTAAATATTTACATAAAATGCACTTATTAAAAATGTCGGCAGCCGGCATACAATAGTATATGGCGGCCTCCCCACCGCGAATAGTGATTTGATCTGCCTCCTCGTAAACATTTTGAATTGTCTCCTTGCCTTCCCTCCCGAAATTTACCTTCCTGGCGAAGTAAAAAGAGGCAATAGTAATTGGAATATACAAACTGAGCAGGTTCTGTAACGTCAAGGTATCGACCTATCAGCCTTCTCATCATGCAGAGCAAACTAGGTGATGAGCAAGGTGATCAAAAAGCACCCCCAAGACTTTGCACTAGGAAAACATACCGATAAGCAGTTTGGCTTTGGAAAGTTTAATCATGCGTTCATTAAATCCATAAGAGCACAAAACCAACCTTTCCGGGATGAATCTTGACAATAATTGTTAATTAGTAACTCATTAAATTTTAAGTCGGTTTATCACTTTATTATATAACCTCCCTAGAAGTATTTATTAAGATTGACTTTATTTATATAATATATAATTACTTATTACTGAATTAAAATATCAGCGTTGCCTTACATACATACGTACCTATACAAATAATTTTTACCTGGAAAAGTTAGAGCAGACCTTTGGACAAATGCGTTAATTAAACCATAAATTTGAATTTTTCTGAAACATAAAGAAGGATTTTTAAATACGTATTTATAAATTTCAAAATTAAATCTTTTGCCAGAAATCGAATATGGTTCCAAATTACACCACCAGAATGAAATTGGAAATAACCAACCGAGTTGCAGTTACTCGACACATTATGAATGGGTCAAACCAGTCACAATCAACATATTTTACGACTAACGAAGAAACGAAAATAATAACGGATACATGTGACATAGCTAATATCTTGAACTCATATTATTAGCAATTTTTGTCCTTTCAATGTCTATTTTTGAATGAAATACCAAATCCAATATATTACATTTAACTCACTAATATGGCTAATTTTATTTACCATAATTAAATGTTTAAACTTTAACATATATAGTATTGACGAGCTATTATAAAAAATATTCCAATACTATAATATAGGTCTAGTAGACAGTTTTCTATTAAAACGCGATTAAATTTTACTGTTATTTGCCGACGTTTCGGATGCTTTTTAGCAACCGAGGTCAAAGCCAGACTGAAAGGTGCCAGGTGTCTGATTTTACTAGTTTGTCACTATTAGAGAACTTAAACGCTCTAACGGGTTTGGTTTTTATGAATTGTTAACCGATTTTATGCTTATAACATAGATCAGATTCTTGATAGTGATATATGATATTTAAATTACAGTACTTACGCATTATCCGTCACATCAGAAGATTCATCCGTTTCCCCTATTGTGTCGAGAGAAGCACCGGAGCCATCTTCTCGTGCGTCAACGGGCGGCGGGGGCGGTACAGTAGTGGGTCTCATGCATGTTTGCGTTTCATTTGAATTCTCTACAAACTGATTTTTCGGCACGAAATCAATTAATCGAGGAAGTATTTCAGGAACTGTACTTTCATCAAATTTTTCCGAGGTTTTATTGTTCATTTCAGCCTCCGAACGTTGAAGCCATGTTTCAATACAATTTTTCTTTGTAGGAGTTAGAAGCTGATCAACTACTTGATTTGGAGGTGGTTCTGGAATTGGAATCGGTTTGCGTTTCTTTTCACTAGCAGAACGTTCCACTTTTGTATTACGAGGCATAGGCTTGGGCTTTTCTTGTATACCATCGTGTTTATTTGAAACCTCTTCTTTTATTTCGGTTTTAGGCATAACATTTTCATCTACTGTATTGTTATTATTTTTGTCACTCTGCGATTCTTTATTACTGATAAAATTAGAATCTTCTGAAACTTGTTGATTGACAGATTCCTTGATTTTATTTTTTAACGTCATACAATTCTTATTTAAACCTGTTTTCTGTTCTATTACCTTTTTTGATGTCATTTCTTTTAAAATATTCTCATCAATATTCTCAATGCTGTTTAAGACTTTTTGTATATCAATTGATTTGGGTTGCATAATAGGTGTTGATGGGATACTATTTTCCACAGAATTTGCTATTGATCCTAGTCTATCAATAACTGTCGATATTGAACTTCCAGTATCATCTGATTCAGCATCAGCTAAAGCTAAGCAACGCTCCCATTCGTTAGATAATAAATCAATGTAAACTTCAGCTTCAGGCGGGATTGCTTTACCATCCGATAATCGACGAACTAAGCGTCGCACCTCTTCAGGAGATCCTTTCTTTAAACATGCTAGGCTTTCCTTGTTTTGTCTAAATAAATGACTATCAAATGAAGATTTACGTGATAATTTTGTAGCATTCTTATTTTGTATGTTTGTTAAGTTTTCAGATTTAATTACTTGATCTATATTGATAAGAGCGTTTTGTTCACCAACAGTAGGTAAAATTGTTTTGTCTTTAAAAGAATTCTTCTTTCCTAATTTCCGTGGAGGAACTGGTGGAGGTAAACATGTTGGCCTTGATATTTCATTGACCAGCGCTGTCGTAATTGGAGCTTCTGTTTCATTTAACATTTTTATATCCATTTTCTCATTTGACTCGAAATGACGCACAACAAGAATTAACTTTTCATCTGAATCTTTAAGCCGACGAACACAATCAATTCTGGTAAGTTCAGAAACTGAAGTTCCATCTATAGCTAGTATTTCATCGCCAGGTATGAGTTTTCCCCATGGAGTCGATGCATTCGCCGCAGGGCTATCATTGGCACATGACTGAACCAGTAATCGCCTAACTTTCTCAGCAGCAGCTGATCCACCTTCAAATTTAAGTCCGAGACCCAGCCGAGCTCCTCGTGGTCTCTGTACAATAACTTCAGCAGCACCTCCCGTCGCCCCAACAGTAAGTACAGTTACAAAACTTGGATCCAGTACTGAAGGCTTATTTTCGCCTACAGGCACTATTGTAATAAATTCCTCTTCCGCTTCACTTGTCTCCATACCGCGTCCGACGCACCGTAACCTTTTATATAGGCCCGGCTTTTAGGTCCCAATCTGCAAAATACACACTCATAATATATAACATATATTTGATTGCATTAGAAAACCATGGAATTTATTATACTATAAAGCATCTTGTAAATTTATATTTTTTTACCCTTTATATTTGAACGTCAATATATGTTATTTATCCACATAAAAAATATATATTGACGTCCAAATATCTAAAAATTATTACCGCTCTGCAACACTAGGGCAGTATAAAATTATATTTATCTTTATTATTATGGCCCCACTCAAGCTAAAAGAAAAGTTTCGATCGACATGAAAGTATTACAAGCATCACTGAACCAACTGCCACATCATTGGTAACGGGAATGTGGGTCAGTAGGATCCAAGCCAATTCCAGATGCGGTTAACCAGGTTTGCGGAGATCGGCATGTTTGGTTAGTGCGGCTGGCACTCAACGAAACAATAACCAAACCCAGGGCTATCACCAATCATCATCATTGGACACACTCGAAATTATAACAATAACACAAAAACATACGGTTAACTACTCAAGTTTCCGTTAATTACTTTATATAATGTGGAAATTGCAGTCACGCTTGATACCCATGTTAATTTGAGTTACAGAAAATAATTCCGACTATAATTTTGACTTTAATGTCTACATAAAGTGTGTTAAACTTCTATCGATAAATAAGGTAAGTATATAATTCTCAAGTTATTCAGACCGTTCAACAGTCGTTTAAAACCCAATTCACGCAAAAGAGTATTGCACTACTCAAATGACCTCGGCATGTATTCGCCAAAATGAGAACGTTGAATCACTTTGCGTACACGGATACATAAGATTTTACCGAATAAACAAAGATACTTCGCGTGGCAGTTGGCGCGTTGACGATATTTCGTAATATAATCAACTGTATAATAATAAAGAAAGGTTGTTCAATAGAACGGGACGCCATCAAACTGTTACGTGTTAATGACACGAGTTTTATACGTTAATTTGTCTTCATTGATGAGAATGTTAACGTTCATGAATATTTATGTGTTGCTAGACTATTGTTGTATTGACAAATATGATATTTTTACAGTTGCTGATCATCTGGGCTAAAACAGTTCAAAACTTAATTTGAAGGTTGCCTTAGATGAACATAAT